>CAMTDV010000028.1:83228508-83728522 GCA_947069175.1 Scalesia atractyloides | reverse complement strand
CTGTAACATGTTTTAAAAAAATTTGTCAAGCGAAAGAAAAGGCGAGTACACAATTTATAGGCATAGCATACTTTATACGAATAATTTTTAAACAATCCCCCATGGCAACCAAATTTTTACAAGGGGAGCAATATCAAGGCATGAAATTACTAATAATAAAACCCTTTAACGCAATCCCGATGTTTTAAAAATGACCTCACGAAAAAACCCAGATGGGGTGGTTTCCCGGGTAAATTCCTATGCGCTAAGCTTTGTAAACAAAGGCTAAAAAATGGGTTAAAAGACAAAAAGCATAGCAAAACGAATATCCAAGACAAGCATCAAGTATGATTCAAGTTTTCTGTATATGGGTTTGGGGGTTTTTTTGGGGTTTCATAAAGTTTAAGTGTTTGATTTTGTATTTTGGAAACATGTTCCCCCCGAAAAGTTTTTAAAAACCCCAAAAGTGGGTCGAGTGTACTCAGGGTTTTTTGCAAAGTCTTTTCACATTGACAACCCTTTGAAGATTTTGGTTCGAGGTGACCCCCGATTACCCTACCCCGGGAAACGGGGGGTTTTGAGTATAGAGTTTCAACGGGGAGATTAGGAGTATTCGAGCATGATTAAAAAAAAAATGTTTTAAAAGTATTATGGGTACGAAATTTTTCCCCTAAGATGTAACACTCGTTCTTGACACTATAGTAACTCCCTTTCAGTTTGGGTTTTTGATTTCATAGGTTTGGGGCCTTTAGAATCGTGACAAGGAATTACATACTTTTGTGTTAAACTTAATAATTGATTTGGTGATTATAAGTTCATTATCAAGGTTTCGGTTTTTTGAATTAAAAATAAAAGTTATATATATATCTTTTTAATCTGTGGGGGTGGGAGGGGAACCCCTCCACCCTTTTTAACCTCTGTGTCATGTTGTTTAAGTAAAGGGTGGGAGGTTAAAAACCTCCACTTTGAACCTCGGATTATGTTCACACTACACAAGTTACCATTGGTAACAAGGAGGGTACAAGAACTATATACTATACAAGAATGTAAAGACAAGAATGATAAGGTGTCATCTAGATACAAGTAGCCAAGTATTCAACAACCCGACGAGCACACGAGGACAATCGTCAACGGCTTTGTGGGGTTGTGACACTTTAAGTCTAGCAAACTATCTTGGGATCTTGATGAAAAATCATCAATTTATGTGTGGTCTCAAGTTGGATAGCCCAAGTTTTCCTTTGGGGGACACACATAAACAATTTAAGAACTGGCAATCACGTGAGCTTAAAGCCTTCAAAAAACAAAAAGTTTTGGGTTTTTTTAAAAACCCTTTTTGTTCATGTTAACAACTTGGTTGGGTTTTTTAAAAATCAAAGTTGATTGAAAGCAAAAGAACACAAGTTTGTTGAATTTAAAAACACAAGTTTGATAAAATTTAGCAAAAAAAAATTTTTGTGGCATTTTGGGGCATTTTCAGGTCTGGTTCCCCTGGAGAAACCTAGAATTAAAACCCAAAGTTTATCCAAGAAAGTAGGAAAAAAATTTTGGGTATTTCATTAAGAAATAGTGTGTTACACTACTTTAGTAAGGGGTAACAAGCCGAAAATCTGATGTTAAAAAGGATCTTGGGTGATTTGAGAGTGATTTAAAGGGAGTTTTAAAGTGTAAAAATTTTTGGGTTTTTAGGGGTGGGTTTTATGGGGGAAGGATTAGGTTAGTTAGGTGGGGTTTAATGGGTATTAAGGTAAAAAGTTCAAAAAAATTAAACAAAAAAAAAACCCGCCCAAATGGTTGTGTCCGCGCTTTTCCCTTTTCAGCCCCCGGGGGAACAAAGATAAAAAGGGCTTTTTTCCTTTCTTCAGATTGATGGGCGAGGGGCAGAGTGGTTAAGGCGCTGCAGTTGAACTGGCCCCCGGGTTCGAGTCCCGCGGATCCGGTTTTGTTTAAATTTTTTTTATTTTCCTTTTTATTTTAATCAAAAACTCAATAATTCATTTAAAAAAGGGGCAGGAAAGGCCCCGAAGTTAAAGAACCCCAAAAATTACACTTTTAAAACCTTGGCTTTTTTAAAAAGATATATTTAACATTTAAATTCAAAGTTATATATAAAAAATATATATATATTAATTTTTAATATTAATATAAATTAAAATTTTAATTTTTTTTGTAAAAAGAATTACTTTTTTATTAAATTTAAATTAAAATTAATTTAATTTAATTTAATTTAATTTAATTAAATTTAATTTTAAATTTAAATTTAAATTTAATAAAATAATGGGTTTTAATTATTTTTCGTAACGAATTTATTTTAACATTACAATTTTTCCTTTTGAGTCTCGTTTTACGCAATACAAACCAAGTTTGCGAGTTACACACTTTTACGATTGAGAGTCCCACAATATGTTTACACTTTAAAAAGTAGAACGTTAAGTGTAACAAATTTGATTAACAAAATATGGATAAAATACGAGTTCTATTAAAAACCAAGTTCTGGTTTACAACATTTTCAACGAAAGAAAATCAAGATAAAACGCTTAAAAAAAATTTTAAAGTCGATACAAGGTTCCCAAAATACAGAAAGTATAAAAACCGGGGACGTTACAAGAAGACATACGGTTCTCTAAAAAGTCGCGGAATCTGTTTTAAGTGACATGTGTCAAACGCGACCCTTAACCACAACTCAAAATATTTTTTTTTTCTTGCCCCCAAGGTTCGTCAACAAGGGGATTTGAAGTTCTCAAAACGACCCCCCGGCTTGAATGAGGTTGGGATATAAACTTTATTTTATATTCTTTGTTTTTTTGGGTTTTTGTGAACACTATTGTCTGGTTGGGGTTGAGCATGATACTGAACCTTACCGCCCCCAAAAATACCGATATCGAAATTCGTAAAAACTAGATACCGATACCCGAAATATTCGGTAATGGTAACGGTATGGGTAGGGTGTCGGTATTTTACGCTCCCAATACCGATCCCGAAAATAACGATACAAAAAATGCCAAAAAAAGTGGCCCCAACCCGGTCCCCGAAAAATTTGGTACGGTATTTTCAAATCAGTAGGGTAGGTGTCGTATAGACGATATTTGATAAAAAAATATCACCCTGGTATTTTCATTTCCTACAAATAATAGATTTCGTTGTTATTATTATTATTTTTTACTTTTTGTTTTTTTAATAAAAAAAAACCCAACTCTTAAAAAATTTCTCAACGGCTGTTATTACAAAAAGAATTTGGGTCGACAATTAAACATTTCTAATTGTCAACCAATATTCGCCCGTGCCCAATTTTTTTTAAACAAAAACTTATCACATGTCCATTTTTGTCGAAAATGTAAAAAAAATATATTGAATGTAAAGGGGGGGTTTTCATTTTAAAGAAAAAAAAAAATTTAAAAAGAAAAGAAAAAAAAAGGGTATTATTGTAAATATTGATACTTTTTATTTCATCTCATTTTTCTTATTTTAAGAATTTTAAATTACTCTAAAAAAACTTTATTTTTCATTTTTTTTTTTTGCCACATACTAAAATTATCTCAAAATTTTTCAAAAATTACCCTCAAAAATTTAAATTTTTCCCTCCCAACCCAACTTTTTCTACAACTTTAAAATTTGTCCTACACTCAATTTTTTTTTTTCATTTTTTGAAAAAAAATATATATTTTGAAAAAAAAGTTACAAAATTTAATGTAATTAGCTATTAAAAAGAAAATAGAATTAATGTATATGTAATTTAAAAAATTTATACCCCAAAAATTTTAAAATTTTAAATGCAAAAAAATAAAGTAAAATTAAGTTATTATTTTAATTTTTTTTTTTTTTTCTTCTTTACAAAAAAATTTTCTATTTAAACCCTTTCCAATTGTGGCCCGAGCTTTTTGGATCTTGGGCCCAAAAGCCTACGGGCTTCTCCTAGGCCCAGAAAAAGACCCAGACAAGAGTCCCCGATTTCACTGGACCAGCCCTTAGGTGTTTTGGAGCAAAAGTTTAGGTAAGGGGGGCTAATTTTGGACCTTTTTTTCAAAAAAGGGCATCAGGGATTTGAATTATACCCACAATATTTTGGTCCAAAGGGGGGGGGTTTTCTAATGGCGGGCGGTTTTGCTCAATCGAAAGCTTTGCTCTTAACCTGGGCTACCCCCAATGGCAATTAGCATTCCCTTGGGGTGCTTCTTGAAGTCCATAAGATTATAAGATGGGGAAGATGGGGGGAAAAGTTTACTTTTTTTCCAAAACGGGAAAAAAAATCAAGGGAAAAGGGTTTTTAATGCAGGTAAAAATAAAATTTGCTTTTAAAAAATTTTAGAGAGCTGGGAAAGGGTCGGGAAAAAAAAATGGACGAACACAAGATGGAAGGGGTTTTCGCTTATCGCTATACAAAAAGGTTCATGTTCGGAAAGTCTCGGATCAAGGTGGGGACCCCTTGGAGCCGGCTAATCGGGTTTTAGTGAGTTTTTTAAAGCCGATTGATACATCTGGAGGTCTTCTTAGTATTTTGGGAATCCTGGGCCCTTGTGATGTCGAGTGTATCAAAGATCACATTCTCTTTTATTTTTTGGGTGATAAAAGCAGTTGATGCTTCTGTGAATATATAAAAGTGTACGCTCCTCAATCTAAACATGTAAAAAGGAGCTCGGTCTAGAATCCCCGAGATCAGTTTGGTAAAAGGGGTCGGTGGTTCACGTCGGAGTTTTTAAAATTTTTGTTAGATGTAGGGAATAAAGGGGAAAAAATCGAGATTAAAGCCTGGGTTTGGCGAGGGACTTTAATCATTTATTTTGAGGTGTCTTCATGAAATACTGAAAGGAAAAAAATTTTTTTAAGTCGTAGATGTTGATTTGAAAAAATTTCAGGGAAAAGGGGCTGGGAGCCAGCCTTGGGGCTCCCCCCGAGACTTCTCGTGTAACTTCCCCGCTTTTTTTCCGCATCCTTTTTTTAGAAAATAAATTTTTTGTATCATAATTCGGGGGCGTTAAAAAATAATACAAAATATTGTGTGTAATATATATATTATTAATTGTTACTTATTCGTGTAACGCCTCTTTTCGTATTTCATTTTAAAAATGCCGTATCCGTATTCTAATTTTAGAAACCTTACATTCTATTTTAATTTAAAATTCAAAACTCGAGGCTTAATCAAAATAAAATTCATATTTTTATACTTTTTTTTATTCACAAACCGATCATTTAAATACGTATTTATACGCAAACCGCACAATTATACAAAAAATACTTAAAAAGAACATCCTCAATACTTAAATTTATACTTTTATATTTTTTTATAAAAACCAATTAATAATAAAATATTCAAGAAAACCAAGAAATTATACCAATCATTTTTTCCACTCTCAATCCACTTCCCCCCTTTTTTTTAATCAATAATTTCACCCCTTTTCTCCCTTCCCCCAATCATTTTTTCAATCCTCTCATTTTTTTTAAAAAACCAAATATTTTCACCTTTTCCACCTTCTCTATCTATAAAACCAACCCCCTTTCTCCCATTTTTTTTACATCTTTCCTTCTCTCATCTCTCAAAATTTCTCTCAATACCAAAATCAAAATTCAAAGAATTCAAAAAAGGATACTAAGTTTTCCCAAACCATTCTTCTTAAACCTCTTTTACTTCCTCAAATTTTCCCCAAAGCAAGGAAAGGAACTCTAAGAGTTCTAAAATAAAAACACTATTGTTTTAAAGGAAGCTTTGAAGCTCCAATTCAAACTCTTTTCATGGAAACCCCAAATGAAATTTGAAAAACGTGAGCATACCGACCCCCTTTTTAAACTTTAATGCATTTGGGGTGAACATGAAAAAAATTTTACAAAATTTTTTTTAAAAACAAAATTAAATGTGTTCACAATACCAAAATGTCCCATCATTTTTCGCTTAGTGATTAAAGGGTTTTGTTTTTTTAAAACTCGCAACGCTACTTGTTATGCTTGATTTTTTTTGCTTATTATTTTTGATTTATTCTCATGTATCGTTATTTTAGAATACATCTGCTATTAAAGGGAAATTTCGATTATATGTATTGTTAACGAAATGGTCTAAATATCGTGCGATTCGACTTAAATATTACTTGTCACAATCAAAACCAATTTTTATACTTATAACTAATTTCAAATTGAAAATGCTCCCAAATACTTTTTATTGATCTATCTTTTAATACATTTAAAGGAATTTTGTGACACATGGAATCTAGTGGTTTGCCTAGAAACGATTTTAAAAATTTTAAATACTTATTAAAATTGTATTTTTTTCAAACATGTATTTCGTTTCAATATTTTGTATTAAATCGTTATCAATGAAATAAAATTATATTTGTTTCGTGCGGATCTAATTTTTATTATTTTGATTTGAACTATGTAAAAAGGAATTTTTAAACTTTGAAAATTTTTGCGTTATGAAACCCTTGCAATTTTTTTTGTCTCATCCCGAGTTTTTCCCGCCACTTTTGGGGTGTGACATCTCGGACCATAACCCGATGTTTTTTTCGATAAAATATTCAATTTTGGCCCCCCGGCCGTTTCGATTTTTTAAGCTCTTGGCTTGACGAGTGGACTTCGAGGGGGTTGTGACGATTGCTTTAGAGAATTTTGCTTTTAAAAAGCCCCGGCTTTAGTTTTTATGAAAAAAAAGCAAAGTCTTAGACAAAAAATTAAAGGTGGAGAGAGATTTTTGGGCGAAAGAAAGTAAGAAGAAAGGTCTCGGGGTCAACTTGGAAGCCATTGAAATTAGATAAAGGAATTAACAGAAGAGTCGGCAGGATCCGTCTAAAAGGTAAAAAGGGATACAAATTTTTGAATAGCTTAAAGTAAGGATGCCAGGCAAAGGTCGAGGCCAATGGGCCAGGAAGGGGATGACAATACACCTTTTTCCACGGCTTTAAACAAAAAAAAGAAATCCATGTATTCCGGGGGTCTTAGTTTTAAATAACAGCTTAAAAAACCTAAGCGTGAAAAAGAGGTTTTAATTTTTTTAAAACACAATTTTTTGAACATTGGAGTTAGACCAACAAAATCTGTCTTTTGATAGTCGGATCCGAAGTGGGGGCCGTCACTAGTACATTGTTTCAAAAAGGGAGTCAAATATTTTTTTTTTGTGCGGGGATGCCCGTCCCCGGGCCCTTTTGGCTTCAACTTAAAATTCCTGAAGCTTCTGGACCCCTGTTCGCGGGGGGTTTTGAGAGTTTTCAAGGTTTTTATGAGAGGGGATTAAAAAAAGTTGGATTCTTCGTTCATCGCGCTTTTCCCCAAATTAAAAGACCGGAGGGTTAAATGATTACAGCCCCCCTTAGTTTGGGGCCCTTGTCAAAAAGTTATATCAAAAATTTTTGTCTAACGGTTAAAGAAGGTGCTCCCCCGTTATTTCAGCCAATCATTTCCCTTCGTTAAAATAGGTTTAAACGTTTGACGGACCTTTGGCTAAACAAAATTAATCTTGGTTTAAGAAGATGGCCCAAAAAAGCCTTCGTTTTCAAAATGATTTAAAAAAAGCGACAAAAATGTTAACTGGTCTTTTGTGGTGCGTGATGGAGCAATTGGGTTTTTCTAAAGGGGTGCGATGGATTTATAAATTCCTCTCGCGGCAATCCCGTTTAATCAACGGTTCCCTTTTAAATTTTTATTTTCAAAGGTATGCGTCAAGGGTAACCCATCCCCCTTTTTTGTTTCTTTTAGTGATGGAAGCCTTTTTCCGAATGTTAAAGAAAGTTTTCGATTGGGGGGGGCATTCAAGGTACGACTTCTGAAGGGGGGAAACGACTTTAACGCACTGTTGTATGCTATAAACTGCGTGTTCGGGGTTGAATGGACGGAGGATAATTTTCAGAAATGTTGGGGGCCCCCCTTTCTTCGTTGTTTTTTTTCTGTGCTCGGGTTGAAAATTAATTGGGGGAAGTCAAGTTTTTATCAGTTTTGGGTCCGAAAAGGGAAAGGTGGATCAATGGCGGGGTTTGATAAATTGTGGGATGGGGGTCTACCGTTGCCCCTTTTGGGCGAAAAGGGGGGCGGACATGAAAAAGGGGCCCAACTGGAACTTTTTTTTTTGTTTTTTTTTGAACCCCGGGGCTAAATGGAATCTTCTCCCTTAGGTGGGAGAGTCACTCTTTTTAAAAGGCGATTTTGAGGCAACCCCGGGTTTTTCATTTTTTTCGTTGTTAAAAGCCCCAAAAAAGAGTTATTGTTTGGGGCGGGAGAAAATTTTTAAAATTCCTATGAGGTGGTTCGGTAGTATCAATAAATTATTGGGTTTTGGGATCGGGTCGCTACTCCCTGTAAAAAGTGGGTGGGTTGGGTATTAATAAGCTTCCGAAACTAAAATTTTCCCTTCTCTCAAATGGTTAGTGGGTATAAAGGAGTCGAAGAGCTTGGGGGAAATCGGTTACGATGCGTTGCATTGAATGAATTTTGCTAGAAATTTTGCGACAAATAAGTCTTTCCCCGGGTTTTTAGAACTTTTTTGTCTCTTGGTTGGTTTAGGTTAAAATAGTTGGGGGTTTCTTTTTTCCTTCTCCTCTTTAAAAGGCAGTGTGTAATGGTGAAGGTATTCTTTTTTTTGTTGGATCCTTGGGGCCTGCAAGGGCCTCTCAGACTCCTTTCCCCCGATATTTCAAGCTGGAAAAAAAAAAAAATTGTTTGGTCCCCAGTTTCGGGGTTTCCTTTTAACATTACTAATTTCGGGGGCGCTGGAATAGGACGATGGCTGTAAGTTCCGATCGTCCCAGCAGGACAGTTGAGGGGTACTTCTCTCGAGTTGGCTCTTTCGAAAAAGGGGGATGGCTGGGAATGGATCGGGGGACAGTAACAAAACTTTCTCGGTCGGGGGTGGGAAGAAATTCAAAAACAGTGCTTCGGATTAGTGAAGTTTTGTTTTTAAAGTGTGAAAAAGGGTTCCGAAAAGTGTAATATCTTTATGTGGAGGGCTTTTTTTAAAGGGGATCCCGACTGTTTATGCTTTTCGGTCTCAAATTGTTATTGGGGTAATCCACTTTCTGGCAAGTCGGGGTTGAATCGTACCCCATTTGTTGTGTTCGTTTTTTTTTTTACAAGGGGCGGGGTTTGGTCTCGGGTCAGTTTTTTGGGTGAAAAATGCAGCCCCATTTTCGCTTTTTCTTTTCAAAGATCCCTAGGGGCCATTCTTCCTCGAGTTTGGGGATTCAAGCAAAAGGGTTTTAAAAATGGTTGTGATGGTTCTTGTTGGTGTTCTGGAACGCCGAAACAAGAAACGTTTTGAGGACCGGAATAAAGGCGGGAAGATTTTTCAAGACATTAAATCTTGGGCTTTTGGGTATAAAAATAGACCCAAAGCAAATGTATTTATTTAATTCTTTGTAAATTTACTTGAATTCGGTTGCTCATTTTGTTTCGCCTTCTTCGGGTGGCGTTGTGAATAAAGATATTTTTAAAAAAAAAAGTAAACCTCATTTTAATCGATTAAAAATATTATATTGACTATTGATTTTCAATGACATTTTTTTTAAAAAACGTTTGGCAATTATTCACTGATCCCATACGTTAAAGGGGTCAAAATCTTTTTTTTTGATCGGCAATTATTATTTAAGAATTCTTTAAACAATTTAGAAATGCACAAAAAGGTCAATATTATTTAAAAATTTTTTAAACTTTTCATAGAAAGCAAAAAACTTTTTCCCAAAATACATTTCTTCATTTTGACTCGGTCATTATTCATTAAAAAATAAAAATTTTTTTATAAACTATTCATAGAAATCCCAAAAAAAACATTTCCATATATTTTTTCTTTCATATAAAGCTTTTTAAATAAAAAAAAACAAGTTTTTTTACATAATCCCATGTAGTATTTTTATAACCCAAAAATGTTTTTTTAAAAATTTTTACAAAATAAGATAAACTACATTTTCATCCGGTGTTAAGCATTTAATGAACGTTCCGTCCCTGTTTGTAAAAAATTGAAAAAACAAGTTCCCCATAGTTGATGTTAAAAATCAAAAACGTACAGAAAACAAAATTCGTTGGCCCTGTAAAAATTGAAAAATCAATTTCCCATGTTGTGTTTAAAATCAAAAAACGTATCAATTTAACAAATTCGTTGGTCAATAAATATTGACCGGTGAAATGGCCAAAATACTCAGTGTTTAATATTTCAACTTAAAAAAAGACTTTGAGTAAACTCAAAATAGTCCCTGAGGTTTTGTCATTTTTTCACTTTAGTAAAAAATTAAAAATCTTTTTATAATAAAACGCTAAAAGGCATTTTCCCCCTTTTTTTTTAAAAAAAGGGGGAAAAAAGAAAAAAAAATTTTTGGTTTTTAAAATAAAAAAATATACCGGTTTTTTGATTTTGGGGAAAAAAAAATGGCTAAAAAAATTAAACCGGGGGGCCCGGGCTCCAAACTGCCCTTCGTTTTAAAAAAGATTTTTTTCCCTGGTAAATTTGCCCAAACAAAATTCATTAAAAGGACGTTTTCCCCCAAAAAACGATACTAAAAGAGACTTTTTTGCTAAATTTTTGGGGAAAAAAAAGGGGACAAATTTTTACCTTTGGATTTTTAAATCAAAAAAAGGGACGAAATTGTAGTTTCCCCCAAAAATTTATATAAATTTTTTAAAATTTTAAAAATAGAACGAATAATGTTCTTTAAAAAGCACAAATACTAAATTTTTTTATAACTTAAATACAGATTTTTATAATTTTTTAGGGGGGAAAAAAAAGGTTCAAAACTTCATATTTTCTTAAAGAAAAAAATCCCTCAGTTTTTTTTAAAACTTAGACCCCAAAAAATCAATTTTTATAACTTTCACGACAAAACGGGGGTTTTTTTTTTTTTTTTAAAAGAAAAAAAAAAGAAAAAAATTGTCAAATGAACAAAATTGAATAAATTTTAAAAATTTAAAAAAAAAATTTTCCCCAAATTTAAAAATAGAATGAAATAAAAAAAAAAGGGGTTAAAAACATTTTTAAAATTAGGGAACATTTGGGTTTTTTGTGGGGGGGGGGGGGGTTTTACATTTGTTGAAAAAAACTTGATCCCCTCAACTTGTAAAAGTTAATTTTAAAATAAAAAAAAATTTAAAATTTTTCAAAAAAAATTCCCCTCGATTTTTGCAAGCCAAGTGCCCCCTTTTTAAAAATTTTTCTAAATCATAAGATTTTTTTTTTTTTAAAATTTTTAAAAAGGGGTAGAAGGATGCATCTCGCTTTCCCCTCCTGATAAAAAAAATAAGCTCCCCATTCTGAAACCCCCCTTTCCCCTTCCCTGGGTTTTTCCCTTTTTTTCAGGTCCGTTTTTTAAAAATATTCCCGTTTTTGTTTTTCCTTCAAGTTGGTACTTTTTTGCCACTTGTCCCCCTTACCCTTTTTAGTGCTCCTTTTTCAGGGGGGGGACCTTTTTTGGGGGGGGTAGCCCCCACCCCTTTGGGGCCCGGCGGTATTTTAATTTTTGGAAAAAATTTGACGTTTTTTTTTTTGATTTGTTACCCCTTTCTTTTAAAACTTTTCCCCAAAAAGTTTTTTTTGATCCCCAAATGCTCCTTTTCAACCCCCCCATTCCCCCCCCCCTAAAAAACTTATTTTAAAAAAAACTTTAAAGTCAAAATTACTTAAAAGTAAAATTTCACAAAAAAACCCCGGTTTTTTAAAAACCCCAAAATTTTTAACTCAAAATTTAAAAAAACCTTTTTTAAAAAATTTGAAAATAAACAAATTAGGAATCTGTTTTTTGGCAAAACCCCTACAACACTTTTTTTTAAGTTTTTTTAGACCTTTTACTTTTAAAAAAAAAAATGAAGTTTACCGGGGGACTTTTTTGCAACTTTTAAATGGGAAGTGTTGGGGCCCCGTAAAGGGCAACCCCCCTTTTTTATAAAAAGAGGCTGAAAACCCTTTAGAACATTTTTAAAATTAAAATTTAGGGGGAAAAAGCAAACCCTTAAATTTAAAAGGTTTTTAAACCAAAAAACTGTTTTTAAACCCTTCAAAAAAATTTGCCCCCCGGGAAAAAAAAAATTTGAACCTTTAAAAGGTTAAAAATTTAAAATTTTAAAACATAAAAAAGTCTTTTAAGAGCTAAAAAAAACCCCCCCCAAGTTTTTATTAGTTTTTGGTTTTTTTTTTAAATTATTTTTTTTTTTAAAAAGGTTGAAAACCATTTTTAAAAAATTTTAAAATTTTTTTCACCTTTTTTTTTTTAAACCCAATGGGTTTAAAAAATAGGAAAAAAGGTTTTCCACCATTAAAAAACCCCGTTTTTAAACCCAAAACCGTAACCAGTCAATCTTTGTACTTTAAAAAACCGGGGGTTTTTTAACCGGTTTGTTCACCTCTACTTAAAGCTTTTTTAAGATGAAGGATGCCCGACAAAAAAACCCCCAACCCCCTTAAAAGCCCCTAGAGATGGGAAATAAATCGGGTTTTTTTTTTACCCAAAATGGTTTCCCAAAAACTCGGCCCCTTTTGCTTAAATTTTTTTGGGAAAAACCGGGGGTAGGTGGGGAACCGGGTCCATTTCCCCTCCCCCGGGTTCACCCCAAAAAATTTTTGGAACCGGGAAAACCCGGGGGTACGGGTAGGGGGGGAAAACCCGGGTTTAAGAGGGAAAAAGGTAGGGGGGGGCCCCCCCGGGTTTCCTGAAGAAAAACCCCACTTTTTTTTATTTTAAACCCCGGTTCCAAACAGCCAAAAACCGACTTTTATTTTCGGGAAAGGTTCCTAAAAACAAAAAAACCCCCTGATTTTTTATTTCCCCAAAAAACCTTTTCCTGACGAAAAAACCTACTTTTTTACTTTAAAAAAACCGGGGTTTCTTGATAAATTTCCCCTTTGGGGGGGGTTTCCCCGGCCCCAGTCGAAATTTTTTTTTTTATATAAACCCCCCCCCCTATTTTACCTTTTTTTAAAAACTTAACACCCCATAACATACAAACCCAATCATTTTCCCAAAAATCTTGAAAAATACCTAGGCATGCAAAAAAGAATTGTTAGGGTTTTAGAAGGGAAAAAAAAACCCGAAAAAGGAAAAATTTTTTATCTCTGTTTAAGTTTAAAACCACAATTTGGCTAAGAAAAGTTTTGGGGGAAATTTTTTAAAAAAGGGGCCGAAAGCCAACCAATCTTTTAAAAACCCCTGAGCGGCATTGCCCATGACAAGGGGAAAAGAAAAAATAAAGACGGGAGAAGGTTCCCCGGGCCCCGGGTTTTTAAAAATGTTTATGAAACCCTTTGGGGTTTTTGGGGTTTTTAAAAAAAGTTTGGAAAATGTTTCTTTCAAATTTGTTTGTTATTTTTGGTTTCTTTCTATCGTTAGTCCCCCCTTTTTTTTTCCCTTTTTAAAACCGGTTCCAAACCCGGAAAAACTTTTTAAAAAGGGAAAAAAACCCGTTTCCCTTTTCTAAAAGTTTTCCCGGGGAAACGATGGAACCGGTACTAGAAAACCCCGGGAACGGGTGGGAAACCCGGGTAGGTTAGGAACCGGGGTTATACCCGTTTCAAAAAAAAAATTTTTGGGGGGAAGGGGGTTTGGGGAACCAAGGGGTTTTTTGGGAAGGGGGAACCCCGGTTTTTTTTTTAATGTGGGGTTTTGGGAAAGGGGGAAAACCCGGGTTCCCTTTTTCCCGGTTTAAAAACCCGGGGTTCGGTTGGGAAACCCGGGTTTTTTGCCCACTCATTTAAAATCGAGGACGAAAGCCCAAAAATTTTATAAGTGGCCCCAAAGGGAGTCCATGAGCCCTTTAAAAAATTTTTTCCCCGGGGCCGTGAATAAAACCCCCGGGGGGTTTTTTTTTTTTTTTTTTTTTTTTGATTATCCACCTGCAAATCAAATTCCTTGAAGATACCAAACAAAAAAACTCAACAAAAACCCCAAAAAAAAAATTTTTGTGGGTAAAAAAAAGCCCTTTTGGAAATAAAAACCCCCTTTTTTATTCCCAATACAACCAGGGTCCTAAGATCGCCCCTAAAAAAACCAATGCCCCCAATTTTTTTGAAAAAATTTTTTAGTTTCGGGAAAACCCCCACCGGGGGTTTTAAAACCCTGGGAAACCCAAATTTCCAAACCCGGAAATGCGAAAAACAAAGTAGGGAAACCCTTTCACGCCGGGGGGATGTTAATTTTTTTTTTTTCCCGGGAAAAATTGATAAAAAATTTTTCGCCAGGGTTTTTCCTTTGGAAAACTAGAGAGGGAAAAGGTTGATAGTTGGCCTCCTAAAGGGAAAAAACCCCGTTAGTTTATTATACCCAATGGCGGAATTTAAAAAAAAAATTCGGGGGTTTTCCCCTATTTTTTTACCCACCCGGGGACTTGTGGGGCCTTAAAAAGGGGCCCTTAAATTTTTTCTTTTACCAAGGCCCCCCAGGAAAATTAGTTACACCGTTTAAAAAATTTAAAATATTAAAAAATTTTTAAAAAATTTTATAAATTATAATATATTTTTCCCGACATAAGATAAATTTTGAAATTATTTTAAAACTTGGGTTTTTTTAACACATTTGGTGAAACTTTTTAAATAAAAAAACAAAATTTTTAATCCCCTTTTTAATCAAATTTTTAAAACTGTATTCCCCCCTAAAAAAAGAGAGAGAAAAAAGCACTTTTTTTTTGGACCCAAAAATTAATTTTTTTTCATCGTAAAGCATTGTTTTTTATTTTTTTTTTTTGATGGGAAACAACACACCAGAATTTTATCAAAGTTTTTTTAAAAAATTTTAAATTTTTTTACAAGTTTTATAAATAAATTTAGTTTGAAAAAAAAAATATCTTAAAAAAACAAAGAAAACCAAAAACCTTTTGTCCCTAAAATTTATAAAAGTTTTGGGGAATTTGCCCTTTTAAAAAAATTTTTTAAATTTTTAAAACCTAGATTTTTTGTTGTTCGAGATCTTATCTTTAATTTATATAATTAGAGTTTAAAAACTTTTTTTTTTGTTTACCCCGTAAAATCATATAAAATTAACAATTTTTAAAAAAAACTTTTTTTTTTGTAATTTTATAGAAAAACTTTCATTTTTTTTTCCTTTTTATACAATATTTTTTACTTTTAAAAAAAAAAATTTTTATTAAATCTTATTTTTTTAAAAAAATTTAATTTTAAGGGGTTTTTTTCATGTTTATTTTTTTTTAAAAACCAAAAAAGAACCACAAGTAATTTCGGGGAAAATTTAGGTGTATAACTTTTTTAAAGGGGAATTTTTTTCTGCAGGATACATAAAAAAAAACGGAAAAAAAAAATACGAAAATTTCTAAAAAGAAAATTTTTTAAAAATTTTTTTAAAAAAAAATTAAATATAGAAAAAGGGAAAATTTTTTAAATTTAAAAGTTTAAGGTGTTGCTTTTTCCTTTTTTTCAGCCCCCATGAAAATAAAAGGGAAAAATTTTCGTTTCCTTAGTTGAAATTTTATTTTATTTTTCACTTATAGTTGGGGGCCCCAATATTTTTTTTGAGGTTTTTTAAAATTAAAAGAAGATTTAAAAAAAAAAATTTTTTTGGGGAACAAAAATTTTAGGGTACCCCCCCCCCTGAAAAAACCACATAGACTGCCTCTTTTTAAACCCAAAACGCAAAACTTGGACAAAAAACTTAGTTTCACAAATGAGGGAGGACAACTTTTTTTTTTACTCAAAAATATTAATGACAAAAACCGAAACAAAAATTTGGGGGGGTGTTTCATAAAAAAAATTATCCAAAAATAAATTTTTTTTTAAAGACACACCACAGATATAATTGTTTGTGGACCTTTTACCTGTTTTTAACCCCCCCAAAAATTCCAAGACTAAAAAAGGGGTTTTAAAATAAAACCCAAAAAAAGGGCCCGAAAAGGGGGGGGCCCTTTTTTAGTACTGATTGGACTCATCTGGGCCCAAGTTTGTAAAAAAGGCCCCTGCACTTTTTTTTTTGGCCCAATTTTTTTTTAGGCCCGGGGGTTTTCCCCCTCTTTAATGGTTATGTCAACTTCAGGGGTTTTTTCATTTTTGGTTTTTTTGGACACAAAAACAATGCTACCAAAAACAATTTTCCCCTCACCGAAGTTGTTGCACTTTTTAAAACCCCAATCTTTACCCCCATGGTACAAGTAAACAATTTAAAATAAATAAACTTGCAAGTTGCAACGCCTAATAGGTCTTTTTTTAAAAAAAACGGGGGTTTTAAAAACTTTTTACAAGAGGGCCCCAAAGGGACATTTTTGTAATTAGGATTTTAATAAATTTTTAAAACCTTTTGAGGGTTTTTTGGGGATAAACTTTCCTTTTTTTACGATCCCAATTTTTTAACGTAACCCCCCTTTTTGGGGTTTTCATAAAACTACAAACCTTCCCCCAAGATCTAGCAACAAATTTTAAAAACCTTTTGGCTGAAAAGGGTTTTTCCCCCCTTTTGCCTTCAAAAAACACAAAAAAAACCCGCGTCAAACACCTTTTTCAAAAACTAACTTTTTTTTTGGGAAAATTTGTCATTTCGAAAGGGGATACCTCGTCTTTTTTTCCCAATCAAAACCTTTCTATTTTTAGGATGTTCAACTTTTTTCCATAACAAGTAGAAAAATTTTAACGTCAAGCGGGAGTCCCAACGAACACGTCTCCATAATCCTCAAAAACCCCCCTCTTTTGTTCGCAAAACTAGTTTAAGCAAGAAACCTTTAGCCCCGATTTTGTGTTTCCCCCACTTGAACTTTATTAAAACAACAAACCTTAAAAATTGGCATTAAAAAATTAAAAATAAAAAAGGGGAAAAAAAAAAAAACGAATCAACCTCGGATTTTCTTTTGATGTTTTTTTAAACAACATGTTTTCCCTTTTTTTGGTGGGCTCGTATGCTTTTTTTTTTTTTGCAGACCCCTAAATTTATCCAAATAGATTTTTGGAAACCTTTTTAATCCTCAAGTCTCTTGAAATTCTTTAAAAAATTTTTTGAACTTTATAATATAAACGATCCCAAAAATTTCCAAAAACCCCAAGTTTTAAAAATTTTCCCCCTTTTTTTAAGATTTTTAATTAAAAAAATAAAAAGAATAAAAGTTCATTTAAAAACAATGACCCCCCTTGGAAATATTTTGGGGCAAAGCCGTAGAGCAAAAGACCGGGCCCCCAAACGATTCCTTTTTTTTCTCCCCGACACAAGATTCTTTGCATGGTAAAATTTAAACCCTTTTCTAGTTTTCTGCCCATTTTTTGGGGTTTTTTTGGTTTCTGGATATAGTTAAAAACCCAAAAAAGGTTTTTTTCGTAACAATTGATTGATTTTGGGAAACTTTAGTTTAAACCCGCCAAAAAACGGGATTTTTCCCCTCCAAAGGGGTTGAAATACCCCGGGGGTTTCCCTTTGGGTTTTTAGCTGCTCAATTGGTTTTCGGTAAGATTTGAATGGGGGCCCTAAAAGGGCTTAAACAATTTTTGTCCCCTACACCTAAAACACATCGATTTTGGTCGATTTTTTAAAAAAAACCCTTTTTTAAAAGTTTTTTATAGATTGGAAAAACGGGGAATTTTCTTGTTTCGATACTAGACTAATCATACCCCAAATTTTTCCCAAAACAAAACCGGGGGCCCAAAATTTTATCCTGTTAAAAAAGCATGAAAACGTTAGGGATGCCGTTGGTTGATGTTTGAAATGAAATTTTACCAATTTTTAAATATTTAAAAAAATGAAAATGCCTTTTAAAAGCTCCAAGCTGGTTTTTGGGTGACAAACAAAACCCTCCATGTTTTTCCCCCTTCCAGTTTCAAATTCAAACGTAAAGCAACTTTTTTGAACAATTAAGCAACTAAAAATCAAATTTAAATTTTTTAAAAAAATAGATATAAAAATAAAAATAAATGAAAACCCAAATAAAAAGGCAAATAGAAGGAATGTTAGCTAGTTTTAAGCAAACCCTTTTTATTCACAAGTGTTTAACATTAAATTTCTCTGCAAGTGGGGAAAGATAAAATTTTGTTGCTCATTTTCCCCCTTTTAAATTTCTACAAAAAAACCCCTGCTTCCATTTCAACAACAACCAATCCACCCCAAAAAACTTTTTAAAAATTCAAAACCCGATAAGTTTTCGCAAAAATTTTGGGGGAACCCCAAAAGAAATTTTTACACTGTTGAATAATAAACCCCCGGGATCCAAAAACCCCAAAATTTTCCCCCAAAAAAACATAGCCCCCGCCAATTTTCTTTACAAGAGGTCTTTGCCACCTAAAACCCCCTTTTTTTTCCCAAAAAAATAATAAAATTTCTGTTTTTTTTTTTTGTTTGTTTTGAAAGGTAACTTTTTGAAGGGGTAATAATTAAACCCAAAAATTTTTTTTTTTAAAAATACTCTAAAAAATTTTTAAAAAACAGTCAACATTTTTACTATTTTTTTTAAATAAATATTGAAGGTTTTTTTTGGGTATGAATTTTTGGCTACTCGGTTCAATAAAATTTTTGTGGGTTTATTTTTTGTTCTAACGTTTCGGGCCCACCTTTAGGTTAAACAACAAGCAATATTTTTTTAAAAAATAATGTTTTTTAAAAAATTAAATTTTTTTGGTTTTTAACCAAAATTTAAAAAAAAGGCCGCCGAGTGTTTAATTTTTTAGCTTAAACAAACCCCCTTTTTATGACGGTGTATTTTTTTTTTTTTAATTATTATTTTTTTTTTTTTTTTTTTTTTTTTTTTTAAATTTTGTAATTTAACGTTAAAATATGTAAAAAATAAAAATATAAAACCATCCTTAAAGAGGGGCTATTTTACCAAAATTTAAAAATAAAGAACCACTAAGTGTTTAAATTTTTATTTTTTAAAAAAAAACCCCTTTTTTCACTTGTGTATTTTTTATACTTTTGCAAATTTTTAATTTGGTATTTAAAAAGCAAAACAAAAAAAATTTTTAAACCCTTTTCAAAAAAAAAAATGATTGTGGGTTTCGCTTAAATATTTTTTTTTTCATTTTCCAACAAATAACAAAAGAATGTTTGGGGAAATTTTAATCCCTAAGTAAAACAGAATTTACAATAAAAAATAATTCTAAACCTTCCTAATAGCTTGGGTTTGTGTTGATTCCCTACCCCACAAACCCCCGGCCAAACCTAAAGGGGGCCTGACAGGGCTCATCGTGCCCCCCCCCCCCCCCCCCCCCCCCCCCCCCCCCCCCCCCCACACACACCACATCGCATTTTTAAAAACCTCAAACCAACATTTATTTTCCTGAATTTTTTATTTGTTTTTTTAAAGCGATTACTTCACTTATTTACATATGCATACAAGGTGATGGGGAAAGTTTTTATTGAAAGACCAAACCAACCAGACGAATATTTAACTTTTAAAATTGTGTTTTAAAAAAAAATTTGTATTTTTTACTCAGTGGAAAAGAGGGGGCCCGGGTGGTGTGTTTCAGTCTGTAAAATTTTTTTATGGGAATTGATTATAATAATTTTAGAAGACTTATTGGCCTTTCAGTCTCACTTTTTACCTTTTTTTTTTCACCGGCCCCCTTTTAAAAAAATTACGGTTTAAGTTTTTTTTTAAAAACAAAAAATGTTTTCGGGGGGTTTTTACAGAAACGAGAAAGCGATTGTTAAAAAAATTTTTCAAAAATGTTTAAAAAGATTGATTTTTGTTAAATTTGGAATTTTAAAACCTAATTTAAACACCGTTTTGTCGTTTTGGGTCACGTTGGGGTAATTTTCCAACGCTCATAGTTTTTATAAAAACCCTAAAATATTTGTTTGAAAAAAAAAAAAACTTAACCCTTAATTTTTTTTTTTAAGAGGGGCGGTGGAGAAAAAATGGGGGAAAAAGTTGGCTACAAAGGGGTATTTAAAAAAGAGACGCCCCAAAAACCAAGACGTTTACAAATTTTACAGGGGCCAAAAATTTCCCCTTTTTTTTTTAAAAGGTACGGTCGTTTTTTTTAAAAAATTTACCTTCTAATTTTAATATAAAAACACGTATTTTGACCCGGGGGGGTAAATTTTTTTTTTTTTATTTTGAGATCAAAAATATTGATTAAAATTATTCTATATAAATTTTTTTTTAAACAGGCCCCTTTATATCACCAAAATTTTTACTTTTTTAAAAGGGCCTTTAAGTTTTTTGTTGTCGGGGGGCTTATAAAAAAATCATCTTTCTAATTTTACCCCCCTATAAACCCAATTTTGATTTTTACTTTTTCCCCAGGATGCATCAAAAAGTTTTGGGAAATTTTTATGCGGAAATTTTTTTTGGCCAAAATCCCTTCTAAGGACAAATAAACACAACTACGAGTAAAAAATTTTTCTAAGGAAGGGTTACATTTTTTAATAATTTAATTTAAGTATTTTAAAAAAACCCTTTTTGTTTTTTAAAATTTAAAAATTAAGAAAGTTTCTAATTTATTTTAGTTGTATATTTTTCAAAAACTAACCCTTGGATTCATCCAAAACAAATGGAACCCCTCCATTTGAAAGAAACTCGTTTTTTTTTAAAAACATTTTTTTCTTAAAAAAGGGTTTGGTTTCAAGAATTAATTCTTATTGGTCTATAAACAATCCAAAAAAAGGTAAATTTGTCTTTTTTTTTTTTTAATATGTGTTTTCAAAAGGGTAAACCCTCGGTTTTGATTTTACCCACGTGTTTAGAAAATCTTAAAATGTTACATTAACTAATATTGGGTTTAAATTTCGAATGAGGTTCCATAAACTAATTTTTTCCCCAATTTAAAATTTGTATAGAAAACAAATCGATTAGAATAGAAAAAAAAATTCACATGTAGTTTTTGTTGAAATTTTAACCAAGACAAATCAAAAAACAAGGTTAAGATATTTTTAAATTTAAAATAGAAATTTTTTTAATTCTATCCCTAAGTTTGGAAGGTTTGGTTTTTAAAAAAATTTTTAATCGATTTAGGACCCTGCGCGTCGTAACAAATTTAAGGGGGAAAAAAAAAGCACGAAAAAACGTTAACCCAAGCAGTTGAGCCGTTTAATCGAAAAATTTTCACAAGGTAAAAAAAAAACGTTAAAAGTTGAATGCACACATCTTACCCCGTGTTAACTCGAAAAATTTTTAAAACGAAGATAAAACAAAAAATCTGTGAAAAAAAAAAATTGGGAGCCCAAAATTTAAAGTAAAAATTGTGGGGAGATTGCAATAATAAAAAATTTTTTGGATTAAAAGAAAAAGGAAAATAATTTGGGTTAAAATTTTAAATCTTTTTTTTTTAAAATCCAAAAGATTAAAAATACAATACTTATATGGAAAAATATATTGCAACTTATGTTTATTAATTGGACTCAAAATGTACAAAAGTCAATGAAAAGGGTTTGTTAAGGGGTTTTTGGGAGCAAGCCAACTAAAAAAAAAGAAATAAAACACCCAGGTTTTGGGAAAATATACTTCCCCCCCTTGTTCGAAAAAAGAATAAGTGAATAACCAAAAAAATTTTATTGCTTGCAGTAAGGGGACAATCAAAAATTTATGGGTTTTGTTTTTTAAAGGTTTTTACCCCCAACAATTTACGTTAAATTTTGGGTTTTTTTGGCAATTCCAAATTTTAAAAAAATAATTTCGGTTTAAGTGAACCAAAAAGGTTTTTTTGTACAATTTTATCTTTTTTTTTTTGTTTTCAAATAACATTTTTTTAGCTAATTGATTTTTTGGACTTTTTTTTTGCCAAACATTTCAAATTTCAAGAAAAAAGAGAAGTAAAATTTACTAAAATTTTCTTGCCCACTTTTAAAAAACCCCCTTTTTTTTATTAATAAAATATACTTACAAAAAATAAAAGATACTTTAAGTTAAAAAATTCAAAATCTTATCATTAACTATTATGCTGAAACCCCTTTAAAAATGACACAATAAACTTTTTTTAACCGACGTTTTTTGTATTAGGCAACCCACTCCGAAATTGAAGATACCATTGCCTTACCCCGGTCGACTATGTTTCTTAATGGCCCGCTGGCTTTAAAAGTTTGGCTTGGACGTCCCCGGGAAAAAAAACCGCGGCTGTCATTACAGTCATTGTACACCCCAAACAGAACTCTTGACTAACCCCGGGTGAGACTAAAACCCGGGGGGGTTGGGGTGAGCCTAAACCCTCTGAAGGAGACTAGCCTAAATCATTATCATATTCACAAAAAAAAAAAAAGAATTGAATTAGGTATCCCTTTTGACAATCATCTATAATTAAATAACGTTAAACCCAAACAAAAACCACCCCCTTTTTCATGACTTCTCTTTATTTAAACCCAAACTCAAATTTGGGGGCCCAGATAAAGTTTGTTTACTTAGCAATATTTTTATTATTTTTTTTATTTTTTATTAATTATATTTGATTTCAACCCCCAAAAAAAAATACGGAAAAACCAAGTGCCAAATAACTATTTAATTTTTTCAAAAAAAAAAAAAAAAAAAACAATTCAAATTTTTTTTTGGGGGGAATTTGGAGGTTCTTTTTTCCCTTTCCCCCCCCCTTATTAGTAAAAAAAGTGAACGCCATCAATTTAATTTTTTCCACCGCTTTTCCCCCCACTCTCACTCCTTTTATACCATACTCCCAATTTCCCCTCACACACACAATTAACCCCGGATCACTATTCAAACCGGTGGTGTCTGCTTAAAAATAACATGTCAAATTGTTCGAAAAAAAACATTAAAATCCCAGAATTGGTCTCAAAAAATTTCAATCCGAGTTCATATAATCCCACCACATCGAAAAATCCTATATCTCCCTGGACACAGAATTCCCGGGGTTTTAAATCGATCCTTATCTTACAAACTGCACGTCCGCATTATACTTTTTAATCAAAATCGACGTTTTTAACCTCATCCAGCTCGGTCTCAACCCCCGACTTCCGGCAACCCTTTTTAACGATGGGTCCCACCAACTTTTAAATTTGGAGTTTAATTTTTCGGATTTTGATGTGACGCGTGCGCCCCCGCCCGGAGCATTGAGTTGTTGAGGAATAAGGTTGTTTTAACGGAACCGGGGTTTATGGGGGTTTACTCGGTTAATTTGTGGTTTGAGTTCTCCGGGTTGGTGTTAATAGTCGGTGGGGGTTGGGGGGACTTTACACGCGTTGATTTTGGGGATTTGTTGAAATTCTCACGCGCCGTGCTGCCGGTGGGTTGCCTGAGTTTTTGGGGTGTTTGAAGGCGTTTTTTGGGTGATGGTATGACGCAACATTTGATGCCGTTTGCCCCGGCCGGGGGTTTATGGGGGGTTTGGCCGGTGGCGGGCTTTTAAAGTGAACGGGTTGGGGAAAGCCCCAGGGCCCGGGTTTAGATAGTTTGTGATGGCTTTTTTCAAAAGATGAAGCTTTTTCTTCGCGACGTATGCCGGAAAAATTTCCGGCGTGTTGATGGTTTGAAGCTTTTATTAATTACATTAATTCTTTTGTAAATTCATAGGTAATCAAAAACAATTAAAAATTTTTTTTTTTGTTAATTTTTCATTTTATGATGTCATAACCTTACATTATGTTTAAAAGGACCAGGTTACTATTTTTTTTTTCAGTAACGTCCCTTTTATCTTCTAACGGTTAACATAACTAAAAAAATTTACAAACCAAAGTCACACCCTTTTTTCACAAATCTTCTCAACCTTACATCATAAAGACTACAAGTTTAAATTTAATGTTGAAAAAAGTATGCCAAACACTTAGACACAAAAAACATTTTAAGCTTTTAACAACTTTACCATAACACCCACCTTATTGGTTTACCTTTTTTTTTTCCTTTTTCAAGGCACATTCGGGTGAATCAAAGTTACACTCCCCCAATTAAAGCCCAAAACGCCCCCCCTTGTCACATTTTCGCCAAAACCCTTTTTTACGATCAGAACAAGTCATGCCCTCGGCAAAACTGCTTCACTTTATCGGGCCACCCTTTTGCCATGTCCGCAAATTTAGCTTCGATCTCAGCCAATCGGTCGTCAGTGAACGGGAACGCCTCGGCACCGTGAAGCATGACGAGTCCCCAAAGCCTCTGTTGTAAATTGTCTTCCCTGTGGGGCCCAAAGCCACCAGCATAGGTAGGGCCGTGCCCTTTGAACGTACGGTCAGTGATTGCTTTCTTTGTCGTTGTAGGGAAGTGATAGCCATGGCATAGTGGCGTAGTATTCGTCGTATGAAGCTTGGTCTCGGTCACTTGAGATGAATATCACTTCAAACGGTCATTTTTGGATTTGATTTCCTTGTATGTTTCAACCAGTTTTGGAGTGAATGCACGGCACGGTGGACACCAGTGTGCGGGAAGTATAATTAGGATGTGTTTACCGACCAAACAGATACAGGAATCTATGAAAATGATTTGATATTAGTGACAAGTAAAGGGAAAATTTAGAGGTGCCAAGAAAGTAAGACATAAAAACAGGTCAAAAAGCTCATTTTGTAGGTGCGGTTGACACTTAACGTGCTTATATGATTACGAAAAATGGTATCATTATCTTATTAATCTTAGATCTGAATAGAATAAAAATTTAGAAGTTTATATGCCTTCAAATTAAAACTCCCTTAAGTTTTCAATAAGCGATATCAAAAGTTGATCAAAAAAAAATCCCTAACACCCAATTTTAGCAAAAAAAAAACTCTCATTGACCTGGTCCTCCTTGAGCTAAATTTATTTATATGACCCGTTAAAATAAAATACAACCCCAAAATCGATCCATTAATAAGAAAAATGGGCGAAATAGAAAACCAAATACATAGTTTTTATAAAAGGATTCTACATCCCAAATCGCCCCATTAACAAGTAAACGGGTCAAATAGGAAACCAAAAAATAGTTTTCATATCAGGGGTTGTACATGAATAAGCATACTTAGGTTGCAAATGAACCAAACGTTCAGCGAACACTCCGTGAACCGTTCGACGGGAAGCTCGTTTGTGTTCGTTTATTAACAACCGAAAAAGAACAAAAATTTCGCCGTTAGTTAAATGAACGAAACATGAACAGAGACTGCGTCCGTTCATTTTGTTCTGAACGTTTGGTAACGTTCGTTTTTGTTCGATTGTGTTCGAAAGATCATTAGTGTTTTTAGTTTTTATTTTTTATTTAAAAACTTCAAAATCCCACAAATTAATAATTTAATAAGGTCGGTGTATTATATATTTTGTTCATGAACATTAGTTTGTGTTCATCAACGTTCGTTTTCATTCATTGCCCATACATAACAAACAAACATGAAACACGTTCATTCCTTAACAAACAGACAAAGAACATAAAACCCGTTCGGTAAGTGTTCATGAACATTTTGAAAACATGTATTTCTTAACAAATGAACATGAACTAGGTCATGTTCGTGTTTGTTCAGTTCGTTTTGTAGCCTTAACAAAACTAAAGTATATGAAAACGCACCTTAAAATCCATCTTTCCCAAGTACAAAATCAAGAATCGCCTGAAACCAAAATCGACTCCAAAGCTTGTGCTTCAGAGGCGCCTTTTCTATCTTCTCAAGCTCGCGAATTTATCAGGTGTAAAAGGGTACGCGTTAACTCCATGTTCTTCAATGGCATCAGCAAATTGGGATGAAGAGTTTTCCCCATGGGACCAAATAATGACTACAGTAGGGGTGTCGAGAGCTCGAAATAACCCAAAAAAGTTTCTCACACTTCTTGTCTTTAAACGGAAGTGAAAAACCAAGGGGTGTTATCGAGCTCTTTCTTCAACAATTCTTCGTCATCATCAAGGGGGAACATTACTATCTCAAAGTTACTATCTTTTGCTTTCAATTCGTTGTATACTTTGACGAGTGTACTATGTAATCAGATGATCTCTTGAATATAGACAGCATAAAGTAGAGACCAACTGTCTTTCCTTCAAGTTCAGCTACAGGCACCTTTGTAAAAGTAAAAAAAACGTGTCACAATTAGGGGTGTGAATTTCTGACACGACCGAAAACACCACAAACTTAACACCCAAATTTGCGGGTTTGGGTTTAGTCTAAACAGGTTCGGGTCAGTTTTGGTCAAACCCGCGAACCCGTTTATCAAAACGGGGCGGGTTCGGGTCAACCTGATCGCTTTGGGGGTTGACCTTAAAACCCATCCATATCATATTAATTTTTTACAATATGTTTTATGTTAAAATTAAATTGGGTGTGTCTTTTTTTGCCATAAAAATTTGAAATTAAAAGAGAAATTGACAAAAGATTTTTTTAATTTTAAAATGTAATTGTATTTTTAATTATTACATTTGTGATTTTTGTAGTAAATTATAAAATTTTAAAATATTACTTTGCGGAAAAAAATCAAAAAAATTTAAAAAAAAAAAAAGGGTTGCACGAGTCGTGGGTCGAACCCGTCAACCCGACCCGTTTAGCACCCCCAGTCACAATCACATAAGAAAATCGGAAAACATAATATAAAAAAGGAAGATAAATTACTCACCTTATTGCCATTAGCTTTAATGACGAAGTCACGAGATGGAGTCCGAGTAAGGATCTCAGCGTTTGATTTTCCTGGCTTCTTCTTCCTGATCTTTAAAACCTTTGACCCCCTTCCGGGGAAACGGGTACCCATCAGATCCATATTCCCAATGATCCGACCCCCAGGTCACTCAAAAACTTTCCACTTTCATCAAGGAACACAAGATGAGGTATTCCACTCACCTTAAAACATTATCTAAAAGCTTCTCGGGTTCGGAATCCGAGAACGGAACAGCAAGCCAAGGGATTTTGGAGAAAAAAACCAGTAAATGATTCTTCATCTTCATCGCCGATATGAATACAATCTCCAAATCACCTTTTACAGCAAGTTCATTATATATATCCACTAGATTTGGTGTAAATCTTTGGCATGGAGGGCACCAAGATGCAGAAAAATACAAGCCCAACTTTTTCCCTTTCGAGGTGCTAATTGCAACCTGTTAATTACAAAAAAAGGTCAAAAAAAACATCATTTAACAAGTATGGTTTTTCACTTCCAAAAAAGAAACTAATTGACCAGATAGTCAACTATTATCTACCAATTTTCTTACCGCCCAAACACGATCAAATAAAGTCCCATACCTTGGAATGGTTTTGGTCCGTAACAAATTTCAATAAAATTAAAAGCATCAAATAAAGTCCCAAATAACATAACTCCAAGTACTAATTTCAACAGCTTAATTTCCTGTCAAACTAATCACTCTCCAAAAGTCAAACTAATAAGAATTTGACATCAAGATCAGCACTACTTTTATTAATTACAGCAATAATCCAAATCAGAAGTTGACACTACTTCAACTTCTCAATCCCTACAAATCTGCTATGAAACCCTAATTTTGCATCACCAGTGCAAATCGATCCTATATAATATCAACCAGAAGCCAACAAATTGAACAAACAAACACGATTCTTACTACTTCAATGTGATTTAATTTTTTTTACTCGTAACTTACGAATTACTTAATCGGTAGTGGTCAAATAACTTTCGAAACACTGAATCAACGATCTAGAAAAGGTAAACACAGATTATACTACAGTCTACTAAAAGGAATCAAACTGAATACCTGATCACCGTTGTTGCGAACAAGGTAATCTCTTTCGGAAGAAGATAAGAGCGATTGAAGGTCGTGACCGTCAACTTCGAGAGTCTCCGCCATTGTTAGAGCAGTGAGGAAATTAGAAATTCGATTGTACCGAATGTGTGGCAGTTTGGGGTTTTAATAAGCACAAAATGGTAAAGCTTCTAGAAATTCTTGGTTAGCAAGTTATGAAGGGTCTTTTTTTTTTTTTTTTCTTTTCTTTTCTTTTTAACTTATTATATTATATCGTTCAATACATATAAATTTTGTCCGTTGATAAATTTTGGAATTTTGTTGGTTAAAACATACCGGTATCAAAGATCGCCGCTTTGCGACGGGACTGTTAAGTCGAACAAAAATAAGTGTAAGAACGATAAATTATGCACACACGTTACGGCGTGTTAGTTCGCATAAAATTAACGAATATGTAAAACGTAGAAAAGAATAACTAAGTCGGTTTAGGATCCACAGGTTTTGACGGAGCTGTTAATCGTAAACAAAATAGGCGTAAAAACGTTAAACCACATACGTGCGTTGCAGTATGTTAACTTGCAAAATTTTGAATGAATCGTAAAACGATAAATTTGTAAAAGATGTAAAGTATAGAACAAATGTTTGAAAGTGGAAAAGTGGTGGGGTTGAAAATAGAAAGTGCTTGTGACAAGTATGTAAAAGATGGAAACTATAGAGTTAAAAGTATAAAAGACGAGAACTATAAGGGTTATGTAAAAGATGAAAACTATTAGGGTTATGAGTGTAAAAGATAAAAAAACAAAAGGGTTGAAAGTAAATAAAAATTAAAGAGTAAAAAAAGTTTTTTAAAAAAAAAGACAAAATTGAATATTGTTTGTGTGAGAGGAGTTTTTTTTGGTAAATTAATATATAGTTAAAGTTAATCACATATTTTATAAATTGTAGATGATAACAGGGGTTTTGTTACTTTTGTATTTTTTTATGGTGCGACTTTTATTCCGGTTTTATGTGGTTAACATATTCTAGATTGCTTTTTATGTGTGTAAAAAAGTGTCTATTTTACGAGGTCGAGTGTCTACTTTAGAGGAACTAACTTGTGTAAACTAGGTCTTTCAAAAGTATTTTTTAAATCTTAAAAAATCAGTTGTTCCAGGTAAAAAAATACCCTATGCAAAAATTTACATTGATGTAAAATAATTTTATTGGTGATGTCATCGTTTCGTAAATAAAATTTTACATAAGAACGTAACTACCCGGCTCAACAATTTTTTTACAGATGTGTTTATCACATCTTCATCTATGTTTGTGTAAAAATGGTGCCCCAACTCGCACGAAAAGTAGTTCTCACAACTCGTGATGGTTTTTTAATTGAACCGAATCCTATATGTGGATCCGTATTTAACTGTGAAAATTGTAAATTATGTGGTGCATATGTAATTTTTTTGGAAATGTTGTTTTAGAAAATTACTGAAGTTTTCAACACAGTCCTGTGATATACGGACATTCTGATATTTATGTTAAAGTGAAAAAACAACATTAGGGACTATTATTCCCCTATTACCGAGATTTTATAAAGCACTTGAGCTTGTTAAGTATTTGGAAAATAAATCTGAATAACCAAGTTGTTTTGATTTATGACTTGGTGAACATAAACAAATTTTAATAACTGGAACCTATATATTAATAAGATTGTTTGCATATTAGGCAAATTATGATTAAGTAGCCAATGACTTAATGTCATTAGTGAATTTCTAATTGTAGATTTTTACCTTTGTTTATAAAGTAGATGATTTTAAAACCAACATGGTTATGGTGATGGTTTTGAAAAACAAAAGTAATGTCGCAAAAATAAAGAAGAGTTAGAGCTACAAAGTGTTATAATCATTGTTGTGAATCCCAGCAAGGTGAAATAAGATTTATTGAAATTCTTAAATAGTAAAACCATCATAATTTATCATGGGTCTCATGAAATATATATATATATATATATATATATATATATATATATATATATATAATATATATGTATATATTAAAAAAAAACAGCTAATATACTCAGTCTCTAAACATAAACATAAATCAAAATCTACACAATTATTTATCATGGGACTATAACCCTCAACCACTTAGATACCTTTACTACACACCTATTATGTTACAAGCCCCATAATTCGTATATATATATATACACACTTGTGTAGTTTTTTATACAAATAAGTAACGTGCCCATGATTATGGAGGGATGAATATTAATAGCGTGTTTTTAACCTAAGCATTGCCAAATTACGAGTTAAATCAAATAATTAATGATAATACAAGTTTTGACTATATTGAGAGCCAGGGTCGGGGAAAAGGAAGTATCTTTGATTCGATTTTTTTGTTATTCTTTTATGTGGATAGCAAATAGAAACAGGGATATCGACATTAGTTGGTCGGGGTGGTTACCGAACGTGCTGTTTTTTGTGTAATGTTTGTCTTTTGCTAGCTTTTAACTCGCCAGGTTTTATTTTATTGTAAAAGTTCCTTATTGAAAAAACGTATATGAGTAATGTTTTGTGTTTTGAATAAGATTTTGTTTCGAACACTAAGTTATGAATTTTAATGTGATTTGGAATTATAATGGACACATATGTATACATTTGGTTTTAGCGGGTTAAGTTATCGTACAAAGTCTTTTAAATCCAAGAAATGTATAAAGACACAATGCATCGCAAAATATAACACAATGCCAATAAATATAACACAACTTCGAGTAAAAAAAGACACAACGAGCCGCAAAAAAAACACAATGACACAAATATAGAAACACACAATGCTAAATAAAAGATATAAACAAAAATTCTAAAATCTACAAGTTATAAATCCAAAAGTGAAAACTAGTGGCGGAGCTTAACCAAAAGTTCCACCGAGGAAGAAAGTCTTGGGACCCAAAAAAATTCATATCGCTAGCTTTCGGGTTATATGTCCGGGTCGGTCAAACAATGATAACTCCAAATAAAACTAATTAATCTTCATTCGTTCAAAAGACTCGTTCTTGCACATAAAAAAATATAGTTTAACAAAGAAAAGACCAAAATATTTTATAACGATGCGAAAATATGTAAAAGGGATTCAAGATTTGAAGGCTTCAAGAACCTTGTCCCCCTAAGAAGACGGAACCCTTTTTTTCTTCTGTTGAAGTCAAACGACACAGATGTTGCGCCTCTGTCCTCATTTTTATTGTTTTTTTAAACATCTTTTAACTAAGACAAAAATGAACTTTTTTTCACTTTCGCATCATATTTCTTTTAATCCTTACAATCGTACTACCATCTTCGTTGTCACAAATCGGGTCGTTAATCTTAATGAAATTCGTACCTTATACATTACTTGTTATACTTACATACAGTCATTAATACGTGTTTTCATACAAACCGACACTTGTTATACGTACAAATACTCATACGTTACAACTTCATACTTGAAATACACAAAAACCGGCTAAATACGTGAAAACAGCCCCAAACCAACCCACTCGTGCGAGCTGAAGCCACTTCGCATGAACTGTACCTACTTTATACGATTGAAGTACACTTCGCATGAAATGAAGCCACTTCACACGAAGTGGAGCTGTCAGCAACTCGTTCCTATAAATACCAACTCACTTCCCACCTCCAATCTTTACGAATCTTCTTACTTTCACTTTGAAACTTTCAGATTCTTAACAGATTGTTTTAAGTGAGTTTAACTCACAATTATCTTGTTCTTCTTCTACTTTTCTTTGTACCAAGTGTGCAAACTAGCTAAGTTCACCGTCCTCAATAAGGATGAACTTATGTTCTAGCTAGTGTGAGAACGTTGGGAGCTTTGGCTACCCGAAGTAAGTTCCACACCCCACTTGAACATTTGTTTTGTATTTAATTTCTATACATTCATGACCAACCGGGTTTATCAACTTTGTTGACAAACTTTGAGCTTTAGTGAATCATATAACGAGGTATTCGTATCCCGTGCTTGACATCTATGACATAATTGTTAGACATTGGACTAAACTAAATACTACGAAATACCTACTTTTTCATGTAGTCATGCTCCTGCTATTACCCGAGTCATGGTTGACAGTTATGAGCTAAGACTAATCTGTCTCGTCACCGAATTCTGGTTCAACATAACTCATTGTCGAAACGGGAGCTTAAACGAGCTACATTTTCCAGAAACAGCCCCTTCGCACGAAGTGGAATTTTCCTGTTACTTTTTCGTATTTTCTACTTCCGAATCTGAAACCTTCGCTAACTCATAATATTCATGTCACACCCCGACCGCAGCGGAAAAGGTGATCGGGGCATGATTGGGTTATCATCAAAGCTCATGACATTTATTATAACGTTTCATATTTATTATTACAATTTAAAGGGAAACATACAATCATAATTACATCATGTTCTACACATCATTCTAGACTTCATTATTTTCTTCTAAGGCATTTCCTATGTTTTCCTTGCTTCATCCTGTTCACCTGTATCATGTGTAAAAATGGTTTTTGGATCAACAAAAAGTTGGCGAGTGAATCCTATGAAAAACATTTGAACAAGTTTATTGAATTGATAAAATAAAGTACATAGCCACATATGAGTAAACGTAGATGTAAATTTGTTCACAAAACACTTAATATTAAATAGTGCACACACATACAATAATGGATAGTGTTGAGGCACGCGTTGTTCAACTCGTCTCCCACGAGGAACTGATGGCCTAATGAATGAGTTTTGAGGCACGCGTTGTTCTACGAACTGATGGACCTAATGAATGATTTGCATACGACTAGACAATATGTAAAACATAACTACAAACAATATTAACATTCTAAGTTTAAATCATAATATGGTATGGCACGAGTTTGAATAAACAAATTTGTTTAAGTGACACATGATACACCCCAAAACGTGTAATTAAAAAGGGGAGCTGTAAGATTCACTCACATTGGGTGCGTTCGGTTGATGATGTTGAATGCGCACGAAGTTGGATTTAACCACGAGTGAAACTAACCTAGATAATAACATAATGGTTCGGTAAATAAGCGGATTTTATTAATCAATTTTAGTAGGATTATTGGATATATTTTTGTGAGTTTAAGGCTATTTTCTAACTTTAAAAATGTTATTTTTAAGTATTTTTAATTTAAATAAATAGATAAAAGAAATAAAAAAAAATGTTGATTTTTGACTGTTTGACCATTGACTTGTTGACCGTTGACTTGTTGACCGGTTTATTGTGTGTATGTATGCGCCGGGCAGGACTCGAACCCGAGACCTCCCGTACGCGTGCACGCAGCTCTACCAACTGAGCTACGTGTCTAACCCGAAATATTTCTGTGTTTAATTATATTTATATACTAATTAGATTAATCCGAAAATCATTTATTTAAAAACGATTTAATTGCATGACTCGGTGCTCGCCACAGGTCTCGAACCCGGGACCTGTGGTTTAGTTTGACACACAGTCCACCGCTGGACTGTGTGTCTAACTTGGTAAATATTTTGGTTATTATTATATTTAACATCTTACTGAGTTAACCCGGTTCAGTTTAATAAAAAAAAGGCATTTTATTACAGCGAATGTGTGTGACCAGGATCGAACTCGAGACGTTATGCATATTGTTTGCACACAGTCCACCGCTGGACTGTGTGTCTAACCCGTTCATAATATCAATTTTAATTAATCTTATAACATACCCAACTTCATCTTCTTCGTTCAAAACACAGACATCGATTAACTGACTGTTATTTGTTAAATTAACTTAACGAACATTATGAGCCATCGTAAAGTAAGGAACAGAAAAAGGTTTGAGGATTGATTGTACCGAACTGTTCGTCTTTCTTCAGAAGTCCGGCAAGATCGTCGGCTCTGTTTTGGTGAGCTTCGGCTGATAGGATTAGTCAACAATTTGGAGGGATTAGATGTGAAATGGAACCACTGGGTAACGATTATCAGTAAGTTGAAATAATCATACCGATTAACAGCAGGTTTCTGAAATTTCAGAAGTATTCCGGCGAAAACAGATAATCCGGCAACGTCGTCTGGAAAGGATTCTGGGTGAGGGATTGATATTAGAATGTTGCCCAATAATGGAATGAAACAGAAAAATCAAAGTAATTACGTGTAGATGGAAGTCTCGGTTTTCCGGCGAGTTGCAGAAAGTTTCCGGCGAGTGAAAATGCGTCGAGAAAAGGTGCGATTGTGAGCGAAAAGGTTAACAGAGGCTTGTGGGTGTATTTATAGGGAAGAACATCGATGAATTGGGTCCGATTACCGACTTGATTCGTCGGTCAATAATTTCTCCGGCGGTTATGACGGATGTCGCGGACTGGACATCAGTTATAACTGATGTTAAGGTTAATGCTTCGGTTAAATCAGAAGAAACCGTCCAATCTCGGCGAAATCGTCGGGATTTCCGACGACTGCGATTTGGGCGCGACTTGGACTGGATTTGAATATAGAGTTTTATTATTTGAATTAATTGTTTCGATATGTTATCAAATAACCAAAGTGGCGGAGTGGTTGGAGGGATGTGTGTTAAATCGTTGTTGACCAGGTTGACCGGGCTGACCCGGGTTCGAAACCCGGCAGCCTTGTTTTATTTTTAAACCACTATTTTTAATACTTTTTCAAATATAACTTTTATATTCCAATATACTTATTAATTATGTATCGTTTAAAATTAATTTAAGCATTAAATACGTAACGAAATTTTTAACTGATTGTTCGGTTAATAAACGAAGCGGGTTTGGTAAAATCCGGTTTTTGACGGATGTTACAGTATCCCCTACTTTTTAGAAATTTCGTCCCGAAATTTAAGTAGTGACATATTTGTCTCAAAAGGATGGTGTTTAAATTGACCATTAAATACTTAGAAAAAGAGTAAGAGTTTAAATTTTTGTTTGAGGCGGTAACGTTCCTTGTAAGGATTGAGTACCCTGCTACAGGAATCGCTTTTTTTATATGCCTAAGATAATGAATATTGATAAACAGAGTTGATTGACTAAATATGGTTTCATGCGCAAGAGTTTTGATATGTTTGGAAAGATAAGGTTATATCCTAAAACAAAACTTCTAATACTACAACCTACATGGAACTTCTCATAACCTCCTGACAATGCCTCTGATCCTTTGGCAAGAATACTTATATATAGGAAGTACCAGCGGCGTATCCACCGTATTCTTGTCAAATTTTCATTGGTTTTATCAGTAAGTCATGATTGGTTCTATGATACGACTCTAAACATAACAAACACAACAACCAATGTCTGAGCCCTAATTCTGATAGTATACATGTTTGATTGGTGACATAATCCAATTTCTTTAAATGATGAGATGATATGAATGTTAAATCAGTGAATGTAACACAAATTTCAACCAAGACAATACTAAATCCTACATGGAACTTCTCATAACCGCCTGACAATGCCTCTGATCCTTTGGCAAGAATACTTATATATAGGAAGTACCAGCGGCGTATCCACCATATTCTCGTCAAATTTTCATTGGTTTTATCAGTAAGTTATGATTAGTCCTATGTGACTCTAAAACATAAACAAACACAACAACCAAAGCTTGAGTCTTAATTCTGATAGTATACATGTTTGAATGATGACAGTACCTCTCTCGTTTGTTATGATGGAGAGGTTAGTCTATGTAGAAATGGAATACAATCCAATTTCTTTAAATGATGAGATGATATGAATGTTAAATCAGTGAATGTAACACAAATTTCAACCAAGACAATACTAAATCCTACATGGAACTTCTCATAACCTCCTGACAATGCCTCTGATCCTTTGGCAAGAATACTTATATATAGGAAGTACCAGCGGCGTATCCACCATATTCTCGTCAAATTTTCATTGGTTTTATCAGTAAGTTATGATTAGTCCTATGTGACTCTAAAACATAAACAAACACAACAACCAAAGGTTGAGTCTTAATTCTGATAGTATACATGTTTGAATGATGACAGTACCTCTCTCGTTTGTTATGATGGAGAGGTTAGTCCTTGTGGAAGTGAGATATAGCTCAACTTCTTTAAATGATGAACTTTGAAATACGTTGAGATGTATGATGATGTAAATACTAAATCAGTGAGTATAAAACAAACTTCGACCAAGCATACTAACCTACATGAACAAACGCCTGACATGCCTATCTTGTCAAGAATACTTATATATAGGAAGTACCAGCGGCGTATCCACCATATTCTTGTCAAATTTTCATTGGCTTTATCCGCAAGTTATGATTAGTTCTATGTGACTCTAATACATAAATAAATACAATCAACCATAGCTTGAGTCTTAATTCTGATAGCATACATGTTTGAATGATGACAGTACCTCTCTCGTTTGTTATGATGAAGAGGTTATCTATGTAGAAATGGAACACAATCCAATTTCTTTAAATGATGAGATGCTATAAATGCTAAATCAGTGAGTACAAAACAAACTTTAATCAAGACAATACTAAATTCTACATGGAACTTCTCATAACCGCCTGACAATGCCTTTGATCCTTTGGCAAGAATACTTATATATAGGAAGTACCAGCGGCGTATCCACCATATTCTTGTCAAATTTTCATTGGCTTTATCCGTAAGTTATGATTGGTTCTATGTGACTCTAAAACATAAATAAACACAATCAACCATAGCTTGAGATAACATAAAGAAAAACATAAAACTAAGCGGTTGGAGTTGAATCTTGATTTTCGGTGAAGGGGACTAGTTGGGTGGTTTCGTTTGGGCCGTCATTATCTTCAACAGGATTGGCGTTGATGTTGAAAACTCTTCCTCTTGCTGGTGGCCTAGTGATTAGGTTTCCTTGATTTGCTTGGTTAACTGGGTTTGCTTGAGCTTGGTCGTTTATGATGTTAACCAATCGAGGGCACGTGTTTCTAAAGTGGGTAGGGTCGCCACAATTGAAACAAGTTCGAACATATGGGAACATGGGGTATTGGGGTTGTTGATAGGTTTGGATCATGTTTTGAGTAGGGGGGAGATTTGGTTTTGAGAGGTGCGGCAAACCTTGCTCAAATGACCATAGCGTCCACAATTCGCACATAGTCGACAAGGTAAGGTAGATGGATGGTGATAAAAACAGGTGTTACATCGAGGGTGAGATCCAAGGTATGGTTTCTTATTTGGGTAAGTTGAGTTGGGTGCTATTTGCGTGATTGGATAGCTTGGATGGGTATGGCTTGTGAAATTGGTTGATTACGTTGGGTGACAGCGAAAAGTTGCCCATCTCGTTTTCTCTTAAAAATGGGTTGAGAAGGGGATTCAATTTGGGTGGAGTTTGAAGTTTCAGTTGATGCTTTATCCTTCTTCTTCTCCTCCTTGAAGTCTTTATTCCGGATGCGGTTCTTTGGTGAGCTCTGTAGCTAACTCCATTGCTGCTTCCAAAGTTGCAGGCGTGGTACTTATTACAGAGTCCTGAATCTTTGACTGGAAGACCTCGAATGTAGTGCTCGATCAAACGGTAAAGAGGAGTGAACAAGTTGGGAACCATTTGATTTAACTCGAGGAATCTTTTGTTGTATATGGTGTGGTCGCCTTCCTTTTGCTTCAACGAATAGAACTCATCTTCTAATTTCTTGATTTCGCTCCTTGGGCAAAACCGTCTGGTCATGATTTCCTTCAATTCATCACAAGTTAAAGTCATAGCATCTTCAACACCTCGTTTGGCCTTCTCTGTATTCCACCAAGTAAGTGCTATTCCAAATAAACGACCAGTAGCATATCGCACTTTGCGATCATCGGGGCAATCGCAATTTAGAAAAGTGTTATCCATTTCTTCAAACCAATGGAGGAGAGCGGTGACACCTTCAGTCCCTTCGTATTTTGGAGGGTCGCATGATTTGAAATGCTTGTAGGTGCATTTGGTGGTATTTGGGGAGGGTTGATATCATTTTGATCTTCTTGGTTGACGGGATTAGCGGTAAGGGCTTGTTGGACTTGAATTACAATGTTGGGTATTACGGCAGCCATTTGTTGAGCGATTAGGGCAGCCATGCGCTCGCGGGCTTTTCCTGCTCTCATCTTCCTACGAGCGAGGCTAGCAGACATCTACAAGGAATACATATCAAGAGTATGAGTTGGATGTTTTTGGGATCATGGGTCGTATTTAGGAATGAACATTTATAAAATATAAAATAATAAATCTACTACATCCATAGGATGTCTTGGGCTTTGCTCGTAATTGGGCCTTGCATGCCGCCATACTTCACCTTCGTAATCATGTGGGCCCCCATGACTACCGGGTTTTTCATATGGTTCGCATGTGTTAGCCTGGTTACGTACACTAAAACCCGGAGAAAATCGAGAAATATGTATGTAACGTATGATATTTGGAATGTATCAGGTGTGGACACAGTGACACCTCAAAGTGGGGTTAGTTCGAACGACGTTTGGTGTGGCATGCTTTGGCCTAATAGGTCCTTCGCACTCTCATCGTTAGTCCCCAGGTAGGCAAACTGGTCCGTTATATTGGATTTATACGAATGCCAACCTAGACAGGACGTTCCGACTACCGGTACTTGTACCCTTACAGTTACTACATGCCCGTCGCAGAACTCACTTTGATGAGATTTGAAAAATGAAAAAAAAATGCGACAAAATCTTTGAATAACGAAAGTATGAAGATGATTTGAATATATGAACATTGAAATATGTATGATGAATGTGTATGTAAGTATGTATGTTTGACTGTAAGTATAATTCACTAGGTATCACAAAATGTAATATTGGAATTGTTTGCATCATTTGTGTATATAATAAATATGAAACAAATAAATATCATAAGTTTGCATTGTAACCACATAAACAATTAAAATCTAGTAAACTATAGTATAGGCTCTAAGGGTCTAATAACCTATCCTATATCCCTATAGTCATGGCTCTGATACCAATTGTCACACCCCGACCCGCAGCAGAAAAGGTGATCGGGGCATGATTGGGTTATCATCAAAGCTCATGACATTTATTATAACGTTTCATATTTATTATTACAATTTAAAGGGAAACATACAATCATAATTACATCATTTCTACACATCATTCTAGACTTCATTATTTTCTTCTAAGGCATTTCTTATGTTTTCCTTGCATCATCATGTTCACCTGTATCATGTGTAAAAATGGTTTTTGGATCAACAAAAAGTTGGCGAGTGAATCCTATGAAAAACATTTGAACAAGTTTATTGAATTGATAAAATAAAGTACATAGCTACATATGAGTAAACGTAGATGTAAATTTGTTCACAAAACACTTAATATTAAATAGTGCACACACATACAATAATGGATAGTGTTGAGGCACGCGTTGTTCAACTCGTCTCCACGAGGAACTGATGGGCCTAATGAATGAGTTTTAGAGGCAAGCGTTGTTCTACGAACTGATGGGCCTAATGAATGATTTGCATACGACTAGACAATATGTAAAACATAACTACAAACAATATTAACATTCTAAGTTTAAATCATAATATGGTATGGCACGAGTTTGAATAAACGAATTTGTTTAAGTGACACATGATACACCCCAAAACGTGTAATTAAAAAGGGGAGCTGTAAGATTCACTCACATTGGGTGCGTTCGGTTGATGATGTTGAATGCGCACGAAGTTGGATTTAACCACGAGTGAAACTAACCTAGATAATAACATAATGGTTCGGTAAATAAGCGGATTTTATTAATCAATTTTAGTAGGATTATTGGATATATTTTTGTGAGTTTAAGGCTATTTTCTAACTTTAAAAATGTTATTTTTAAGTATTTTTAATTTAAATAAATAGATAAAAGAAATAAAAAAAATGTTGATTTTTGACTGTTTGACCATTGACTTGTTGGTTGCCGTTGACTTGTTGACCGGTTTATTTGTGTATGTATGCGCCGGGCAGGACTCGAACCCGAGACTCCGCGTACGCGTGCACGAGCTCTACCAACTGAGCTACGTGTCTAACCCGAAATATTTCTGTTTTTAATTATATTTATATACTAATTAGATTAATCCTAAAATCATTTATTTAAAAACGATTTAATTGCATGACTCGGTGCTCGCCACAGGTCTCGAACCCGGGACCTGTGGTTTAGTTTGACACACATTCCACCGCTGGACTGTGTGTCTAACTTGGTAAATATTTTGGTTATTATTATATTTAACATCTTACTGAGTTAACCCGGTTCAGTTTTAATAAAAAAAGGCATTTTATTACAGCGAATGTGTGTGACCAGGATCGAACTCGAGACGTTATGCATATTGTTTGCACACAGTCCACCGCTGGACTGTGTGTCTAACCCGTTCATAATATCAATTTTAATTAATCTTATAACATCACCCAACTTCATCTTCTTCGTTCAAAACACAGACATCGATTAACTGACTGTTATTTGTTAAATTAACTTAACGAACATTATTAGCCATGTAAAGTAAGGAACAGAAAAAGGTTTGAGGATTGATTGTACCGAACTGTTCGTCTTTCTTCAGAAGTCCGGCAAGATCGTCGGCTCTGTTTTGGTGAGCTTCGGCTGATAGGATTAGTCAACAATTTGGAGGGATTAGATGTGAAATGGAACCACTGGGTAACGATTATCAGTAAGTTGAAATGATCATACCGATTAACAGCAGGTTTCTGAAATTTCAGAAGTTTTCGGCGAAAACAGATAATCCGGCAACGTCGTCTGGAAAGGATTCTGGGTGAGGGATTGATATTAGAATGTTGCCCAATAATGGAATGAAACAGAAAAATCAAAGTAATTACCGTGTAGATGGAAGTCTCGGTTTTCCGGCGAGTTGCAGAAAGTTTCCGGCGAGTGAAAATGCGTCGAGAAAAGGTGCGATTGTGAGCGAAAAGGTTAACAGAGGCTTGTGGGTGTATTTATAGGGAAGAACATCGATGAATTGGGTCCGATTACCGACTTGATTCGTCGGTCAAAAATTTTCTCCGGCGGTTATGACGGATGTCGCGGACTGGACATCAGTTATAACTGATGTTAAGGTTAATGCTTCGGTTAAATCAGAAGAAACCGTCCAATCTCGGCGAAATCGTCGGGATTTCCGACGACTGCGATTTGGGCGCGACTTGGACTGGATTTGATTTGAGTTTTATTATTTGAATTAATTGTTTCGATATGTTATCAAATAACCAAAGTGGCGGAGTGGTTGGAGGGATGTGTGTTAAATCGTTGTTGACCAGGTTGACCCGGCTGACCCGGGTTCGAAACCCGGCAGCCTTGTTTTATTTTTAAACCACTATTTTTAATACTTTTTCAAATATAACTTTTATATTCCAATATACTTATGAATTATGTATCGTTTAAAATTATTTGAGCATTAAATACGCAACGAAATTTTTAACTGATTGTTCGGTTAATAAACGAAGCGGGTTTGGTAAAATCCGGTTTTTGACGTGTTACAATTCAATACCTCCCTTTCCCCATATAGAGTAACTTCGGTGTGCATCACTTCAACTCATCAACTTTCGGATTGCTAGGAAAGTTTGCAAAACCGTGAGCATACATGAACCTTTTTCTGTTTTACCACGGGTGCAATATATATGACTATTAAAACTCACACAAAAACTTATACGCAAATACTTTAATCAAACAAGCGAACCCGACATACATGCTTTATTTGTTCATACTCTATAATACATAAATGCTAGAAAGTCATTCTTGCACAATACTTTATCATTAACTTTATACAAATCTCCCTTAACATGTATAGTGCTATAGGAGTAACGCACCACCCGTATTCGTGAGGTCATGTTAAGCAAACAAAACAGTCTATTCATTGCTATGATTAGATTATGCTAGCGGTAAACTTTGGGTTGACAAGTATGTTTTGCAATATGTATGTCATGCCTTAGTATACGTTATTGCCATGTGGATTTCGTTAAACTCGTTTATACATATGCTAGCACACTTAAACTTGTATGCTCGCCAATACTTTATGTGTTGACATGTTACTTTAATATATATTGAAGGATTGTGATTGTGAAGCATTGAAAAGAATCTAGTGGGAAGGACTAGAAGCGCATCAAACTCAAATTTATGTTCATAAACTAGTCATACGTTACTTGTTGTATTTCGTTTCCAACTATGTACTTGAAATTTAGAAATGAAATGAAATCTTGATATTCAATTACTTGTCGCAAAATAGTGTTATAAAGTCTCGAGCAATCTAATTACGTCTGCCCCGATGATTCCGCCATCGGTTAGGGGACAGAAGGGGCTCACGGGTTCGATCTAACCCTAGTTTTATTTTTAGAAGACTTTGTATTTGACAAAATCTAGTTTTAGTTTATTAAATATACAGGCTTAGTGAAGGATTGATCTAAAGCACATGCTTGTGATTATGTTCACATAGACGCATAAAATTTGGAGCAAGTTGGAGTTTTAGGGAAAAACATCCTACATAACTATGTATCATTCTCCATTTAGTCATTTCATTTAAAGGTGATTTTAGATTTTTGTAATTAAGAGACATAACTGTGTATATATTCACATAATCGGTATCGATTCGGTATGCATTTTTTGCTGTTTTCGGTAGCGATATTTTGAGTCCTGGTATCGGCTCGGTACGGTACTGGTACCCATATTTAGCGATTTTCGGTATTGGTATTTTTGGTACCAATACCGGCACCTAGCTCATCTCTAGATGAAAGTACAAGAACGTGTCATAAATATTTGCATATGCACATGTCTCTAATAAGTGAAATTTAGGCTTTTAAGGGGGACGTGGCACTCCACGGGTAGGGGCTCACTCATTCGATCTAACCCTTGTTTTATTTGTAGGAGACTTTGTGTTAGGGGTAGAATTTTTATGACCAGGATCCTGAGTTCTGTAGATCTAAGTCAGGATCCTGACATGTGGAACATGAAATCGGATCTTGACGGAACTGAAAATTCTGAGTGTTATTGTTACTGATCATTTGCTTGTCTTTTTAGAGAATATTTTGCAAGAATATTCTAAAGATTAATGGCTAGAATATAACTTGTACCTAAATAAACGCAAAGGTAACTAAGAAACGTGTGAAAATGAGGGTTGGAAGCTGCCAACGGTCAATGACCTCCTCAAGATCCTAGATATCTTGGAGTTGTAGTTATGCTTCATTCTTTGAGTTGTACTATAAAATGCTTGATTGGATCATTTTAAGGACACGATACACTTACTACAAACGCTTTATACTCGTTCACAAACACCATTATTTGCTGTAACACTTAGTTCGTTCGATCAATCAAGCTCACCATTGTAATCATTTTTTATATTAATATTGGTGAAGCTGTGTAATTTCCAGCTACCGAGGTTTTTTATGCCTGAGATTAACTTCACGAAGAAGATCAAGGGCTTTTTCCCATAATAAATCCTTTGTATTCATTACGTTCATTTCATATTCAAAGCATTTAAGTTTACAAACAACTTTCTTCAACTAGAATCTTGACTTTAAATTCAAGATATTGAGCATCATATTTGTTATTTTCACAAGCACATCACCTTACTATCTAAATTTGGTTGTAAAGTTCATATTGTCATTTTTAATCAAAACACTTTGCATTTTATCTAACCCTAGTTTTAGTTAATTAAATATAAGGGTTGAGTCTTCGACGTCATGCCGGAAAAATATTCCGGCGTGTTGTATGGTTTAGAAGCTTATTATTAATTACATTTAATTCTTTAGTGTAAATTAGCAGTAGGCTAATCAAAATCATATTAAATTTTTATTCATGTTAATGTTTTCATGTATTATGCATGTCACTAACACTATACATTATGTTTAAAGGTACTAGGTTACATATTTTTTTTTTCAGTAACGTCCCTTTGATCATGTCTAACGGTTCAACATAACATGAATAAAATTATACAAACCAAAGTCACACCAGTTTTATTACACACATATACTTCATCAATCCTTACATGCATAACATGACTACAAGTTTAAACTTGAATGTTGAAATATAGTATGCCTCATAACACTTATGACACAAACTCATTTATGAAGCTTTGTAACAGACTTCACCATCACACACCCATCCTTCATTCGGTTTACCGTTGTCTTTTTCATCTTTTTCAAGAGCACATTCAGGGTGCAGATCAAAGTTACACTCCTCGCAATTATAAGCCCAAATCGTCCCCTCCTTGTCACACTTGTCGCACATAAACCCTTGCGAACGAGTCAGAACAAGCTCATGCTCGTCGTGCAAATCATGCTTCACTTTATCGGGCCACCCTTTTGCCATGTCCGCAAATTTAGCTTCGATCTCAGCCAATCGGTCGTCAGTGAACGGGAACGCCTCGGCACCGTGAAGCATGACGAGTCCCCTAGCCTCTGTTGTGATTGTCTTCCCTGTGGGGCCCAAAGCCACCAGCATAGGTATGCCGTTGACCTTGAACGTACGGCTCAGTGATTGCTTTCTTTTGTCGTTGTAGGGAAGTGATAGCCATGGCATAGTGGCGTAGTATTCGTCGTATGAAGCTGGTCTCGGTCACTTGAGATGAATATCACTTCAAACGCGTCATGTTTGGATTTGATTTCCTTGTATGTTTCAACCAGTTTTGGAGTGAATGCACGGCACGGTGGACACCAGTGTGCGGAGAAGTATATTAGGATGTGTTTACCGACCAAATCAGATACAGGAATCTATGAAAATGATTTGGTATTAGTGACAAGTAAATGGAAATTAGAGGTGCCAAGAAGAGTAAGAGCATAAGACAGGTCAAAACAGCTCATTTTGTAGGTGCGGTTGACACTTAAACGTGCTTATTATGATTACGAAAATGGTATCATTATGCTTATTAATCTTAGTATCTGAATAGAATAATAATTTAGAAGATTATATGCCTTCAAATTACAAGCTACCCTTAAGGTGTTCCAATAAGCTGATTATCAAAAGTTGATCAAAAAACAATCCCTAACACCCAATTTTAGCAAAAAAAAACTCTCATTTGACCTGGTCCTCCTTGAGCTAAATTTATTTATATGACCCGTATGAGATAAAATACAACCCAAATCGATCCATTAATAAGTAAATGGGTCGAAATAGAAAACCATAATACATAGTTTTCATATAAAGGATTCTACATCCCAAATCGCCCATTAACAAGTAAACGGGTCGAAATAGGAAACCATAATACATAGTTTTCATATCAGGGATTGTACATGAAGTAAGCATACTTAGGGTTGCAAATGAACCAAACGTTCAGCGAACACTCCGTGAACCGTTCGACGGGAAGCTCGTTTGTGTTCGTTTATTAACAACCGAACATGAACAAGAAATTTCGTCCGTTTAGTTAAATGAACGAAACATGAACAGAGACTGCGTCCGTTCATTTATGTTCGTGAACGTTCGGTAACGTGTTCGTTTATGTTCGATTGTGTTCGAAAGATCATTAGTGTTTTTAGTTTTTATTTTTTATTCAAAAACTTCAAAATCCCGACAAATTAATATTTAATAAGTGTCGGTGTATTATATATTTTGTTCATGAACATTAGTTTGTGTTCATCAACGTTCGTTTTCATTCATTGCCCATACTTAACAAACAAACACGAACACGTTCATTTCCTTAACAAACAGACACGAACATAAAATCCCGTTCGGTAAGTGTTCATGAACAGTTTCTGAAAACATGTATTTCTTAACAAATGAACATGAACTAGGTCATGTTCGTGTTTGTTCAGTTCGTTTGTAGCCTTAAGCATACTAAAGTATATGATAACGCACCTTAACTCCATCTTTCCCAAGTACAAAATCAAGATCGCCTGAAACCAAAATCGACTCCAAAGCTTGTGCTTCGAGTCTAGCCTTTTCTATCTTCTCAAGCTCAGCGAATTTATCAGGTGTAAAAGGGTACGCGTTAACTCCATGTTCTTCAATGGCATCAGCAACATTGGGATGAAGAGTTTTCCCATCGGGACCAATAATGACTACAGTAGGGAGTGTCGAGAGCTCGAAATACCGAACAAGTTTCTCACACTTCTTGTCTTTAAACGGAAGTGATAACCAAGGGATGTTATCGAGCTCTTTCTTCAACAATTCTTTGTCATCATCAAGGGGAATCATTACTATCTCAAAGTTACTATCTTTTGCTTTCAATTCGTTGTATACTTTCACGAGTGTACTAGTGTAATCAGATGATCTCTTGAATGTAGACAGCATAAAGTAGAGACCAACTGTCTTTCCTTCAAGTTCAGCTACAGGCACCTTGTAAAAGTAAAGAAACGTGTCACAATTAGGGGTGTGAATTTCTGACACGACCCGAAAACACGACACAAACTTAACACGAAATTTGCGGGTTTGGGTTTAGTCTAAACAGGTTCGGGTCAGTTTCTGGTCAAACCCGCGAACCCGTTTAGCAAAACGGGTCGGGTTCGGGTCAACCTGATCGGCTTGGCGGGTTGACCCGTTTAACCCATCCATATCATATTATATTTTTTACAATATGTTTTATGTTATAAATTAAATTGGGTGTGTCTTTTATGCCATAATTAGAACTTAAAAAGAGAAATTGACAAAAGATTTTATAATTTAGATGTAATTGTATTGTATTATATACATTTGTGATTTTTGTAGTAAATTATAATTTCAAAATATTACTTTGCGGAAAAAATCAAAAATTAAAAAAAAAAAAAAACGGGTTGCACGAGTCGTGGGTCGAACCCGCCAACCCGACCCGTTTAGCACCCCTAGTCACAATCACATAAGATATCGGAAAACAGAATATAAAAAGGAAGATAAATTACTCACCTTATTGCCATTAGCTTTAATGACGAAGTCACGAGATGGAGTCTCGAGTAAGGATCTCAGCGTTTGATTTTTCCTGGCTTCTTCTTCCTGATCTTTAATCTCTTTGACCCGTTCCGGGGTAAACGGGTACCCATCAGATCCATATTCTCCAATGATCTCGACCCCACGGTCACTCAAAAGCTTTCCACTTTCATCAAGGAACACAAGATGAGGTATTCCACTCACCTTAAAACATTTATCTAAAGTTTCTCGGGTTTCGGAATCCGAGAACGGAACAGCAAGCCAAGGCATTTTGGAGAAATAACCAGTAAATGATTCTTCATCTTCATCAGCCGATATGAATACAATCTCCAAATCACCTTTTACAGCAAGTTCATTATATATATCCACTAGATTTGGTGTAAATCTTTGGCATGGAGGGCACCAAGATGCAGAAAAATACAAGCCCAACTTTTTCCCTTTCGAGGTGCTAATTGCAACCTGTTAATTACAAAAAAAGGTCAAAAAAAACATCATTTAACAAGTATGGTTTTTCACTTCCAAAAAAGAAACTAATTGACCAGATAGTCAACTATTATCTACCAATTTTCTTACCGCCCAAACACGATCAAATAAAGTCCCATACCTTGGAATGGTTTTGGTCCGTAACAAATTTCAATAAAATTAAAAGCATCAAATAAAGTCCCAAATAACATAACTCCAAGTACTAATTTCAACAGCTTAATTTCCTGTCAAACTTATCACTCTCCAAAAGTCAAACGAATAAGAATTTGACATCAAGATCAGCACTACTTTTATTAATTACAGCAATAATCCAAATCAGAAGTTGACACTACTTCAACTTCTCAATCCCTACAAATCTGCTATGAAACCCTAATTTTGCATCACCAGTGCAAATCGATCCTATATATATATCAACCAGAAGCCAACAAATTGAACAAACAAACACGATTCTTACTACTTCAATGTGATTTAACTTTTTTACTCGTAACTTACGAATTACTTAATCGGTAGTGGTCAAATAACTTTCGAAACACTGAATCAACGATCTAGAAAAGGTAAACACAGATTATACTACAGTCTACTAAAAGGAATCAAACTGAATACCTGATCACCGTTGTTGCGAACAAGGTAATCTCTTTCGGAAGAAGATAAGAGCGATTGAAGGTCGTGACCGTCAACTTCGAGAGTCTCCGCCATTGTCAGAGCAGTGAGGAAATTAGAAATTCGATTGTACCGAATGTGTGGCAGTTTGGGGTTTTAATAAGCACAAAATGGTAAAGCTTCTAGAAATTCTTCGTTAGCAAGTTATGAAGGGTCTTTTCTTTTTTCTTTTCTTTTCTTTTCTTTTTAACTTATTATATTATATCGTTCAATACATATAAATTTTGTCCGTTGATAAAATTTGGAATTTTGTTGGTTAAAACATACTGGTATCAAAGATCGCCGCTTTGCGACGGGACTGTTAAGTCGAACAAAAAATAAACGTAAGAACGATGCACACACGTTACGGCGTGTTAGTTCGCATAAAATTAACGAATATTTAAAACGTAGAAAAGAATAACTAAGTCGGTTTAGGATCCACAGGTTTCGACGGAGCTGTTAATCCGTATACAAAATAGGCGTAAAAACGTTAAACCACATACGTGCGTTGCAGTATGTTAACTTGCAAAATTTTGAATGAATCGTAAAACGATAAATTTGTAAAAGATGTAAAATATAGGAACAAATGTTGAAAGTGGAAAAGTGGTGGGGTTGAAAATAGAAAGTGCTTGTGACAAGTATGTAAAAGATGGAAACTATAGAGTTAAAAGTATAAAAGACGAGAACTATAAGGGTTATGTAAAAGATGAAAACTATTAGGGTTATGTAAAAGATGAAAACTATTAGGGTTATGAGTGTAAAAGATAAAAAAACAAAAGGGTTGAAAGTAAATAAAAATTAAAGAGTAAAAAAAGTTTTAAAAAAAAAGACAAAATTGAATATTGTTTGTGTGAGAGGAGTTTTTTTGGTAAATTAATATATAGTTAAAGTTAATCACATATTTTATAAATTATAGATGATAACAGGGGTTTTGTTACTTTTGTATTTTTTTATGGTGCGACTTTTATCCGGTTTTATGTGGTTAACATATTCTAGATTGCTTTTTATGTTAAGTGTATTCTACTTTATCGGAACTAATGTGTGTAAAATAGTGTCTATTTTACGAGGTCGAGTGTCTACTTTAGAGGAATTAACTTGTGTAAACTAGGTCTTTCAAAAGTATTTTTTAAATCTTAAAAATCAGTTGTTCCAGGCAAAAAATAATACCCTATGCAAAAATTTACATTGATGTAAAATAATTTTATTGGTGATGTCATCGTTTCGTAAATAAAATTTTACATAAGACGTAACTACCGGCTCAACAATTTTTTTACAGATGTGTTTATCACATCTTCATCTACGTTTGTGTAAAAATGGTGCCCCAACTCGCACGAAAAGTAGTTCTCACAACTCGTGATGGTTTTTAATTGAACCGAATCCTATATGTGGATCCGTATTTAACTGTGAAAATTGTAAATTATGTGGTGCATATGTAATTTTTTTGGAAATGTTGTTTTAGAAAATTACTGAAGTTTTCAACACAGTCCTGTGATATACGGACATTCTGATATTTATGTTAAAGTGAAAAAACAACATTAGGGACTATTATTCACTATTGTATCATTTTGCGAATATGAATCATACCGAGATTTTATAAAGCACTTGAGCTTGTTAAGTATTTGGAAAATAAATCTGGATAACCAAGTTGTTTTGATTTATGACTTGGTGAACATAATCAAATATTAATAACTGGAACCTATATATTAATAAAATTGTTTGCATATTAGGCAAATTATGATTAAGTAGCCAATGACTTAATGTCATTAGTGAATTTCTAATTGTAGATTTTTACCTTTGTTTATAAAGTAGATGATTTTAAAACCAACATGGTTATGGTGATGGTTTTGAAAAACAAAAGTAATGTCGCAAAAATAAAGAAGAGTTAGAGCTACAAAGTGTTATGATCATTGTTGTGAATCCCAGCAAGGTGAAATAAGATTTATTGAAATTCTTAAATAGTAAAACCATCATAATTTATCATGGGTCTCATGAAAATATATATAATATATATATATAACACAATGCCAATAAATATAACACAACTTCGAGTAAAAAAGACACAACGAGTCGCAAAAAAACACAATGACACAAATATAGAAACACAGTGCTAAATAAAAGATATAAACAAAAATTCTAAAATCTACAAGTTATAAATCTAAAAGTGAAAACTAGTGGCGGAGCTTAACCAAAAGTTCCACCGAGGAAGAAAGTCTTGGGACCCAAAAAAATTCATATCGCTATCTTTCAGGTTATATGTCCGGGTCGGGTCAAACAATGATAACTCCAAATAAAACTAAATAATCTTAATTGTTCAAAAGACTCGTTCTTGCCCATAAAAAACTATAGTTTAACAAAGAAAAGACCAAAATATTTATAACGATGCGAAAATATGTATAAGGTATTCAAGATTTGAAGGCTTCAAGAACCTTGTCCCCCTAAGAAGACAGAACCCTTTTTTTCTTCTGTTGAAGTCAAACGATACAGATGTTGCGCCTCTGTCCTCATGTATTGTTCTTTTTTTTTGTTTAAACATCTTTTAACTAAGACAAAAATGAACTTTTTTTCACTTTCGCATCATATTCTTTTTAATCCTTACAATCGTACTACCATCTTCGTTGTCACTTTCGCAGAGAAGAAACTTGAAGATATTCCTGTTGTAAAAGATTTTCCACAAGTTTTTCCTGACGACATTTCAGGACTTCCTCCAATCAGAGATGTCGAATTCCTTATCGATCTTATACCTGGTGCTACACCAGTGGCAAAATCTCCATATAGGTTAGCCCCCTCCTAAATGCAAGAGCTAGCCAGTCAATTGCAAGAGTTGACTGATAAGGGATTCATACGCCCCAGCTCATCGCCTTGGGGTGCACCTGTCCTTTTTGTAAAGAAGAAAGATGGATCTTTTCGTATGTGCATCGACTACAGAGAGCTCAACAAGTTAACCATCAAAAATCGATATCCTTTACCTCGCATAGATGATCTTCTTGACCAACTACAAGGTGCCAGTTGCTTTTCAAAAATCGACCTTCGATCTGGCTATCATCAGCTTAGAGTGCATGAAGAAGACGTCCCTAAAACTGCTTTTCGAACTCGATATGGTCACTATGAATTCATGGTTATGCCGTTTGGATTAACCAACGCACCAGCTGTTTTCATGGACCTAATGAATAGAGTCTGCAAACCTTACCTTGATCGATTTGTTATTGTATTCATCGACGATATTCTTATCTATTCAAAATCTAAAGCTGATCATGAGCGTCATCTGCGACTTGTTCTTGCACTTCTAGAAAAGGAAAAGCTTTATGCCAAGTTCTCTAAATGTGAATTCTGGTTAAAGGAGGTGCAATTTCTCGGGCATGTAGTCAATGACAAAGGAATACATGTTGACCCATCAAAGATCAAAGCAGTTCAAGAATGGCAAGCTCCACGTACACCAACTGAAGTAAGGTCTTTTCTTGGATTGGCTGGCTATTATCGTCGGTTCATTTCAAACTTCTCTCGCATTGCGGTGCCACTCACAGCTTTAACCCATAAGGGAAAACCATTCATATGGGGACCCAAGCAAGAAGAAGCTTTTCAAACTCTTAAACAAAAACTTTGTGATGCACCAATCCTCACTCTTCCTGAAGGTTGTGATGATTTTGTAGTCTATTGCGATGCGTCAGGGCAAGGATTAGGTTGCGTTCTCATGCAAAGAGGAAAAGTCATAGCTTATGCCTCAAGGCAACTCAAGACACATGAAAAGAACTACACCACTCATGACCTCGAACTTGGAGCCGTTTTATTCGCTCTTAAGATATGGAGACATTATCTTTATGGTACTAAGTGTGAAATATACACTGACCACAAGAGTCTTCAGCATATCTTCAATCAAAAAGAGTTAAATATGAGGCAACGAAGATGGGTCAAACTCCTAAATGATTACGACTGTGAAATTAGATACCACCCTGGCAAAGCAAATGTGGTGGCTGATGCACTTAGTCGAAAGGGTTATGCGAACTCCATTCATCTTCTATGTTCGCAAATTATAACCAATATTAAGGATCAAATTCGAGAAGCTCAACACGTTTCAATAACAGAGGAAGATGTACAAAAAGAGAAGTCCTGTGGAGCCGAGCTAAAACTTGAAACTAAATCTGATGGTATTTTGTATTACGTAGATCGTATATGGATTCCTAACCACATCAATCTTCGTGAAACACTCATGCATGAAGCTCATAAATCGCGATATTCTATACACCCAGGAGCTGATAAGATGTATCAAGACCTACGGTACACCTATTGGTGGCCTGGAATGAAGAAAGATATTGCCGTTTTTGTTTCCAAGTGTCTCACATGTTCTAAGGTGAAGGCTGAACACCAAAGACCCTCAGGACTTCTAGTCCAACCGGAAATACCTGTATGGAAGTGGGAAAATATAACCATGGATTTCATTACCGGGTTACCTCGCACTTCTAGTGGGTATGACACTATATGGGTGATTATAGACCGACTTACAAAATCAGCTCACTTTATCCCTATTCGAGAAGATTTCAAGAACGAAAAGCTTGCTCGTATTTATATCAACGAAATCGTAAGCCGGCATGGAGTACCATTAAGTATTATTTCTGATCGTGATGGTCGTTTCACCTCACGAACATGGCAAGCAGTACAATCCGCTATGGGCACTCGACTAGATCTCAGTACTGCCTATCATCCTCAAACTGATGGACAGTCTGAGCGCACCATTCAAACTCTTGAGGACATGCTTAGAGCATGTGTCATAGACTTCAAGGGAAATTGGGACGCCCACCTACCGTTAGTTGAATTTTCGTACAACAACAGTTATCATTCGAGCATCGGCATGGCACCTTTTGAAGCTTTATATGGTCGAAAGTGCCGATCTCCTGTTTGTTGGCACGAAATTGGGGAAGCACAAATTACTGGTCCAGAATTGATCCAAGAAACCACAGATAAGATTCATCAAATCCGAAACAATCTTCTAGCGGCTCAAAGTCGTCAAAAGAGTTACGCTGATAAACGACGGAAGCCCTTGGAGTTTAGCATTGGTGATCATGTGCTTTTAAAAGTATCACCGTGGAAGGGAGTAGTTCGTTTTGGTTAAAAGGGAAAGATAGCACCACGTTACGTAGGACCTTTCAAGATACTCGAAAGAGTAGGTCCTGTAGCATACAAGCTTGACCTACCGGAAGAACTCGACAGGATTCATCCCACATTCCACGTGTCGAACTTGAAGAAGTGTCTCGCTGATGAGAATCTCCTTATTCCACTGGAAGATATTCAGATTGATGAATCCATGCATTTTATTGAAAGACCAGTGGAGATTATGGACTATGGAGAAAAGCGTCTACGACGAAGTCGCATTCCTATTGTTAGGGTACGCTGGGAGTCGAAACGGGGACCTGAGTTTACTTGGGAACGTGAAGACTCAATGCGTGAAAAATACCCGCATCTTTTTCCTACTTCAATCTTTTAAATTTCGGGACGAAATTCCTAAAAGTAGGGGATACTGTAACATTTGTAAAAATCGGGTCTCCAAAACCCGGTCCATTTTGTAATCAAGTACCAAGTTATGAAAGTACATTAATTATTTATGATTAATTTGAGTTAAAACGTTACATAATTAATAAATAAACTAAACTATAAAAATTATATTTGATAAAAAGTTAAAATAAAATAAATAAAAACAATTGAAGCTGCCGGGACTCGAACCCGGGTCAGCTGAGGCATTCCAACGACTTATCATCCTGTCCCCAAACCACTCCGCCACCAAGTGTTTTCTGTTAACTTTAGGAGAGCAATTGGATCTTATGCGCAAACTCAAATCAACCGTTGATGCCATCTGAATAACGGAAATTGGCAAACCGATCGCCAAATCATTTCGATTTCATCTGGCCAACTTATAACCGATGTATTTCGGTTTCTAATTAAGTCAGTAATGAATGAACTTAAAGTTTCATCATTTTCGGTTTTTGAAACCGAAAAATTATCAAACTCTGATTTAATTCAAGTTCCGATCATTTGCACGATTCAGAACTGTCACAACAACACTTCATTTCCTTTTCGTCGCGTTTTCAAATCATTTGAGCACCTAAAACAGTTCGCCGGAATTCCCTGCAGAAATCGCCGGAAAACCGTGTTCAACACAAACCGGTAAGATATTCCTTCTTTGCGATTTCAATCTATTGTTAGAACTTTACTAACATTAATCCATCACTCAAAATCAGCCACAGACGACTTTGCTGGATTTTCTGTGTTCGCCGGAGAAATTCTGGAATTGCCGGAAACTCGCTAGTTATCGGTATGCACATTCAAACATACTAATAATCAATGCACCCTAGTTCAATTTCATATCTAATTCCTTAATTCTGTTGATAGACCCTCTCGGCCGAAGGTTCAAAAACAGAGCTGTCAAATTCTCGCCGGACTCTCTGAGGAAGACAACCTGTCCGGTATCTTCTTTCCCCAAACTGTTCGGTTTAGTACATTCAAGCTAGTCGTCATGTTTTATTAATCAGATTAATCACGAACCAGATGTCTGAGTAAGGTCTGTAATCGTAATGAAGAAGACGATCTTAATAATGAGATAAGAGTAATTAAAATCCGGATTATAAACGGGTTAGACACACAGTCCAGCGGTGGACTGTGTGCAAATTTCATATTCACGTCCCGGGTTCGATCCTTGCTACGCGCACGCTTGTGTAATAACATTCCTTTTTTTTAATCATGAACTAACCCGGGTTGAATCGGGTAGTTGTTAAGTATAATATAAATCAAGAATATAACCGGGTTAGACACACAGTCCAGCGGTGGACTGTGTGCAAAATGAACTTCACGTCGCGCGTTCGAATCCTGTCCCGAGCACCGGTCCATGGAATTAAAACGTTTTTTGCAAAATAAAGGAAATTTCGGTTAATTCAAATAAGTATATAAATATAATTAAAACCGAGTTTATAACGGGTTAGTCACGTAGCTCAGTTGGTAGAGCTACGTGCACGTGAACAGAAGGTCGCCGGTTCGAGTCCCGCCCGGCGCAGGATTTTACCGCTGACCGAACCGGTCAACGGTCAACAGTAAAAAAATAATATTTTTTTATATATTTATTTGTTTATTTTAATTTAAAAATCAATTAAAAATACTTAAAAATAACATTTTTAAAGATAGAAAATAGCCATAAACTCACAAAAATATATCTAAAAATTTCATTAAAATCCTTAATAAAATCCATCCATTTAATATATTTTTCTATTATTATTTAGGTTAGTATTTCCCGTCGATCCGCTCATCTAAATCGTGCGCATCTCACCATCTTCAATTCAACGCACCCAATGTGAGTGAACCTTTCGAATTCCCCGTTTTAATCACGTTTTTGGGGTGTATCATGTGTCTTGTTTATTTACATATTATAACGAAATTATTGTGCATACATCATATCATGACATGTGTATTAGTTTGTTGCTGTTAAGTAGTTATTATTGGATGCAAATTATTATTTCAGTACATGCAATTGCCGAGGCCGCAGCTCCCCATCCATCGAGGTTGAGCTTGATCCCCATTTTATTATGCGGTTGATCTTGGCGTGCCCGCACGATCGGCTCCGTTTGATTGAGCCTTGATCGGTCATTTCATTTTACATTTCAATACATGCAATACGCTCGGCTCCGTTTGATTGAGCCTTGAGTGCACAGTTCAATTTACATTTCCAGTTCATGCAATACGTTCGGCTCCGTTTGATTGAGCCTTGAGCGCACAGTTCAATTTACATTTCCAGTTCATGCAATACGATCGGCTCCGTTTGATTGAGCCTTGATCGCACAGTACATTTGTGTTAGTTATCGTATGATATTGGTATATTCATGTATGCTATCAAGTGTTAATGTATGTTATAGTTGTAACTGCTATTTGCCAATGTTTGATTACTTACATGTGCTCTTTTATGATTACGCATAATATTTTATTGATAAACTAACCATAAAATCATTATCAAATGTTTATCTAATAAGGTTCACTCGCCAACTTATGTGAACCAGCAGCAGCTAGGAACACATAAGACCTGGATTAGAAGAATAAAACGATTTAGTTTTTGGATTGTTATGTTTGGTTATTTTCCCTTGTATTGAATGAACATGTTTGGATGTTTGAAAAATGTAACTTTGACTTCATTTAATTATGGAACATAATAGTAAACGTCATGTGCTTTGGTGATAACCCAATTATGCCCCGACTCTTATTTCCGCTGCGGGTCGGGGTGTGACAAGAACTCTTAGAGCTCTCTTCCTTGCTTGGAAGATTTGAGAGAATTATAGAAGTTGAGAGAAGAATGGGTGGAACACTTAGTGTCCTTTTAGAATTCATGATTTAGAGAGATTGAGAGAATTAGAGAGATGGAGAGAAGAATTATGTGAAGAAAATGGTAGAAGGGGGTTGGTATTTATAGGTAGAGAATGTGGAAAAGGGTGAAATATGATTTGTTAAAGAAGGTGGAAGAGGATTGAGAAGGTGATTGGTGGAGAAAGAAGGTGGAAAAGGGTGAAATATGATTGGTTAAAGAAGGTGGAAGAGGATTGAGAAGGTGATTGGCGGAGAAATGAGGTGGAAAAGGGTGAAATATGATTGGTTAAAGAAGATGAAAGAGGATTGATGAGGTGGAAATATGATTGGTATATTTCTTGGTATTTCTTGAGTATATATAATGTAATTGAGTATATAAAAAGTATAAAAGTATAATTCAAGTATTGAGGATGTGCGTATAAGTATTTATACGTATAAAAGTGTCGGTTTGCGTATAAATACGTATTTTAAATGATCGGTTGTGTGAATAAAATAAAAAAATATGAATTTTATTATGATTAACGCCTCGAATTGTGAGATTGAAATTAAAATACGAATGTAAGGTTTCTAAAATTAAAATATGAATACGAACATTTTTTTTAAATAGAAATACGAAGATACGAGGCGTTACATGAACATTTGTTTTGTATTTAATTTCTATACATTCATGACCAACCGGGTTTATCAACTTTGTTGATAAACTTTGAGCTTTGGTGAATCATAAACGAGGTATTCGTATCCCGTGCTTGACATCTATGACATAATTGTTAGACATTGGACTAAACTAAATACTACGAAATACCTACTTTTTCATGTAGTCACGCTCCTGCTATTACCCGAGTCATGGTTGACAGTTATGAAGTAAGACTAATCTGTCTCGTAACGGAATTCTCGTTCAACATAACTCATTGTCGAAACGGGAGCTTAAACGAGCTACATTTTCCAGAAACAGCCCCTTCGCACGAAGTGGAATTTTCCCGTTACTTTTTCGTATTTTCTACTTCCGAATCTGAAACCTTCGCCAACTCAGAATATTCACACACCTCCCTTTCCCCATATAGAGTAACTTCGGTGTGCATCACTTCAACTCATCAACTTTCGGATTGCTAGGAAAGTTTGCAAAACCGTGAGCATACATGAACCTTTTTCCGTTTACCACAGTGCAATATATATGACATATTAAAACTCACACAAAAACTTATACGCAAATACTTTAATCAAACAAGCGAACCCGACATACATACTTTATTTGTTCATACTCTATAATACATAAATGCTAGAAAGTCATTCTTGCACAATACTTTATCATTAACTTTATACAAATCTCCCTTAACATGGATAGTGCTATAGGAGTAACGCACCGCCCGTATTCGTGAGGTCATGTTAAGCAAACAAAACAGTCTATTCATTGCTATGATTAGATTATGCTAGCGGTAAACTTTGGGTTGACAAGTATGTTTTGCATGCTAAATATGTATGTCATGCCTTAGTATACGTTATTGCCATGTGGATTTCGTTAAACTCGTTTATACATATGCTAGTATACTTAAACTTGTGTGCTCGCCAATACTTTATGTGTTGACATGTTACTTTAATATATATTGAAGGATTGTGATCGTGAAGCATTGAAAAGAATCCAGTGGGAAGGACTAGAAGCGCATCAAACTCAAATTTATGTTCATAAACTAGTCATACGTTATTGTTGTATTTCGTTTCCAACTATGTACTTGAAATTTAGAAATGAAATGAAATGAAATCTTGATATTCAATTACTTGTCGCAAAATAGTGTTATAAAGTCTCGAGCAATCTAATTACGTCTGCCCCGATGATCGCGCCATCGGTTAGGGGACAGAAGGGGCTCACGGGTTCGATCTAACCCTAGTTTTATTTTTAGAAGACTTTGTATTTGACTAAGCCTAGTTTTAGTTTATTAAATATACGGGCTTAGTGAAGGATACATGCTTGTGATGATGTTCACATAGACGCATAAAATTTGGAGCAAGTTGGAGTTTTAGGGAAAAACATCCTACATAACTATGTATCATTCTCCACTTAGTCATTTCATTTAAAGGTGATTTTAGATTTTTGTAATTAAGAGAGACATGACTATGTATATATTCACATAATCGGTATGCATTTTTTGCTGTTTTCGGTAGCGATATTTTGAGTCCGGTATCGGCTCGGTACGGTATTGGTACCCATATTTAGCGATTTTCGCTATCGATATTTTTGGTACCAATACCGGCACCTAGCTCATCTCTAGATGAAAGTACAAGAACGTGTCATAAATATTTGCATATGCACGTGTCTCTAATAAGTGAAATTTAGGCTTTTAAGGGGGACGTGGCACTCCACGGGTAGGGGCTCACTCATTCGATCTAACCCTTGTTTTATTTGTAGGAGACTTTGTGTTAGGGGTAGATTTTTTATGACCAGGATCCTGAGTTCTGTAGATCTAAGTCAGGATCCTGACATGTGGAACATGAAATCGGATCTTGACGGAACTGAAAATCCTGAGTGTTATTGTTACTGATCATTTGCTTGTCTTTTTAGAGAATATTTTGCAAGAATATTCTAAAGATTAATGGCTAGAATATAACTTGTACCTAAATAATCGCGAAGGTAACTAAGAAAACGTGTGAAAATGAGGGTTGGAAGCTGCCAACGGTCAATGACCAATTCTCCTCAAGGTCCTAGATATCTCGGAGTTGTAGTTATGCTTCATTTTTTGAGTTGTACTATAAAATGCTTGGTTGGATCATTTTAGGGACACGATACACTTACTACAAACACTTTATACTCGTTCACAAACACCATTATTTGCTGTAACACTTAATTCGTTCGATCAATCAAGCCTCACCATTGTAATCATTTTTTATATTAATATTGGTGGAGCTGTGTAGTTTCCAGCTACCGAGGTTTTTTATGCCTGAGATTAACTTCACGAAGAAGATCAAGGGCTTTTTCTCCATAATAAATCCTTTGTATTCATCACGTTCATTTCATATTCAAAGCATTTAAGTTTACAAACAACTTTCTTCAACTAGAATCTTGACTTTAAATTCAAGATATTGAGCATCATATTTGTTATTTTCACAAGCACATCACCTTACTATCTAAATTTGGTTGTAAAGTTTATATTGTCATTTTTAATCAAAACACTTTGCATTTTATCTAACCCTAGTTTTAGTTAATTAAATATAAGGGTTGAGTGCAGGATTGATCTAAAGCACAACGCTTGTGATTATGTTCACATAGACACGTAAATTTTGGAGTAAGTTGGAGTTTTGAAGAAAAACATCCTACATAGCTAGCTATGTAATATTCTTCACTTAGTCATTTCATTTAAATGTGAGTTTAAATTATTTGTACCTAAAAGACACACGACAGTGTATATATTCACATAATCGGTATCGATTCGGTATCCATTTTTTGGAACTTTCGGTACCGATATTTCGAGTTCGGTGCAGTACTTGTACCCATTTTGACAATTTTCGGTACCAGTACTGGTACCTAGCTCATTTCTAAATGAAAATACAAGAACGTGTCATAAATATTTGCATATGCATGTGAATTTAGGCTTTTAAGGGGGACACGACACTCCACTGGTAGGGGCTCACAGGCTCGATTGAACCTTAGTTTTAGTTCATTAAATATAAGGGCTTAGTGCAGGATTGATCCAAAGCACACGCTTCTGATTATGCTCACAAACACACTACAATTTTGGAGCAAGCTGAAGTTTTGAGGAAAAACATCCTACATAACTATGTAATATTCTTCACTTAGTCATTTCATTTAACGGTGATTTTATGTTTTTGAAAAAAAACACACGAATTGTATATATTTACATAATCGGTATCGATGCGGTATTCATTTTTTGGCGTTTCTAGTACCGATATTTTCAATTCGGTACGGTACTGGTACCCGTATTTGGCGATTTCGGTATCGGTATTTTCGGTACTAGCAAGCGGTACCTAGCTCATTTCTAGATGAAGTACAAGAACGTATCATTCATATTTGCATATGCATGTGATATCTAATAAGTGAAATTTAGGCTTTTAAGGTGGGCGCAACACTCCACGGGTAGGGGCTCACGGGTTTGAACTAGTGCTAGAAGACCATCGCTACCCCAAGAGTAGGCAAGATGAGTTGGTTAAGTTAGCAGGTTTGAGGAGGGTAGGTTTACCCGGGTTTAGTTTGTTTGAGTAGGTTGTTGACCCTGGGATTGGTGGGTGGGTTTTTATTGGTTGGGACATTTAACTTTTTTTCTTAAATTGAAAACAAATAATATAGTTTATGATATGGGTAGGCGCCGCCAATATTTATTAGATAATAGATACTTTGAGCAAAATTTGACATGATAGATATAGGTTGGTTGGGGCTAAGGTTTATACCCTTGGGTGGCCCTTCCTTCCTATGATGTATTTGTGTTCACCTAATTGTTTGTATGCTTAATATACAAAATAGAATTAACTTGTTTATATGGATCGTAAAAAGCGGCGTGTAACATCTGTAAAAATCGGGGCTCCAAAACCCGCTCCGTTTTGTAAGTTGTACCATGTTATAAAGGATTTGTTAATTATTTATAATTATTTTGAGTTTAAACATTACATAATTAATAAATAAACTAAACTATAAAAATTATATTTGATAAAAAGTTAAAATAAATTAAATAAAAAAAAATTGTAGCTGCCGGACTCGAACCCGGGTCAGCCCAGTCTTCAAAACGATTTATCATCCCTTCTCTTAACCACTCCGCCACCGAGTGTTTTCTGTTAACTTTAGAAGAGCAAATGAAACTTATACACAAACTTGATTTAACCGTCGATGCTATCTGAAAACCGATAATCGGCAAACCAATCGTTTAATCGATTGTTTACCTCATAATTTCAGTTATAACCGATGTGCGATGGTTTTTAATTAAGTCAGAAGTGATTGATCTTAAAGTTTCATCTTTTCGGCTTTTGAAACCGAATATTTCTTCAAGTTTCGATTTAATTCGAGCTCCAGTTCAATTGCACGATTCGGAACCTATCATTACAGTATCCAATTTCATTTTCGTCGCATTTGTGAACCTTAAGATCATCTGAAACAGTTCGCCGGAAATTTTCTGCAAGTTACCGGAAAACCGGGACTCACATTCTCACGGTAATTCTTTCGACTCTTTTTGTTTAAAACTTGTGTTTAGCCAATATCTAACACAACTCCATCATCAGAATCAATCTTAGCCAACGATTATCGGAAATCTTACCTTCGCCGGAAAGTTCCTGAGATTACCGGAATTCCACTGTGAACTGGTAAGATATTCTGCATTTCTTTTAAACCTTGTTTAGGTGATTAAACTTTATGATTAATCGATCCACATTGTTAATTGGTTCAACAGTCGGAGTTCATTTCCAGTACCAACGAACCTTCGCCGGATTTCTGTGATTATCTTCAATCGGTTAGTATTCCTCGTCGACTCGCTCGTCTAAATCGTGCGCATCTCACTATCTCCAATCCAACGCACCCAATGTGAGTGAACCTTTCAAATTCCCCGTTTTAATCACGATTTTGGGGTGTATCATGTGTCTTTGCTTATTTACATATTATAACGAAATTATTGTGCATACATCATAACATGACATGTGTATTAGTTTGTTGCTGTTAAGTAGTCATTATTAGATGCAAGTTATTATTTCAGTACATGCAATTGCCGAGGCCGTAGCTCCCATCCATCGAGGTTGAGTTTGATCCCCATTTTATTATGCGGTTGATCAGGGCGTGCCGCACGATCGGCTCCGTTTGATTGAGCCTTGATCGGTCATTTCATTTTACATTTCAATACATGCAATACGCTCGGCTCCGTTTGATTGAGCCTTGAGTGCACAGTTCAATTTACATTTCCAGTTCATGCAATACGTTCGGCTCCGTTTGATTGAGCCTTGAGCGCACAGTTCAATTTACATTTCCAGTTCATGCAATACGATCGGCTCCGTTTGATTGAGCCTTGATCGCACAGTTCAATTATGTTAATTGTTATATGATGTTGGTATGTTCATGTATGCTATCGATTGTTAATTGATGTTTGCCAATGCTTGATTTCATACATGTGCTCTTTTATGATTATGCGCAATATTTTATTGATAAACTAACCAGAAAAATCATTATCAAATGTTTATCTATAAGGTTCACTCGCCAACTTATGTTGACCCAAAAACCTCCCATTTTACACATGATACAGGTGAACCAGCAGCAGCTAGGAACACATAGGACCTGGATTAGAAGAAATAAAACGATTTAGTATTTGGATTATTATGTTTGGTTATTTTCCTTTGTAATGAATGAACATGTTTGGATGTTTGAGAAATGTAACTTTGACTTCATTTAATTATGAAACATAATAGTAAATGTCATGTGCTTTGGTGATAACCCAATTATGCCCCGACTCTTATTTCCGCTGCGGGTCGGGGTGTGACAGATTGGTATCAGAGCCATGACTATAGGGATATAGGATAGGTTATTAGACCCTTAGAGCCTATACTATAGTCGATTAGAAACTTATAAAAAATTTTGTGTGTTATATGCCAAATTTCATGATGTTTATATGTTTATGTTAAATGTTACATTTGATATTGTTCAAGCATGTTCATAAGTATGTATTATCAAATAATGCCTATCATGAAATCGTATGATCATAACATATCACATCCATGCAAGCACACACCACATCATGATTGATTTTACAATGATTTTCGTGTTTTCAAATCTCATCAAAGTGAGTTCTCATGACGGGCATGTAGTAACTGGAAGGGTACTAGTACCGGTAGTCGGAACGTCCTGTCTAGGCTGGCATTCGTATAAATCCAAAATAAAGGACCAGTTTGCCTACCTGGGACTAACGATGAGAGTACGAAATACCTATTAGGCCAAAGCATGCTATACCAAACGTCGTGAGAGCTAATCCCACTTTGAGTTGTCATTGTGTCTACACCTGGACACGTTCCAACCAAACATCTCATGAACATATTTTGTGGTTAGCATTCGGGGATGCGAGTGTTAAATTGCCAATACTAATGTGAATCCTACCAAGCCAATAGCCATGGGGGCCCACATGACTATATAGGTGAAGGTATGGGGGACATTTGAGGCCCAACATGAGCGAACCCAAGACATCCTTTGGATGTAGTTGCATTATTGATATTTATGTTATTTTCATTTTCTTAAAGACACGTGACACCTAAAAAGATACCATAAACTCACAATCTTCTCATTTTATGATCCTGTAGATGTCGTCTAGACCATCGAAGGAGTAGGAAATCGGAAAAGTCTCGGGAACGTTTGGCCACTCATATCGCGAATCAAATGGCCACGATATTACCTGACATCGTAGTACAAGTACAACAGGCCCTTGCTGCAAATCCTACTAACCCTCCTCAACAACAGGACCAGATCATCAACAACCCTCCTACCATCAAATGCTCTTACAAACATTTTAAGTCCTGTGATCCTCCAAAATTCGAAGGGACTGAGGGAGTCACTGCTCTCCTACATTGGTTCGAGGAGATGGAAAACGTTTTCTTAAACTGCGATTGTCCTGAGGATCGCAAGGTTCGTTATGCCACCGGGAGACTACTTGGGGTAGCTCTCACTTGGTGGAATACTGAGAAAGGAAAGAGGGGAACGGATGAAGCGATGGCCTTAACTTGGGAGGAGTTAAGGGAAATCATGACTAGGCGATTCTGTCCTAGAAGTGAAATTAAGAAATTGGAAGATGAATTTCATGCTTTGAAGCAAAAAGATGGTGATCACTCTACTTACAACAAAAGGTTCTTGGAGTTGAACCAAATGGTTCCAAACTTATTCACTCCAACCTACCGTCTGATCGAACATTACATTCGAGGACTTCCCTCGAAAATCCAAGATTCGGTCCTCAGCGTTTTCACCGGTAACACTCGAAGCTGCCATGGAGTTGGCAACAGAACTGACCGAAAACCGAATTCGCAATGGAAGGTTCAAAGAGGAAAAGAAGAAAACCCCTGCTGAGGGACAAACCTCAAACCACCACACTCCTTCCTCTAAATTTGCTAACAAGAGGAAGCGTAACACAAGGAACTTTGCAGTCACCCAAACCAACACCCCTGTTCCTGCTGCAACCATCACTCAAGCCACTCCTCCACCCGCGCCATACAGAAAACCATACACAGGGCCACTACCAAAATGTAACCGTTGTCAGTATCACCACTCCCCTGACTATCCTTGCCAATACTGTACCGGCTGCGGTCGCGCCGGACACACTGCTCAAAACTGCCGCACGCTCCAACGAACAAACCGCCACCAACCTATAACCCAAACCCACCAACAATTAATGGGTCAGGCCCAACAACAACTACCATTTCCACCCACTCAACATCTAGCCCAAACATACTATCAACCCAATTACCCTATGGGCCAACCTATGCGGGCATGTTTCAATTGCGGCGACCCAAGTCATTTCCAAAACACATGTCCAAGATTGGTCAATATCATTCATGCTCAGGCCCAAGCCAACCCTGTGAATCAAGCAAACCAAGCTCCTCCACCTGCTAGAGGAAGAGCTTTCAATATTAACGCAAACCAGGCCAGAGCTTACGGCAATGTGGTCAACGGTACGTTTCTTATAAATGGTAGATATGCCTCTATGTTATTTGATACTGGTGCGGATAGAAGTTTCGTGTCATTAGAATTTGAACCTATCTTAAGTAAAAATCGGGATAAGCTCGCGGAATCCATAACGGTGGAAGTTGCGGACGGAAAACCTGTTTCATTAGACTCTATTTTACGCAACTGTACGCTCACCCTAAACGACCACGATTTCTCAGTCGATCTTATTCCTATGAAGCTGGGAAGTTTCGACATCATAATCGGTATGGATTGGCTCAGTCAGCATCGTGCGGAAGTTGTATGTCGTGAGAATTTATTCGTATTCCTATTTCAAACGGTCAGACTCTTCGAATCTTTGGAGAAACCTCGTCGAAAGGGCTCAACCTAATGTCTTGTCTTCAAGCTCAAAAATACCTTCGCAAGAATTATGTTGCGTTTTTAGCCCATATCATCAAGAAGGGGACCACAAAGAAGAAACTTGAAGATATTCCTGTTGTAAAAGATTTTCCACAAGTTTTTCCTGACGACATTTCAGGACTTCCTCCAATCAGGGATGTCGAATTCCGTATCGATCTTATACCTGGTGCTACACCAGTGGCAAAATCTCCATATAGGTTAGCCCCCTCTGAAATGCAAGAGCTAGCCAGTCAATTGCAAGAGTTGACTGACAAGGGATTCATACGCCCCAGCTCCTCGCCTTGGGGTGCACCTGTCCTTTTTGTAAAGAAGAAAGATGGATCTTTTCGTATGTGCATCGACTACAGAGAGCTAAACAAGTTAACCATCAAAAATCGATATCCTTTACCTCGCATAGATGATCTTCTTGACCAACTACAAGGTGCCAGTTGCTTTTCGAAAATCGACCTTCGATCTGGCTATCATCAGCATAGAGTGCATGAAGAAGACGTCCCTAAAACTGCTTTTCGAACTCGATATGGTCACTATGAATTCATGGTTATGCCGTTTGGTTTAACCAACGCACCAGCTGTTTTCATGGACCTAATGAATAGAGTCTGCAAACCTTACCTTGATCGATTTGTCATTGTATTCATCGACGATATTCTTATCTATTCAAAATCTAAAGCTGATCATGAGCGTCATCTGCGACTTGTTCTTGCACTTCTAGAAAAGGAAAGCTTTATGCCAAGTTCTCTAAATGTGAATTCTGGTTAAAAGAGGTGCAATTTCTCGGGCATGTAGTCAATGACAAAGGAATACATGTGGACCCATCAAAGATCAAAGCAGTTCAAGAATGGCAAGCTCCACGTACACCAACTGAAGTAAGGTCTTTTCTTGGACTAGCTGGCTATTATCGTCGGTTCATTTCAAACTTCTCTCGCATTGCGGTGCCACTCACGGCTTTAACCCATAAAGGGAAACCATTTGTATGGGGACCCAAGCAAGAAGAAGCTTTTCAAACTCTCAAGCAAAAACTTTGTGATGCACCAATCCTCACTCTTCCTGAAGGTTGTGATGATTTTGTAGTCTATTGCGACGCGTCAGGGCAAGGATTAGGTTGCGTTCTCATGCAAAGGGAAAAGTCATAGCTTATGCCTCAAGGCAACTCAAGACACACGAGAAGAATTACACCACTCATGACACTGAACTTGGAGCTGTTATATTTGCTCTTAAGATATGGAGACATTATCTCTATGGTACGAAGTGTGAAATCTACACTGACCACAAGAGTCTTCAACATATCTTCAATCAGAAAGAGTTAAATATGAGGCAACGAAGATAGGTCGAACTCCTAAATGATTACGACTGTGAAATCAGATACCACCCTGGTAAAGCAAATGTGGTGGCTGATGCACTTAGTCGAAAGGGTTATGCGAACTCCATTCATCTTCTATGTTCGCAAATTATAACCAATATTAAGGATCAAATTCGAGAAGCTCAACACGTTTCAATAACAGAGGAAGATGTATAAAAAGAGATGTCCTGTGGAGCCGAGCTAAAACTTGAAACTAAATCTGATGGTATTTTGTATTACCTAGATCGTATATGGATTCCTAACCACATCAATCTTCGTGAAACACTCATGCATGAAGCTCATAAGACGCGATATTCAATACACCCAGGAGCCGATAAGATGTATCAAGACCTACGGTACACCTATTGGTGGCCTGGAATGAAGAAAGATATTGCCGTTTTTGTTTCCAAGTGTCTCACTTGTTCTAAAGTAAAGGCTGAACACCAAAGACCCTCAGGACTTCTAGTTCAACCAGAAATACCTGTTTGGAAGTGGGAAAATATAACCATGGATTTCATTATCGGGTTACCTCGCACTTCTAGTGGGTATGACACTATATGGGTGATTATAGACCGACTTACAAAATCAGCTCACTTTATCCTTATTCGAGAAGATTTCAAGAACGAAAAGCTTGCTCGTATTTATATCAACGAAATCGTAAGCCGGCATGGAGTACCATTAAGTAGTATTTCTGATCGTGATGGTCGTTTCACCTCACGAACATGGCAAGCAGTACAATCCGCTATGGGCACTCGACTAGATCTCAGTACCGCCTACCACCCTCAAACTGATGGACAGTCTGAGCGCACTATTCAAACCCTTGAGGATATGCTTAGAGCATGTGTCATAGACTTCAAGGGAAATTGGGACGCCCATCTACCGTTAGTTGAATTTTCGTACAACAACAGTTATCATTCTAGCATCGGCATGGCACCTTTTGAAGCTTTATATGGTCGAAAGTGCCGATCTCCTGTTTGTTGGCACGAAATTGGGGAAGCACAAATTACTGGTCCAGAATTGATCCAAGAAACCACAGATAAGATTCATCAAATCCGAAACAATCTTCTAGCGGCTCAAAGTCGTCAAAAGAGTTACGCAGATAAACGACGGAAGCCCTTGGAGTTTAGCGTTGGTGATCATGTGCTTTTAAAAGTATCACCGTGGAAGGGAGTAGTTCGTTTTGGTCAAAAGGGAAAGCTAGCACCACGTTATGTAGGACCTTTCAAGATACTCAAAAGAGTAGGTCCTGTAGCATACAAGCTTGACCTACCGGAAGAACTCGACAGGATTCATCCCACATTCCACGTGGCGAACTTGAAGAAGTGCCTTGCTGATGAGAATCTTCATATTCCACTGGAGGATATTCAGATTGATGAATCCATGCATTTTATTGAAAGACCAGTGGAGATTATGGACTATGGTGAAAAGCGTCTACGGCGAAGTCGCATTCCTATTGTTAGGGTACGCTGGGAGTCGAAACGGGGACCTGAGTTTACTTGGGAACGTGAAGACTCAATGCGTGAAAAATACCCGCATCTTTTTCCTTCTATTTCTACCGTTTAAATTTCGGGACGAAATTCCTAAAAGTAGGGGATACTGTAACATCTGTAAAAATCGGGGCTCCAAAACCCGCTCCGTTTTGTAAGCTGTACCATGTTATAAAGGATTTGTTAATTATTTATAATTATTTTGAGTTTAAACATTACATAATTAATAAATAAACTAAACTATAAAAATTATATTTGATAAAAAGTTAAAATAAATTATACAAAAAAAATTGTAGCTGCCGGGACTCGAACCCGGGTCAGCCCAGTCTTCAAAACGATTTATCATCCCTTCTCTTAACCACTCCGCCACCGAGTGTTTTCTGTTAACTTTAGAAGAGCAAATGAAACTTATACACAAACTTGATTTAAACGTCGATGCTATCTGAAAACCGATAATCGGCAAACCAATCGTTTAATCGATTGTTTACCTCATAATTTCAGTTATAACCGATGTGCGACGGTTTTTAATTAAGTCAGAAGTGATTGATCTTAAAGTTTCATCTTTTCGGCTTTTGAAACCGAATATTTCTTCAAGTTTCGATTTAATTCGAGCTCCAGTTCAATTGCACGATTCGGAACCTATCATTACAGTATCCAATTTCATTTTCGTCGCTTTGTGAACCTTAAGATCATCTGAAAACAGTTCGCCGGAAATTTTCTGCAAGTTACCGGAAAACCGGGACTCACATTCTCACGGTAATTCTTTCGACTCTTTTTGTTTAAAACTTGTGTTTAGCCAATATCTAACACAACTCCATCATCAGAATCAATCTTAGCCAACGATTATCGGAAATCTTACCTTCGCCGGAAAGTTCCTGAGATTACCGGAATTCCACTGTGAACTGGTAAGATATTCTGCATTTCTTTTAAACCTTGTTTAGGTGATTAAACTTTATGATTAATCGATCCACATTGTTAATTGGTTCAACAGTCGGAGTTCATTTCCAGTACCAACGAACCTTCGCCGGATTTCTGTGATTATCTTCAATCGGTTAGTATTCCTCGTCGACTCGCTCGTCTAAATCGTGCGCATCTCACTATCTCCAATCCAACGCACCCAATGTGAGTGAACCTTTCAAATTCCCCGTTTTAATCACGATTTTGGGGTGTATCATGTGTCTTTGCTTATTTACATATTATAACGAAATTATTGTGCATACATCATAACATGACATGTGTATTAGTTTGTTGCTGTTAAGTAGTCATTATTAGATGCAAGTTATTATTTCAGTACATGCAATTGCCGAGGCCGTAGCTCCCCATCCATCGAGGTTGAGTTTGATCCCCATTTTATTATGCGGTTGATCAGGGCGTGCCCGCACGATCGGCTCCGTTTGATTGAGCCTTGATCGGTCATTTCATTTTACATTTCAATACATGCAATACGCTCGGCTCCGTTTGATTGAGCCTTGAGTGCACAGTTCAATTTACATTTCCAGTTCATGCAATACGTTCGGCTCCGTTTGATTGAGCCTTGAGCGCACAGTTCAATTTACATTTCCAGTTCATGCAATACGATCGGCTCCGTTTGATTGAGCCTTGATCGCACAGTTCAATTATGTTAATTGTTATATGATGTTGGTATGTTCATGTATGCTATCGATTGTTAATTGATGTTTGCCAATGCTTGATTTCATACATGTGCTCTTTTATGATTATGCGCAATATTTTATTGATAAACTAACCAGAAAAATCATTATCAAATGTTTATCTATAAGGTTCACTCGCCAACTTATGTTGACCCAAAAACCTCCCATTTTACACATGATACAGGTGAACCAGCAGCAGCTAGGAACACATAGGACCTGGAATAGAAGAAATAAAACGATTTAGTATTTGGATTATTATGTTTGGTTATTTTCCTTTGTAATGAATGAACATGTTTGGATGTTTGAGAAATGTAACTTTGACTTCATTTAATTATGAAACATAATAGTAAATGTCATGTGCTTTGGTGATAACCCAATTATGCCCCGACTCTTATTTCCGCTGCGGGTCGGGGTGTGACACGGCGGACCCAAAATTTTTTTGTATGGGGTGCGGAAAATTTATAGTATTTTAGGCCCCTAGCTATATAATAATTTTTTGGGTTCGTTACAGATCGGATCAGGTTATGTAAAAAAATCAATCTTAAATTCATATAATCATTAAAAGCATGTTAAACGTAATTACAAACATATTTTTTCAAACATCAACATATTCGGGAGTGTTGAAAGAGAATTCTCCACCTTTCATTTTGAGAAACCGTTCCATAATAGAATTACACATAGTTCCTATTTATAAAATCAAAATAAATCATTCTAATCTAAATTATAAACAATCGGTAACTTTTTACGAAGAATTTCGTCTTTTTATTTAGTAACATACTTTAAGGTTTTCGATTAATTTAAAACATGTATTAATATTCTTTTGTGCATACTACTTTGAGTTTTATCTTTCGATTATTATACCGAATGTCGATACCATACGAATACATAAATCAAACCGATATCGACCAAATATAGGGTGATATTGGAGATTTAATTTATATAAAAAAAGACAAATCTTAAAAAAAACAATACAAAATGTACGTTCTTCTTTTCTTCTTTAAAAAAGAAGTATTTTTGTTCAAAGCTGAAACAAAATAGATCTAAAAGAAAACATTAAATTTGATAAACAAATGAAAAACGACCAAAACAAAAATAGAAAACAAAAAGACATGTTTGAAAAAAATCCACTATAGAAACATAAAAATGTTGTATCTCAGTAAAATAGAAACAGTGAATAATAGTTAAAATTAAAAAAAAAGGAAAAATAGAACAGTAAAAAGTAAATAGAACAGTAAAAAGTAAATAGAAGAGGCTAATTTAATTCAAAGTTACATGTCAGCTACTTTTAAAAGAACCTTTTTAGTGGACTTGTTTAATTACCAAATTACCTCTAGTTAGTTATCTTCTTCAATATAACATTTGGCTGCAACTTGCAATCATCAGAAAAGTTTTTGATGAAACCCCCTTCTCATATTTTTCCTTTTTAGTTCAAATATTTTTTGCTTCAACATTTTGTTATTTCATAGGGTGTGATCCCAAAATTTCATATGATGCACTCAGGATTTATACAAACATATAACATTAAAACTTTTATTTTTCAAAGTGGGCGCCTGCAGCCCCACAGCTGGCATTGGGTCCGCTCCTGATCGTAAACCAAACTATAATATTATCGTTATTTTAATGTATAACCTTAATCTCATTCACTTAACGTTTTACAAAGTATTTGTGGTTTCACATAGCAAACTCACGTAGATGAGCATGACAAAAAACTTTAAGGAATAGAAATCATGCCATTGCTTGTTATAGCTTTTGGTTATACTTAATAAGCATCTTAAATAATACATATACATTTGTACCCCCATCAAAACTATTTTACATATCATTTTATTTGTTTTGTGATATTCTACATAACTTTTTTATATTGTACTTTAATGGTGACATGTAATGTAATAAAACACAAATACTCTCTCTTAATTAAATTACATTATAAGTATTTTCCATCCACAATTATTTGGAATAATGGCATGAAAGGGGCCTACCAAGAAGCTTATAGATTTAGGTTCGAACAAAAACAATCCTATGTAAATATTTGTCGTGGAGAAAATAAAGGCATCTATTTAAAGATGATTGTCATCGTTTAATTTATGATTTCCAAAGGAGGTCGGTAGGTAAATACTAAAGATAATATATACACGTTCATGAAAGAAAATAAATGCCATATATGAAGTGATTAATAATTTAAAAAATATAGTAACATATACATCTGTATATAACTTATTAAATAAATAGATTGATAAAAAATATTTTTTTATACAGACGGTGTAACACACGGGATGTTAAACTAGTAAACATTAATTTAAGTTTTCGATTTCAAAATATTTGTAGCATTTGGAAAGTTATAATTACTATGGATTTGTAATTAGATGTTTACACAATCACACTGAACAATAAATTTTTAGTTATGAAGCAATAATCAAATATTAATATTATATAGCGTGACTTACACGACAACCCTACATTTAATAATTGTGTGGAAGAAATGAACGGACAGGATTAGATGTACCGGATGATGTATTGAAGCGTCATTTATGTGACGTGATCCCAAGCATCAATTGCCTTTTTTTAACTTTGTTTTTATTTCTTTCCTTTGTTCACATTACTTTTAAAAAATAAGGGTTTCAGTTTTTTCTTGTTCACATTGCTTTTTTTAACATAACGGTATATCGATTTGTTGGTAAAAAAAAAAAAACATAACGTATATCAATGCTGTTCACAAATACATATAAAAATCGATTTTTGAATACACCTAATATGAATTCTGAAGGCTTAAAAAGTCCATTTTTAAATATATTATACAACGTTAAAGTCTGTTGTAGAATTCATACAGGATCAAATATAATCCTCCAACTCATGAAAGTTTAAACGTAATCTTCCAACTCAAAGAAGTGTGAACATGATCCACCAACCAATAAGATTTAGTTAAATCATTGACGCAGCTTAGAAGGGGCCGTGAGGGGAGCGTCCGACCCGTCGAACTTTTCGCTCAGTATTGTTACATATGTAGTTTTCGTATATAAATTTTTGGTATATACGTTTTCGACCCCCTCTCCCGGTTCTATAGAAATTTTTGTGTATATACGTTTCCGACCCCACTGTTGAAAATCTCAAGCTTCGCCAATGAGTTAAATATTACATAGATAAAAATTTAACTGCTTATTATAATCTTAGTTAAAGACTAAAAGCTTAAACGTAATCCTCCAAGTCAGTGTAAACATAACCCAACGACTATTTGCTTAAGCCTTAAGGGTTTATAAATAAGTTTGAAATTACTCATGACTTCATCAAATGAGGATTTAGCTTATGGTGAAAGTTTAAAAAAAACCTCTTTCGACAAATACGACAAATCTCTTTTCGACATTCCTGTATAGCCCAATAATAACTTTCTCAATCCTCACCACCACCATTAACATCGAGCATTTGATTATATTATATTATATTATATTATAGTATCAACACCAACATTTAAACTGAAGGGTAGACGAAAACAAATTGAAACTTTTAAATTAAGAGGGTCCAACGAAATAGAGAAAATACTATTTATTTAATGGACTAAACTTACACGTTTAAATCTAAAAAAAATAATTCCATCATCAAAATTCAACTCATGATGTATAAATGATTGTTGAAATCCAACGGTATTTAATATCATGACCCACCGTCAACATCAAGCATTTATCCGCGACAACACTCGATTCCATGTGCGTTAATAATTGTTGGAACCCAACGATCTTACCATGGTTGTGAATAAAATAATTGTACGTGCAAAACAGTTATATTGTCTATATTTTACCAATTGGTTAATATTAAGAAAACATATAAGGACTATGAAAAAACTATGAACTATCGATAGGACCAAGTTTATTACAAATAATAATATTAGGTTTCAGACGAATCGAATGAATACAAATAAGACCTTTTTTATGTTTGTCTGTTAAGAAAAACTATGTGTTTACAAACTGTTCATGAATACTTACATAACGAGATTTTATGTCCGTGTTCATTTGTTAATTTGAGGTAACAAACGCAAACAAACGTTCATTAATACAAACAAAAACAAATTGATATTCATGAACATAATGGAAACAAACAAACACAAACAAGCGTTCATGAATAGAATATATAATACACTGATACTTATTAAAAAGTGGACCTTCCCTTGAATGAGTCACGGAGCTCTCAACGGAGTGGTTTAGGTTCTGGAATTCCATCTCTAGTTGGGGCTTTCGGTTCGAAGGTTATAAAATGTGGTGCGGGTTCATCTCTCTCGACCAGTTTAGGTTCAAGGGAGGGTGATCGAGGGGACCCAGACTTTAGATCTCTTCTCTATGGCGGGAGGTCTCTTTTGTATCAACCATGTTCCCTACGTACCCTCTCGTTATTCCCATGATTCCCTGTTGCACCTATTCTCCGCAACCGTCGGTTCAGATCTATCTCGGGTACGGTCACTGCACTCCAATCGTTGTATCTCCAATCTTCGCCTCGGTTGGTGGCACCTATGGTTCTTAAGGTTTTGATTACAAGAAAGATAAGAAAAGAAGAGGATTTCTCCTCTAGTTGCGAAGGATACTGCTTACTACAGATTCGAGTGAGATGGCTGATGGTAAGTGTAACATCCGTCAAAAACGGATTTACCAAACCCGCTCCGTTTATCAACCGAACAGTCAGTCAATTTTTTTCGTTGCGAATTAAATGCCCAAAATAATTTTAAACGATCCGTAATCAATTATTATGCGGGGATATATATTTAGTTTTTGAAAAACTGATAAAAATAACAAAATAAAAATGTTTTAATCATGCCGGGTTTCGAACTCGGGTCTATACCGGTTCAACCAAACGCTTAACTCACACACCGTAAACCACTCCGCCACTTTGATTTTCTGTTAAGTGAATGGATTTATTAAATCAAATAATGATGTGCGGAATTCAAACTCGGTCAACTTGCGCCCAAACAGCAGTCGTCGGAAATCCCGACGACTTCGCCCATAAAACACGCTTTCGCTCAATTTAATCAATCAATTAACTCTAGCGACAGCTATAGCCAACGTCTGAAACCGCGTCATCAGCCAAATCGCCGGAAGAACGGTTGACTTCGAATTAAGACCGAATTCAGACCCCATTCATCTCAATGCTACCCTATAAATACACCCACAACTCGCCAGAAGTCTTTCACACTCAAATCGCACCCTTTCTCGGCGACAAAACACTCGCCGGAAATACTTGATACTTCGCCGGAAAAACGTATCAGTAATCTCTGAGCTTACTGAACCCCCTAAACCTTCACCGAAGTCACCCACAACCTTTGTAACCTTTCGGAAGACTCTCTGCCGCAAGAGACTTGTCGCCGGAAAAAGGATTCTGTCGCCGGAGTTCTGCCGGAAAACAGAGTAAAACCAGTCGGTACATCTCACGCTTAATTCATTCCCTTTTTACTTTTATCTCATTTGTATTTGATCATTAAACGCTAAAGGAACATGAATCAATATTCGAATCCGTCAGTCGTCACTTCCGGTGAAAACCAGTGAAGAAGACGACGTTACGGTAATGGTTAAGTATAATTAAAATCCAGATAATTACCGGGTTAGACACACAGTCCAGCGGTGGACTGTGTGCACTTTTAAAGCTAAGGTCACGAGTTCGAGTATTGTCCCTCACACGCCGCCTTGATAAAAATCTTTTTTTTCGCAGAACTGAACCGGAGTGTTTTCGGTACATGTTAAGTTTATTGATAACTGACTTAATAATCAAGTGCGACACACAGTCCAGCGGTGGAGTGTGTGTCCGCTAACCCACAGGTCCCGGGTTCGAGACCTGTGGAGCACACCGGTTCTGAGATTTAATTCGTTTTTAATAATAAAGGATTTCTGTTAATTCTAATTAATATATATATATATAATTAAAATCGGATATATAACGGGTTAGACACGTAGCTCAGTTGGTAGAGCTGCGTGCACGCGTACGGGAGGTCTCGGGTTCGAGCCTCACCCGGCGCACAACAATATGCCTATAAACCGGTCAACGATAGTCAAAGTCAACGGTCAAAAGTCAACTGTAGCAAAAATAAAATATTTTTTTTATTATTTTTATTTAATTATTTTAATTAAAAATACTTAAAAATAACATTTTTAAGGTTAGAAAATAGCCTCAAACTCACAAAAATACACCCAACAATCCTACTAAAATAGATTAATAAAACCCGTTTACTTACCAAACCGTAATGCGATTTATCTAGGTTTAATCTCACTTGTGGTTAAAACCACTTCGCGTGCAATCAACGTCATCAACCGAACGCACCCAATGTGAGTGAATTCTTACAAACTCCCCTTTTTTTTCATGTTTTGGGGTGTATCATGTGTCGCTTAAACTAATTCTCTTATGCAAATTCGTGCTATACCATTATATGAACTAAATTAGAATGTAACTATTGTTTGGTTGTGATGTATTCCATATTGTCAAAGTTGTATACAAATTATTTAGGCCCATCAGTTCGTAAGAACAACGCGTGCCTCAAAACTCATTTATTAGGCCCATCAGTTCCATCCGTGTGAGACGAGAACAACGCGTGCCTCAAAACTCATTTATTAGGCCCATCAGTTCCTCGTGTGAGACGAGAACAACGCGTGCCTCAAAACTCATACATTAGGCCCATCAGTTCGTAAGAACAACGCGTGCCTCAAAACTCATTTATTAGGCCCATCAGTTCCTCGTGTGAGACGAGAACAACGCGTGCCTCAAAACTATCATTTGGTGTTTGTATGTTCAATATTCAATATTATGTGTTGTGTGAATAAATTTACATCTACATTTACTCATATGAGGTATGCACATTATTTATAATCAATTGGATAAACTCGTTCAAATGTTTTTCCATAGGATTCACTCGCCAACATTATGTTGATCCAAAAACCTTTTTACACATGATACAGGTGGACAGGTTGAAGCAAGGAAAACATAGGATATGCCTTAGAAGAGAAACAAGAAGCTTAGACTGATAGTTAGAACATGTTGTATCATTTATTGTAAATTTCCATTAAATTGTATTAATGAATATGAAACATATAATAAATGTCATGAGCTTTGATGATAACCCAATTATGCCCCGATCACCTTTTCCGCTGCGGGTCGGGGTGTGACAGATTGGTATCAGAGCCATGACTATAGGGATATAGGATAGGTTATTAGACCCTTAGAGCCTATACTATAGTCTGCCTAAATTTTAAATTGATTAGGTGGTTACATACAAACTTGTGATATTTATTTGTTTCATATTTGTTTACATTTCAGTCAAACATACATGCTCATTCATTATACATTATATACATATATCGATGTTCATGTATTCAATTTATTTTCATACTCTCAGTATCCAAAGATTTTATGCAATTTTCAAATCCATCAAAGTAAGTTCTGCGACGGGCATGTAGTAACTGGAAGGGTACAAGTACCGGTAGTCGGAACGTCCTGTCTAGGTTGGCATTCGTATAAATCCAAAATAACGGACCAGTTTGCCTACCTGGGGACTAACGATGAGAGTACGACGGACCTATTAGGCCAAAGCATGCCACACCAAACGTCGTTCGAACTAACCTCCCTTTGAGATGTCACCGTGTCTACACCTGGACACATTCCGAATATCACACGTGTATACATATTTCTCGATTTTCTCCGGGTTTTGTGTACGCAATCAGGCAGAAACCGTGCGAACCATATGAAAAACCGGTATTCATGGGGGCCCACATGATTACACAGGTAAAGTATGGCGGCATGACGGGCCTAACAGCAAGCAAAGCCCAAGACATCCTATGGATGTAGTAGAGTTATTTTTCTATAATTATTTTATGAACGTTCAATCCCAAACACGACCCACGATCCCAAAGGCATTCAACTCATACTCTTGACATGTATTCCTTGTAGATGTCTTCTAGCCTCGCTCGTAGGAAAATGAGAGCAGGAAAAGCCCGTGAACGCATGGCTACCCAAATCGCTCAGCAAATGGCGACCGTAATACCCAACATCGTAGTTCAAGTTCAACAAGCCCTTACCGCTAATTCCGTTAACCCAACTCAACAAGAAGATCAAAACACTATCAATCCTTCAGTCACTAAATGCACCTACAAACATTTCAAATCCTGCGATCCTCCAAAATACGAAGGTACTGAAGGTGTCACCGCTCTCCTCCATTGGTTCGAAGAAATGGAGAACACTTTTCTAAATTGCGATTGCCCCGATGATCGCAAAGTGCGTTATGCTACCGGTCGCTTACTTGGAACGGCACTCACATGGTGGAATACAGAAAAGACCAAACGAGGTGTTGAAGAAACTATGACCTTGACTTGGGAAGAATTGAAGGGAATCATGACAAGACGGTTTTGCCCAAGAAGTGAAATCAAGAAATTGGAGGATGAGTTCCATGCTTTGAAACAAAAGGAAGGCGACCCACACCACATACAACAAGAGATTCCTTGAGTTAAATCAAATGGTTCCCAACTTGTTCACTCCCCTCTACCGTTTGATCGAGCACTACATTCGTGGTCTTCCATCAAAAATTCAAGACCCTGTAATAAGCACCTCGCCTGCAACTTTGGAAGCAGCAATGGAGCTAGCAACCGCGCTCACCGAGAACCGAATCCGGAATAAAGATTTCAAAGAGGAGAAGAAGAAGGATAAAGCATCAACCGAAACCTCAAACTCCACCCGAACCGAATCCTCTACACCACCTATTTCTAAGAGAAAACGTGATGGGCAAATCTTCGCCGTCACCCAACGTAACCAACCAGCTTCACAATGTACCCCCTCAAACTATCCCAAACGCTCAAGTAGCACCCAACTCAACTTACCCAAACAAGAAACCTTACATTGGACCTCACCCTCAATGCAACACCTGTTTCTATCACCATCCATCTACCTTACCCTGTCGACTATGTGCGAATTGTGGACGCTACGGTCATTTGAGCAACGTTTGCCGCACCCCTCAAAACCAAACCTCAACCCCTACTCAACCCATGATCCAAACATATCAACAACCTCAATACCCCATGTACTCATATGTTCGAGCTTGTTTCAATTGTGGCGACCCTACCCATTTTAGAAACACGTGCCCTCGTTTGGTTAACATCATAAATGCCCAAGCTCAGGCAAACCCAGTTAACCAAGCAAACCAAGCAAATCCAGCTCCACCGCCAGCAAGGGGAAGAGTTTATAACATCAATGCCAATCCTGTTGAAGATGTTAACGGACCAAACCAACCACTTAACTAGCCTTCTCTCACCAAGAATCAAGATTCAACTCCAATCACTTAGTTTTTATGTTTATATCTCGATTTTCATGTATCTCAGTTGGAATTTTACCCAAGAAATTTTAATGCAAATTACTAGTTCAGTTTGTTTTATACTCATTATTCATATCATATTTCAGTTTCATCATTTAAAGAAGTTGAGTTGTGTCTCACTTCTACATAGACTAACCTCTCCATCATATTAAACGAGAGAGGTTTTGTCAAACACGGATACTATCAGAATTAAGACTCAAGCGCTGGTTGTTTGTGTTGTTTATGTTGTAGAGTCGCATAGAACTAATCATAATTCACTGATAAAACCAATGAAAGTTTGACAAGAATATGGTGGATACGCCGCTGGTACTTCCTATATATAAGTATTCTTGCCAAAGGATCAGAGGCATTATCAGGCGGTTATGAGATGTTCCATGTAGGATTTAGTATTGCCTTGGTTGAAATTGTGTTACATATAAATATCATCTCACTATTTAAAGAAATTGGAATGTGATCCATTTCTACATAGACTAAACCTCTCCATCATAACAAGCGAGAGAGGAACCATCACCATTCAAACATATATGCTATCAGAATGTGGATACAATTGTTAGTTGTTGTGTTTATTTGTGTAGATTGTAGAATTTCTGCCTTAAGGAAATAACCCTAAGCATATTCAAACTCTTATGCATATTATCATTTTAGCGAATCATTCCTGCTTAACAATACTTATACAGTAGGCAACAAAAAGCGATTCCTGTATTAGGATACTTAACCTTTACAAGGAACGTTACCGCCTCAAACAAAAACCTAAACCCTAATTTTCTTCTAAAAATGTAACCGGGCAAACTCAACACCATCATTCTTTTAGTCAATTATATCCCTAATTAAATTTCGGGACGAAATTTCTAAAAAAGCAGGGGATACTGTAACATCCGTCAAAAACGGATTTACCAAACCCGCTCCGTTTATCAACCGAACAGTCAGTCAATTTTTTTGTTGCGAATTAAATGCCCAAAATAATTTTAAACGATCCGTAATCAATTATTATGCGGGGATATATATTTAGTTTTTGAAAAACTGATAAAAATAACAAAATAAAAATGTTTTAATCATGCCGGGTTTCGAACTCGGGTCTATACCGGTTCAACCAAACGCTTAACTCACACACCGTAAACCACTCCGCCACTTTGATTTTCTGTTAAGTGAATGGATTTATTAAATCAAATAATGATGTGCGGAATTCAAACTCGGTCAACTTGCGCCCAAACAGCAGTCGTCGGAAATCCCGACGACTTCGCCCATAAAACACGCTTTCGCTCAATTTAATCAATCAATTAACTCTAGCGACAGCTATAGCCAACGTCTGAAACCGCGTCATCAGCCAAATCGCCGGAAGAACGGTTGACTTCGAATTAAGACCGAATTCAGACCCCATTCATCTCAATGCTACCCTATAAATACACCCACAACTCGCCAGAAGTCTTTCACACTCAAATCGCACCCTTTCTCGGCGACAAAACACTCGCCGGAAATACTTGATACTTCGCCGGAAAAACCGTATCAGTAATCTCTGAGCTTACTGAACCCCCTAAACCTTCACCGAAGTCACCCACAACCTTTGTAACCTTTCGGAAGACTCTCTGCCGCAAGAGACTTGTCGCCGGAAAAAGGATTCTGTCGCCGGAGTTCTGCCGGAAAACAGAGTAAAACCAGTCGGTACATCTCACGCTTAATTCATTCCCTTTTTACTTTTATCTCATTTGTATTTGATCATTAAACGCTAAAGGAACATGAATCAATATTCGAATCCGTCAGTCGTCACTTCCGGTGAAAACCAGTGAAGAAGACGACGTTACGGTAATGGTTAAGTATAATTAAAATCCAGATAATTACCGGGTTAGACACACAGTCCAGCGGTGGACTGTGTGCACTTTTAAAGCTAAGGTCACGAGTTCGAGTATTGTCCCTCACACGCCGCCTTGATAAAAATCTTTTTTTTCGCAGAACTGAACCGGAGTGTTTTCGGTACATGTTAAGTTTATTGATAACTGACTTAATAATCAAGTGCGACACACAGTCCAGCGGTGGAGTGTGTGTCCGCTAACCCACAGGTCCCGGGTTCGAGACCTGTGGAGCACACCGGTTCTGAGATTTAATTCGTTTTTAATAATAAAGGATTTCTGTTAATTCTAATTAATATATATATATAATTATAAAATCGGATATATAACGGGTTAGACACGTAGCTCAGTTGGTAGAGCTGCGTGCACGCGTACGGGAGGTCTCGGGTTCGAGCCTCACCCGGCGCACAACAATATGCCTATAAACCGGTCAACGATAGTCAAAGTCAACGGTCAAAAGTCAACTGTAGCAAAAATAAAATATTTTTTTATTATTTTTATTTAATTATTTTAATTAAAAATACTTAAAAATAACATTTTTAAGGTTAGAAAATAGCCTCAAACTCACAAAAATACACCCAACAATCCTACTAAAATAGATTAATAAAACCCGTTTACTTACCAAACCGTAATGCGATTTATCTAGGTTTAATCTCACTTGTGGTTAAAACCACTTCGCGTGCAATCAACGTCATCAACCGAACGCACCCAATGTGAGTGAATTCTTACAAACTCCCCTTTTTTTTCATGTTTTGGGGTGTATCATGTGTCGCTTAAACTAATTCTCTTATGCAAATTCGTGCTATACCATTATATGAACTAAATTAGAATGTAACTATTGTTTGGTTGTGATGTATTCATATTGTCAAAGTTGTATACAAATTATTTAGGCCCATCAGTTCGTAAGAACAACGCGTGCCTCAAAACTCATTTATTAGGCCCATCAGTTCCTCGTGTGAGACGAGAACAACGCGTGCCTCAAAACTCATTTATTAGGCCCATCAGTTCCTCGTGTGAGACGAGAACAACGCGTGCCTCAAAACTCATACATTAGGCCCATCAGTTCGTAAGAACAACGCGTGCCTCAAAACTCATTTATTAGGCCCATCAGTTCCTCGTGTGAGACGAGAACAACGCGTGCCTCAAAACTATCATTTGGTGTTTGTATGTTCAATATTCAATATTATGTGTTGTGTGAATAAATTTACATCTACATTTACTCATATGAGGTATGCACATTATTTATAATCAATTGGATAAACTCGTTCAAATGTTTTTCCATAGGATTCACTCGCCAACATTATGTTGATCCAAAAACCTTTTTACACATGATACAGGTGGACAGGTTGAAGCAAGGAAAACATAGGATATGCCTTAGAAGAGAAACAAGAAGCTTAGACTGATAGTTAGAACATGTTGTATCATTTATTGTAAATTTCCATTAAATTGTATTAATGAATATGAAACATATAATAAATGTCATGAGCTTTGATGATAACCCAATTATGCCCCGATCACCTTTTCCGCTGCGGGTCGGGGTGTGACAGATTGGTATCAGAGCCATGACTATAGGGATATAGGATAGGTTATTAGACCCTTAGAGCCTATACTATAGTCTGCCTAAATTTTAAATTGATTAGGTGGTTACATACAAACTTGTGATATTTATTTGTTTCATATTTGTTTACATTTCAGTCAAACATACATGCTCATTCATTATACATATATACATATATCGATGTTCATGTATTCAATTTATTTTCATACTCTCAGTATCCAAAGATTTTATGCAATTTTCAAATCCATCAAAGTAAGTTCTGCGACGGGCATGTAGTAACTGGAAGGGTACAAGTACCGGTAGTCGGAACGTCCTGTCTAGGTTGGCATTCGTATAAATCCAAAATAACGGACCAGTTTGCCTACCTGGGGACTAACGATGAGAGTACGACGGACCTATTAGGCCAAAGCATGCCACACCAAACGTCGTTCGAACTAACCTCCCTTTGAGATGTCACCGTGTCTACACCTGGACACATTCCGAATATCACACGTGTATACATATTTCTCGATTTTCTCCGGGTTTTGTGTACGCAATCAGGCAGAAACCGTGCGAACCATATGAAAAACCGGTATTCATGGGGGCCCACATGATTACCAGGTAAAGTATGGCGGCATGACGGGCCTAACAGCAAGCAAAGCCCAAGACATCCTATGGATGTAGTAGAGTTATTTTTCTATAATTATTTTATGAACGTTCAATCCCAAACACGACCCACGATCCCAAAGGCATTCAACTCATACTCTTGACATGTATTCCTTGTAGATGTCTTCTAGCCTCGCTCGTAGGAAAATGAGAGCAGGAAAAGCCCGTGAACGCATGGCTACCCAAATCGCTCAGCAAATGGCGACCGTAATACCCAACATCGTAGTTCAAGTTCAACAAGCCCTTACCGCTAATTCCGTTAACCCAACTCAACAAGAAGATCAAAACACTATCAATCCTTCAGTCACTAAATGCACCTACAAACATTTCAAATCCTGCGATCCTCCAAAATACGAAGGTACTGAAGGTGTCACCGCTCTCCTCCATTGGTTCGAAGAAATGGAGAACACTTTTCTAAATTGCGATTGCCCCGATGATCGCAAAGTGCGTTATGCTACCGGTCGCTTACTTGGAACGGCACTCACATGGTGGAATACAGAAAAGACCAAACGAGGTGTTGAAGAAACTATGACCTTGACTTGGGAAGAATTGAAGGGAATCATGACAAGACGGTTTTGCCCAAGAAGTGAAATCAAGAAATTGGAGGATGAGTTCCATGCTTTGAAACAAAAGGAAGGCGACCACACCACATACAACAAGAGATTCCTTGAGTTAAATCAAATGGTTCCCAACTTGTTCACTCCCCTCTACCGTTTGATCGAGCACTACATTCGTGGTCTTCCATCAAAAATTCAAGACCCTGTAATAAGCACCTCGCCTGCAACTTTGGAAGCAGCAATGGAGCTAGCAACCGCGCTCACCGAGAACCGAATCCGGAATAAAGATTTCAAAGAGGAGAAGAAGAAGGATAAAGCATCAACCGAAACCTCAAACTCCACCCGAACCGAATCCTCTACACCACCTATTTCTAAGAGAAAACGTGATGGGCAAATCTTCGCCGTCACCCAACATAACCAACCAACTTCACAAGTTGTCCCAAACGCTCAAGTAGCACCCAACTCAACTTACCCAAACAAGAAACCTTACATTGGACCTCACCCTCAATGCAACACCTGTTTCTATCACCATCCATCTACCTTACCCTGTCGACTATGTGCGAATTGTGGACGCTACGGTCATTTGAGCAACGTTTGCCGCACCCCTCAAAACCAAACCTCAACCCTACTCAACCCATGATCCAAACATATCAACAACCTCAATACCCATGTACCCATATGTTCGAGCTTGTTTCAATTGTGGCGACCCTACCCATTTTAGAAACACGTGCCCTCGTTTGGTTAACATCATAAATGCCCAAGCTCAGGCAAACCCAGTTAACCAAGCAAACCAAGCAAATCCAGCTCCACCGCCAGCAAGGGGAAGAGTTTATAACATCAATGCCAATCCTGTTGAAGATGTTAACGGACCAAACCAACCACTTAACTAGCCTTCTCTCACCAAGAATCAAGATTCAACTCCAATCACTTAGTTTTTATGTTTATATCTCGATTTTCATGTATCTCAGTTGGAATTTTACCCAAGAAATTTTAATGCAAATTACTAGTTCAGTTTGTTTTATACTCATTATTCATATCATCATACTTCCGGCATATTTCAGTTTCATCATTTAAAGAAGTTGAGTTGTGTCTCACTTCTACATAGACTAACCTCTCCATCATATTAAACGAGAGAGGTTTTGTCAAACACGGATACTATCAGAATTAAGACTCAAGCGCTGGTTGTTGTGTTGTTTATGTTGTAGAGTCGCATAGAACTAATCATAATTCACTGATAAAACCAATGAAAATTTGACAAGAATATGGTGGATACGCCGCTGGTACTTCCTATATATAAGTATTCTTGCCAAAGGATCAGAGGCATTATCAGGCGGTTATGAGATGTTCCATGTAGGATTTAGTATTGCCTTGGTTGAAATTGTGTTACATATAAATATCATCTCACTATTTAAAGAAATTGGAATGTGATCCATTTCTACATAGACTAAACCTCTCCATCATAACAAGCGAGAGAGGAACCATCACCATTCAAACATATATGCTATCAGAATGTGGATACAATTGTTAGTTGTTGTGTTTATTTGTGTAGATTGTAGAATTTCTGCCTTAAGGAAATAACCCTAAGCATATTCAAACTCTTATGCATATTATCATTTTAGCGAATCATTCCTGCTTAACAATACTTATACAGTAGGCAACAAAAAGCGATTCCTGTATTAGGATACTTAACCTTTACAAGGAACGTTACCGCCTCAAACAAAAACCTAAACCCTAATTTTCTTCTAAAAATGTAACCGGCAAACTCAACACCATCATTCTTTTAGTCAATTATATCCCTAATTAAATTTCGGGACGAAATTTCTAAAAAAGCAGGGGATACTGTAACATCCGTCAAAAACGGATTTACCAAACCCGCTCCGTTTATCAACCGAACAGTCAGTCAATTTTTTTCGTTGCGAATTAAATGCCCAAAATAATTTTAAACGATCCGTAATCAATTATTATGCGGGGATATATATTTAGTTTTTGAAAAACTGATAAAAATAACAAAATAAAAATGTTTTAATCATGCCGGGTTTCGAACTCGGGTCTATACCGGTTCAACCAAACGCTTAACTCACACACCGTAAACCACTCCGCCACTTTGATTTTCTGTTAAGTGAATGGATTTATTAAATCAAATAATGATGTGCGGAATTCAAACTCGGTCAACTTGCGCCCAAACAGCAGTCGTCGGAAATCCCGACGACTTCGCCCATAAAACACGCTTTCGCTCAATTTAATCAATCAATTAACTCTAGCGACAGCTATAGCCAACGTCTGAAACCGCGTCATCAGCCAAATCGCCGGAAGAACGGTTGACTTCGAATTAAGACCGAATTCAGACCCCATTCATCTCAATGCTACCCTATAAATACACCCACAACTCGCCAGAAGTCTTTCACACTCAAATCGCACCCTTTCTCGGCGACAAAACACTCGCCGGAAATACTTGATACTTCGCCGGAAAAACGTATCAGTAATCTCTGAGCTTACTGAACCCCTAAACCTTCACCGAAGTCACCCACAACCTTTGTAACCTTTCGGAAGACTCTCTGCCGCAAGAGACTTGTCGCCGGAAAAAGGATTCTGTCGCCGGAGTTCTGCCGGAAAACAGAGTAAAACCAGTCGGTACATCTCACGCTTAATTCATTCCCTTTTTACTTTTATCTCATTTGTATTTGATCATTAAACGCTAAAGGAACATGAATCAATATTCGAATCCGTCAGTCGTCACTTCCGGTGAAAACCAGTGAAGAAGACGACGTTACGGTAATGGTTAAGTATAATTAAAATCCAGATAATTACCGGGTTAGACACACAGTCCAGCGGTGGACTGTGTGCACTTTTAAAGCTAAGGTCACGAGTTCGAGTATTGTCCCTCACACGCCGCCTTGATAAAAATCTTTTTTTTCGCAGAACTGAACCGGAGTGTTTTCGGTACATGTTAAGTTTATTGATAACTGACTTAATAATCAAGTGCGACACACAGTCCAGCGGTGGAGTGTGTGTCCGCTAACCCACAGGTCCCGGGTTCGAGACCTGTGGAGCACACCGGTTCTGAGATTTAATTCGTTTTTAATAATAAAGGATTTCTGTTAATTCTAATTAATATATATATATATAATTAAAATCGGATATATAACGGGTTAGACACGTAGCTCAGTTGGTAGAGCTGCGTGCACGCGTACGGGAGGTCTCGGGTTCGAGCCTCACCCGGCGCACAACAATATGCCTATAAACCGGTCAACGATAGTCAAAGTCAACGGTCAAAAGTCAACTGTAGCAAAAATAAAATATTTTTTTTATTATTTTTATTTAATTATTTTAATTAAAAATACTTAAAAATAACATTTTTAAGGTTAGAAAATAGCCTCAAACTCACAAAAATACACCCAACAATCCTACTAAAATAGATTAATAAAACCCGGTTACTTACCAAACCGTGATGCGATCTATCTAGGTTTAATCTCACTTGTGGTTAAAACCACTTCGCGTGCAATCAACGTCATCAACCGAACGCACCCAATGTGAGTGAATTCTTACAAACTCCCCTTTTTTATTCATGTTTTGGGGTGTATCATGTGTCGCTTAAACTAATTCTCTTATGCAAATTCGTGCTATACCATTATATGAACTAAATTAGAATGTAACTATTGTTTGGTTGTGATGTATTTCATATTGTCAAAGTTGTATACAAATTATTTAGGCCCATCAGTTCGTAAGAACAACGCGTGCCTCAAAACTCATTTATTAGGCCCATCAGTTCCTCGTGTGAGACGAGAACAACGCGTGCCTCAAAACTCATACATTAGGCCCATCAGTTCGTAAGAACAACGCGTGCCTCAAAACTCATTTATTAGGCCCATCAGTTCCTCGTGTGAGACGAGAACAACGCGTGCCTCAAAACTCATACATTAGGCCCATCAGTTCGTAAGAACAACGCGTGCCTCAAAACTCATTTATTAGGCCCATCAGTTCCTCGTGTGAGACGAGAACAACGCGTGCCTCAAAACTATCATTTGGTGTTTGTATGTTCAATATTCAATATTATGTGTTGTGTGAATAAATTTACATCTACATTTACTCATATGAGGTATGCACATTATTTATAATCAATTGGATAAACTCGTTCAAATGTTTTTCCATAGGATTCACTCGCCAACATTATGTTGATCCAAAAACCTTTTTACACATGATACAGGTGGACAGGTTGAAGCAAGGAAAACATAGGATATGCCTTAGAAGAGAAACAAGAAGCTTAGACTGATAGTTAGAACATGTTGTATCATTTATTGTAAATTTCCATTAAATTGTATTAATGAATATGAAACATATAATAAATGTCATGAGCTTTGATGATAACCCAATTATGCCCCGATCACCTTTTCCGCTGCGGGTCGGGGTGTGACAGTAAGCGTGGTAACATTTTATTCATTGGAATTTTGAAGTAGTTATATAATAATAATAAAAATAAAAACACTAATATACTAACATAAACAAACATGTTACCGAACGTTCACGAAATCAATGAACGAACGTTGCCTCTATTTTAACCAAACAAACGAAATTTCCTGTTCTGTTATTTATTAAACGAACAAACATAATCGGACTTTTTGTCAAACGATTCATTCGCTAACATTCAGTCCGTCTGCAACTGTATTTGCAAGCTTGGATGTGGTCCATGAGTTACACCCATTGTATTTTCTTTTTAGTCCTTTAATTGTTTTTTTTTTTCAATTTAATTCAGTTTTTTTTTAAGATTTAGCTTTCCCTTTATTCAACTAAATTAACTGACAGAACTTTTAATAATTTTTCAAATGGTGTTTTTTATATAAGGTTATACTTTTTTGGTTTTTTCTTTTATTTGTCATAAAGAGTACATTAAAACTAACCAAGTTTTCTCCGGTAGCAAAACACAATTAGAATGAATCCATTACTTATAGTCTAGTGGTTGGAAATCTTCTTATAGACTTAAGTTCAATCCTCACTATCATATTTAGTGGATAAAAGCAATGAAGGCTAGTTATCCCAGACTTTAGGTCAAGAGTTCGAGCTTGAGCCACCCCTGGTTTTAGTCTACCGTGCGTTACGCTAGAGAGATTCTCTCTTGTGGGGGCGCAAGCCCCTGCCACTGGCAGTGGATGATATAGTTTCCCGGGAACGTCGTTAGCCGAACTCTGACGTCAGCGTGAGACCAGTTAAGACAACATAGTTTAGTCGGGCCAGAGTGGGATTAAACCCTCTGTTTGAGATGGTGTGATACCGTTAAAAAAAGAGATAAGTATATAACGCAATTCTTGTAAACACCCTTTTAATCACTTTCACAAAATTCACAAATGAGGAGGCAAATTATGGTCTCCGTTGCCCCACTAATCTCAACCTTCACTCATAAGTTTGTCCGAAACGCATCAACAACGGCTTCTTTCCTTCCCTCGCATTTTGACTCTTACTTCGAACCCAATCCTCGAGACAGGGTTTACACCTACAACAGAGACATTGAAACCTTAATGAAATCTGGGTCAGTTGATTCTGCACTCCAACTGTTCGACGAAATGCCCATGAGAGACATAATCACATGGAACATAGTTCTTTCGGGGCTTAAGCGTAATGGGTTGTCAAAAGAAGCATTGTATGTGTATAATCAAATGGTATCCCAAGGATTTATTGAGAGTTCATCTACATTTTTGACGGTTTTGGGTGTTTTTAGTCAAGAAGGGTTGTTTCAAGAAGGATTTCAAGTTCACAACAGGGTGGTTGTTCTTGGTTTGAGTTTGAATGTGTTTGTGGGAAGTGCATTGATTGATCTTTACATGAATATGGGTCTTGTTGATCTTGCTTTGGGATTGTTTAACGATTTACCGGAAAGGAATCTTGCTACATGGAATCAGTTACTTAGAGGTTTTGGTGAATTTGGAGTGTCACAAAAGTTACAATTGTATTATAGGATGAAACGAGAAGGTGTTGTGCCGAATCCGCTCACTTTTTGTTATTTACTCCGCTCGTTTGGCAACGAGAGTTTTGTTGATCACGGAAGAGAGCTGCATTCGTATGCGATTAAGGTTGGATGGGCCGAATCGGACGTGTTTTTTTCAAATGCTTTGGTGGATTTTTATAGTGCTTGTGGGAGTATAACAGATGCCGAGAAATCGTTTGAAGTTATTCTGACATACAATGTGATTTCTTGGAATTCTTTAGTTTCTATGTATGCATCTAACGGGATTGCAAGCGACGCATTAAGGATCTTTTCTATGATGCAAGTATCGGGAAAGAAGCCGTCGATTCGTTCGTTTGTGGGGTTGTTGAATTTATCTAGCAGGAATGTAAATATAATTATTGGAAAACAGATTCATTGTTTTGTTTTGAAACCAGGGTTTGACCATGGTAGTTGTTACATTTGTTCTGCGTTAATCGATATGTACGGAAAATGCGGGGAAATAGAAAGTTCAGTGTCGATGTACGGAAGCGTTCCAAGAAAAACTATTGAAGTATGCAATTCATTGATGACATCATTTGCACATTGTGGGATTGTGGAAGATGTGATCGAATTGTTCGGTTTGATGGTTGATGAAGACATTGGGTTTGATGAAGTTAGTCTATTAACCGCAGTCAACACACTGTCAAAGTCAACTTACGCTGGGTTGACCACCTGTAAATTGTTGCATCTTTGTGCTGTGAAATCGGGTTTTGCTCATGATCTTGCGGTATCTTGTTCTTTAATCGAAAGTTGTTCAAGATTCGGAGATGTTAAATCGTCTGTTGGGTTTTTAACCAGCTTTCTTCACCAAATGTTATGTGTTTTACGTCAATCATCAGTGCTTATTCCCGCAACAAAATGGGAACAGAATGCTGTAAACTCCTCGAACTAATGATTAACACGGATTTGAAACCAGATAAAGTGTCATTCTTATGTGTATTAACCGCTTGCAACCATTCGGGAATGGTTCAAGAGGGAAAGACGGTGTTTGAGTCAATGAAGACCGTACATGGCGTTGACCCAGAAAGTCAACATGTAGCTTGCATGGTTGACCTTCTTGGACACAAAGGTTTACTAGAAGAAGCTGAACGGTTGCTAAAACAAACACAATTTAATAACGGCTCTGCTATCTGGAGTTCATTGTTGCGCTATTGTCGGGCCCACCGTAATGAAACAGTAGGAAAAAGAATTGCAGAAACAGTAGTTAAACTTGAGCCTGAAAACCCTTCAAGTTGGTTACAAGTGTCGAACTTTTATTCACAAATTCGGGGATTTTGAATCCTCTAAACAAATTAAAGACATTGCACGAGCAAGAAGAATGCAAAGAGATATGTTTACGGTTTAACTAATGCGTCGGATTAAACGGGGCCACCGGAAGACACTTTTTGGATATGTGAGTGTTTTATGAGTGAAGCAAAAGGTCTCCAGAAACTGTATATTCTTACACTTGAAGTGTTGGTCATGTAGAAAATCTTTCACTTTCATGTACTTTAAAGCCAAGCCAAATATGTACCCCATAAAATCGACCATTTTTAGCCCTAACCTATACATATAAATTAATCTCATTTCATCATCTGATTACATCAAACAGTATTCTGAAGCTGTAGAACTTATAAATCATTAAATGATGAGAAACATCCTATTCATTTATTTTCTCGCTCTGTTTTTGGTTTGCGAAAACACGTTAAAGATTAGAAGTTTGGAAATTGAAGATGATGAAAAATGCTCAAGTGAACATGGTATCAAGACGCTTGTGAATGTTGATGGTTTTGGTGCTGTTGGAAATGGTGTTTCTGATGATACAAAGGTGAATATGAGGATATTATTCGACTGTAATAAACTATGTTCACTTGTTGAATTATTAGTTTAATGGTTCTTTGAGGATATTACGTAATGGTATAACAGGCATTTGCAAATGCATGGAAGCAAGCATGCTCTACAGCAGCGGCAGTGCTTTTGGTTCCTCCAGACCGTACGTATAAAGTTAATGCAACGAGATTTAGAGGACCTTGTAATGAAGATCTAATTGTTCAGGTTATTTAACCTTTGAATTTTTTTATAATACACGACATATGTATCTAGAAAACTGGAACATATTTATCTGTGTGATACAGATCGACGGAAATATTGTAGCACCAGATGAGCCTAAAAACTGGGATCCGAAAAACCCGAGAAATTGGCTCTACTTTTCTAATCTCAACGGAGTCATTTTCCAAGGACATGGAGTTATAGATGGATCGGGCCGGAAATGGTGGGCTGCATCTTGCAAAAAGAACAAAACAAATGTAGAATTATTCTTATTTTTTCGTTTTACCCAAATTAACCAGTAAATACTAAATAACATACTGACAACCTTTTTTTTTCTTTTTTGGTTTTTTGGGTCCTCTACAGCCTTGTGTAGGAGCTCCAACGGTAAGAAACGTAGACTATTATAGTAAACATTATGAATTAAGTTTTAACATGGAAGGGAAAAAGGTCAATGCAGGCACTGACGATTGATCAAAGCTCAAACATAGAAGTGAATGGCCTTACCATCCAAAACAGTCAGCAAATGCATTTTACCATATCGCGATCAGAAGCTGTTAGAATTTTCAATGTTTTAGTTTCGGCTCCTGAAGATAGTCCAAACACTGACGGAATCCATCTCACTGCATCGAAAAATGTAGTTATTCAGGATAGTAAAATCGGAACAGGTTTTAAAAATCTTGACTTTTGTTTATCTATTTAAATTCTTGTTCACCTTAAAGGATGCATCTTGAAGTTAATTTCCATGAATTCATATAGTTTTGCATGTGATACTCAGGTGATGATTGCATCTCAATTGTGAATGGTTGCTCTAATATCAAGATGAAGTCATATCTTGTGGACCGGGTCATGGAATCAGGTGCTTATTTATTGATTTTGTTAATTAGTTTTTTCACAACAATATTTATTGACTATTATAAAAGCATGAAAAACTAATCCTAATTATTTTGGACAATTTTTAATTATGTCAGTATAGGAAGCCTTGGAAAGGATAATTCGACGGATTTTGTAACAGCAGTAGTCGTGGATACGGCTTTCCTTAAAGGCACTATGAATGGCCTCAGGATTAAAACATGGCAGGTAATTCTTTTTAATAACTTGTTTCGATTATAATCTATATATATTTTTTGAATAAAAGAAATTTAGAGGGTTTTATGCATCAAGAAGACGCACTGGCCTGCTAATTTGTTTCTGTCACAGGGAGGATCTGGTTATGTTAGAGCTGTGCGCTATAAAAACGTTCAAATGCATGATGTGTCAAACCCCCATTATTATCGATCAATTCTATTGTGATTCACCTAAACGTTGTCAAAATCAGGTATATTCATCTTGTTCATCAAACATTTTCTTTTTGTGGGTCCCATTTATATGGCATGAGAAATAAAGGATATAAGATTTATTTTATGGACAGACATCAGCTGTGGAGATAAGTCAAATTATGTATGAAAACATCAGTGGAACAACAAAGAGTCCAAAAGCTATGAAATTTGCATGCAGTGACACAGTTCCATGCACGAACATCGTTCTTAACAATATCAACTTAAAAAGAACAGATAGGAAATCAGCTCAAACGTTCTGCAACTCTGTTATGGGATTTGCCATTGGTCATGTTGAACCACCTGCAGATTGTTTAATGCCCGTTAACAACTCGTTCTGCAACACAGAATCTGACATTCAACCGTGAGTATTTGATTCATAGTGAACTTTAGCTTGTATTCTTTGTAGTTCTAGCGTTTACTGAGGGCAATCCGTGTAGCACTAACAATTATTTGAACATTTGAATGTCATCTTAATATATCGGGTATTTATTGGAGCTGTAATGGGTGTGATATATATCTTTGGAAAATTCTCTAGAATGGATTTACATTTTACATCCGTATTGTACATACAATTCTAATCTTTTGCGTTGCCTATTGATGATATTGGGCAGCATTTGAGTGTGTGCTATAAACTTGTTACCATAATAATATTAATATACACATGCACATATACCTATCAATACTCAACATCACATATGTTTATGTTTGGGAGGGTGTTGATATGTATTATTAAAAGTGTTAAATGGATGTAATATTTTAATAATTTTATTCAGTAATAATACACAAATAATAATTCTGGTGAGAAATATGGCATTTTGTACTTGGTAATTAATTTTTCTGGAAACGAATAATTGAGAATTATTCGAAATAAGTGAAAAGGTTTAAAGTCTTTGTGGTAGGACTAAGACTAGTTTACATGAATGGAGACCATTGGGTGTAGTGGTACGGTGGTGAATGCTCTCTATAAAAGTGGTAGGTTCAAATCCTTACAGGTGTAATATTATATGATATTTCGGTGTAAAAACGTTGTTAGAAAATGAGTACATATGAACATATTGAGTATATGAGTGATTGTCAGGTTGTGTCGCATTGAATCCCTTAAGACGGAGGTTTGTTTATATAGCCCATTATGGTCTAAAAGGCGTTTCTTTATGCACTAGCCCAATGACTGTGTGCGAACAAAGTATTGGTAGTGTCATCCCAACAATAACTTGTTTTACATCGATTACATATCACACCTATTCTTCATCGTATTCTCTAACCACAATAACCTGTTCTTCGCTAGACTTATTTTAGACCCCATTCTTCTCTATCATATTCATTGTTTCATCAACTTGTTCTCCTCCAGATTCATGTTTGGACTTCATGGACCTCGCATAATCTGCTACTCTGACATTGCAAGACACCATCTTCCACCTATGTTTAAACTACCAAGGTTTCTTTGGCGATTAACCATAGTTAGAATTTATTTCACTTAGTATGATTAACATTAAGGCATGTATTATATTGTTCTACGATCTGTGTTGATTTCTTTCCATCTAGGGATTCCAATTCACACGCCATGATGTTAAAAGTACGATTTATAGGTGCTTTGTAGCACATCTAGAGCTCCATCTCGACTTCCCATTTCGAGATGAATGCTAGCGAGTGGTTTGTTTGTGTTGTCGTCCTCGTTCAGAGATGAATGGGTGGGGGTTCAACAAAGGAGATAATATATTTCCTTTTATCCCACAAAAGGGTATATTAGTTATTTTATAAAAAAGACTAACATTTTGAACATTTCATAACACCAAAAAGACCTACTATGTTATTCGTGGGTAACGCTAGGACCAGATAGTAGGAAAATGATTTAAAATAAGATCGGTAGTGGTAGTATGATATCACATGTTAATGAAACCAAAATTTAGCTAATCAAAGCCGAATACCGTATATATTCAGTCAGTATCAGTATGGTATCGGTATCAATACCGAAATTGAGCTAAAATCGAACCCCACCGCTATCATAGATTACGACACATTCCTGTTAAAATTACTGGAAGACTGTTGACGATTGATGTGCATACATCATTTCTCCCCCTTGGATTCAGTTGCGTGACTTCACTCACCTACGGAATTCAATAAAACAATCTGGTAGCTATCAAATCAACAAAACCCTAATAATTGTCTTATGATTTGATTGAATAAAACAACCTTGTAGTAATGACCGGGAACGAGTTTCGATTCTTCTTGTCATGCGACATCAATCTTCCACTCACTTTCAGAATCGAAAAGTTAGAAGGCCATTTACCCTCCACTAATGCCTCTAGTCCAGGTTAATTCCTCTTCAAATTCACAATTTTAATTTTAATTATTGAAACCCTAATTTGTTCATTGTCTATTTGAGAATTCAAGGCACCAGTACTTTATGCTACTGGATTTTGCATTATCATTGACTATGATATGATCGATGGATAGCATATATGTATAACTATATGGATTTTGCATTTTGTAGTTACCACATTCATATTTAGTGTGGGATTGGTAGTACTGTAAATGAGATGGTGGGTTGGGAGTAACTACGGTGCTAAATATAGCAAAGCTATTTGTAGGGTCGGGAGGGTAGGATTGTAGGCAAACCTTACCTCCTCTATCTAACCCCTGACTCCAAAACAAATAATAGGCAAACTAGTCGAATTAAAAATACGAATAGAAAGCTACCAATAATAAAGGAAGTGGTGTCAGAGTAACGTGATATCGTAGAAACAGATATAACATCATGTGACAACGTAGAGATATAAATACATGCAGACAATCACGCGACAGCATAGAGGCGTTACTACAGGCTAAATATTGACTGAAATTGGGGATGAGTGATTGTGAAGTTTTGGGCTATGTTTGCGCACCTTAATTCTTTTGGTGTTGATGGTTCGGTGGTATAGCAAATGCATTATTTTTCTTATGTCGAATGTCTTGAACTCAGAAACGATGAGATAAATTAACCATAGTTATGTTATTTAATCGAAAAAAGGAATTAAATCCAAGTAATTCTGTAACTTCTTCAATGCATTTCAACTTGAGCTCAAAATCTACCCATATCCCAACAAGAACAGATTCATTTGCCAGATTCGTGACATGTCTTAATTGAATATGCAGCAGATCGCTGGTGAGGAGGACAAAAAACCCGAGCTTTATGTTGAGTGTGCCTTGTACATTGATGGCGCTCCGTTTGGGCTTCCCATGAGAACTAGGTTTCCGTAGCATGCGCTACACATTATAATCCATTTTTTTATTTATATCCTAGTTTTTCCAGAAGTATTCTTGATTGATAATAAATATGTTCAGGCTAGAATCTTCCGGTCCACCATTTTGCTGGGGTGAACTCATTACATTGAGTACCAAATATCGAGACTTGACAGCCAACTCTCAACTTGCAGTAACTGTAAGTTATTAATTTGACTGTAATATATCCATCTGTTTAATCTGAATCGTTAAAAATTTACCTAGGTTTGGGATGTTTCATGTGGGAAAAACATGGGTGTGGTTGGTGGGGCAACTATCCGTCTCTTTAACGTGAAAAAACAACTCCGAACAGGGAAGCACAAACTTAGGCTTTGGCAAGGCAAGGAAGCGGATGGATCGATTCACTCTACTACTCCTGGAAAGGTTTAGTAAACACGTTATATTTTAAATCGAGGAAAATGCCATTTTCGTCCCTGATGTTTGGCCAGTTTTGCGACTTTCGTCCAAAGGTTTGTTTTTCCACATCTGGATCCAAAAGGTTTCAAATCTTGCCATTTTCATTCGGATCTTAACTCCGTCCATTTTTCTCCGTTAAGTCAGACGCAATTCCGTCTTTTTTGCTAACTTAACGGGCAATTCGGTCTTTTTCACTTTATGTAAAAATACCTAATACCCCTGAAAAGACCGAATTGCCCTTTAAGTTAACAAAAAAGACGGAAATACCTCTGACTTAACAGAGAAAAATGGATGGAGTTAACGAGCTGGATGAAAATGGCAAGATTTCAAACCTTTTGATCTAGATGCGGAAAAACAAACCTTTGGACAAAAGTCGCAAAACTGGCCAAACATCAGGGACGAAAGTGGCATTTTACTCTTTCAAAACTGTAGTGTTAAATTTTCACTAATTACACATTATTAATGCGTGTAGGTTCCTAAAGAGGAGCGCGGGGAATTGGAGCGTTTGGAGAAGCTTGTGAATAAGTATGAAAGAGGGCTTATCCAGCGAGTCGATTGGTTGGATCGTCTTGCTTTTAAAGCTATGGAAAAAATCAAGGACCTTGAAAGCAGTAAAAACGGAAGCTCTCATTTGTATGTTATTATTGATTTCTGCAGTTTTGAACATCGAGTTGTTCTTCAGGTGCGTATTTTATTATTCTTTATGTACTCTGTTTTATTTCAGAGTCATGTTTGTGTGTTGATATTGTAAGTTTTATAATCTGATACACAAACGGTGTTGGTTGGTTGTGACTTTTTGTGTTCTGAAATTTTAGGAATCGGGGCCGTATTTGTTAATACCGGCATCCATAACCTCAACTAATGAACTGGTTACTGTGTGGGACCCGGAAGTGGGGAAAATCAACCCTTCTGAACACAAGCAACTGAAGCTTGCAAGGAGTTTGAATCGTGGTATTATTGATAGAGATCTTAAGCCCAGTTCTACTGAAAGGAAGTAAGTTGCACTCAAAATCTGACTTTTCAATTTTTATTTGTGTTTTTAAATAGTTGTATAATTTATTTTTTCACAATGTTTTTGATGATCATAATTTGTTATTTCAATCACAATATTTTCATTAGTGTGTTTACCATTAATTTTGCTATTTGAGATGCTTAAACACAATCTTTTTGGATACGAGAGTAAAGTACACGGATGGTCCCTGTGGTTGTCTAAAATTTTGGATTTGGCCCCTAGCTTTCCAAAAGTACATGGATGGTCTCTGTGTTTTGCACTTTGTAAGCATTTAGTCCCTAACTTGGATCTGCTTAAATCTTTAGATTTGTTAGTTGGGGACTAGATGCGTTACAAAGTGCAATCCACAAGGACCATCCATATACTTTCAAAAAGCTCGGGACCAAATCCAAAATTTTGGTTAACCACAGGGACCATCTGTGTACTTACTCTTGATACAAAGATGTCTTGTGAAATAGATGGAAAATGTAGTGCTCTGAATGTAACAATACATATTTGGTCTAATTCCCTCCTTAGAATGTAAAATAAAAAAAAGATTCTTGTATTATGGGCCATTTTGTTCTATGTAACCGTTTATTTATATGCTTGTATCCTGGTTATTAGGTCAATACAAAGGATATTAAAGTACCCACCAACACGAACATTAAGTGGAGATGAGAGACAGTTGTTGTGGAAATTTCGCTTCTCATTAATGTCAGAGAAACGAGCTCTAACAAAGTTTTTGCGTTGTGTTGAGTGGAGTGATGTTCAGGTACACAAAAAAAAAGAAGAAAACAAAAAAAAACAGTGATTTACACATTTTTTTTTTGTATTTCAGGAAGCAAAGCAGGCTATTGAATTGATGGGTAGGTGGGAAATGATCGATGTATGTGATGCATTAGAGCTGTTATCTCCTGTTTTCGAGAGTGAGGAGGTATGTCGCGTGTGTTGAAAATACACAAACATGACCAGTTGCCTTCTGATTTTGACTTATATCAACAGGTTCGTGCACATGCTGTCCGTGTTCTCGAAAGAGCTGACGACGAAGAACTCCAGTGTTATTTACTTCATCTGGTTCAAGCTTTGCGGTTTGAACGCTCTGATAAATCTCTCTTTCTCAATTTCTCGTGCAACGTTGTACGCCACCTGTAACCATTATAAACATATCATTTAAAGTCAATCTTCTACTTGATTCTGGAATGTGACTTTTTATTTTGAATTTGGCAGCATTATCCAACATCGAAATTGCCAGCTTCTTAGGTGGTATGTTGCTGTTGAACTTCGTGATCCTGCTTATGCAAAACGTTTCTATTCTACCTACGAAATGCTGGAAGAAAATATGATAAAGGTTAGTGTTCTATATAGTAATTCCTGAAGTGTGTGGTACAACATATATTCACGTCATGTGGCATTGGATTTGAAAAATGATTATATTTTTAATATAGAGTAAAATGCCATTTTCGTCCCTGAGGTTTGGCCAGTTTTGCGACTTTTGTCCTAAGGTTTGTTTTTCCGCATCTCGATCCAAAAGATTTGAAATCTTGCCATTTCATCCGGCTCGTTAACTCCATTCATTTTTCTCTGTTAAGTCAGGGGTATTTCCGTCCTTTGTTAACTTAAAGGCAATTTAGTCCTTTTCACTTTATGTATAAGCATTTAGCATAATGTAAAAGTATTCAAAGTACCCTTAGTGGAGAAAAAAAGACGACAATACCCCTGACTTAATGTAGAAAAATGGATGGAGTTAACGACCCAGATGAAAATGGCAAGATTTCAAACATTTTGGATCCAGATGAGGAAAAACAAACCTTTGGACAAAAGTAGCAAAACTGGTCAAACCTCAGGGTCGAAAATGGCATTTTACTCTTTTAAATATAACTTTTTTGAGAAAGGTTAACTTTTTAATCTTGTAAATAATTTTTTTTCACATAAGCGTTTTCTGATCTGGCAGCTGGCATGGCATCAACCCATGCCACCTCAGCAATTTACAGGTATAAACAGCCAAAATGTGCAAATCATGATTATTTTACTTTTGATTTTACAGTTGGGAATGGGGACTCGTGATAGTGGGGACGTCTTTCGGTTATGGCAGAGTCTTGTTCGCCAGACGGAACTGACAGCTCAGCTTTGTTCTATAATGAGAGACGTGAGAAACGTACGAGGTGGAACTCAAAAGAAGATAGAAAAGCTCCGGCGTCTGCTTTCTGGCCTTCTTAGCGAACTTACGTACTTTGAGGAGGTACTATATTCTAGAAGCCTCTAAATTCTAAATTTTAGTTTACATGTAACTAAAATCTTTATCCGTGACACTTTTAGCCTATACGATCACCTCTGGCACCTACTGTTCTTATCACCGGTATTATTCCATCGGATTCATCAATATTTAAAAGTGCGTTGCATCCTTTACGCCTTGCATTTAGAACATCCGACGGTGGATGTTTAAAGATCATTTTCAAGAAAGGGGATGATCTTCGACAGGATCAGTTGGTATATAATTTGATCTTTTCTCTTTTCAGTTTTCTTTTGTTACTATTTCGAATAGAAAGACTGATGTATGTTCTCCTGTTGGGTCATTTGTGTAGGTTGTTCAAATGGTATCACTTATGGACCGTTTGCTTAAACTGGAAAATCTTGATCTACATTTAACACCTTACAGGGTGTTAGCCACTGGCCATGATGAAGGCATGATGGAATTCATACCATCCAAGACGTTAGCTCAGGTGTGAATGGTCGTTATTTTGGTCTTCTGACACCTGCTATAATGTTCTTATGGTTTTTTTTGTTTACAGATTCTTTCAGAGCACCGAAGTATCACAAGCTACTTGCAGAAGTTTCATCCGGATGAAGAGGGGCCGTTTGGGATTACTGCCACGTGTCTTGAAACGTTCATTAAAAGTTGTGCTGGCTACTCGGTGATCACATACATACTCGGCATTGGAGACAGGTGACTCTTATATATGCACCAAGGGGCGCTAAGATGAGTTGGTTGGGTTGACCCACAAGTAGGGGTGTGAATTTCTGACACGATCCGAAAACACGACATGAACCTAACACGAAATTCACAGGTTTGGGTTTAGTCTAAACGGGTCGGGTCAGTTTCAGGTTGAACCTGCGAACCCGTTTAGCTAAACGGGTCGATTCGGGTCAACCGGTCAGGTTGGCGGTTGACCCGTTTAACCCATTTGTTATATTATATTTTTTTTACAATATGTGTTATGTCATAAATCAAATTGGGTGTGTAATTTATGGCATAATTAGAACTTAAAAAGGGAAGTTGACATAAGATATTACAATTAAAATGTAATTGTATTATATATATTTGTGTTTTTCTTTAGTAAATTTTAATTTTAATATATTAATTTGCAGAAAAACAATAAAAAATTCGGGTTGAACAGGTCGTGTTCAAGTTAACCTACGAATACTCGGGCCGTGTTCGGGTTCATATGTATGTCACGATTTTTTCGTGTCGTGTCGTGTTCGGGTACGGGTTGAACCCGCGAACCCGACCCGTTAAGCACCTCTACTACCACAAGTACTTTTATATGTTTTGTTTTAATACTTTCTTATGAATAATTAATGAGGTAGGTATGATTACAAAAATAAATATTATTACAGTACTAACATGAATCCTTTTGATTTGGTTGTTTTCCATATATATCAGTTTTTTTTTTGTTTTATTTAAAACTCTTTTGCAATTTGCTAACTAATTGCCATTATACATTTGTAGGCACCTTGATAATCTTCTACTTAGGGATGATGGGCGCCTTTTTCATGTTGATTTCGGTTTTATTTTGGGTCGTGATCCAAAGCCATTCCCGCCACCTATGAAGCTTTGCAAAGAAATGATGGAGGCTATGGGTGGAGCAGAAAGGTACAATACTAATATTAAAATGTGAATAACACTTTACATATTCTTGTTACTTTTTCGACTTTTTGGCATTGCCACATGAACAACTTGTTGTTCTTCTCCTGTAGCCAATATTATACGAGGTTCAAATCCTATTGTTGTGAGGCGTATAACATCCTTCGCAAATCGAGTAACTTAATATTAAACCTCTTTCATCTGATGGCTGGCTCTAACATTCCAGATATAGCTTCGGATCCTGAAAAAGGCATTTTAAAGGTGCATTATCTGTCTATCTCCCATTTTTTAATCATATTGTATGGGACCCACAAGCTTAATCTTTGTTGATTCGTGTAGCTTCAAGAGAAGTTTCGGTTGGACTTGGATGATGAAGAGTGTATACATTTCTTCCAGGATCTTATTAACGAGAGTGTTAGCGCGTTGTTCCCACAAATGGTTGAGACCATTCACCGGTGGGCACAATACTGGAGATGATCATCAATCATTTACAGGTTTGCTTTATTATTGGCCATATAAGTTTATAAAGATTATATTTGTATATGTAATTATTTATAATAGCTGAATGCACCTTTTTCTTCAGGTTGCAGAGGGCTTCTGGATAGACAAACCGATATAGAATTGTAAATAACACTTTTATTTACATGTATTATTGGTTTAATTAGTTTGTAAAAAGTTGGCATTTGATGATGGCTTAGATTGTAAGGAGCCAGGGCTGATAATAATTATAAATGTATGATGTGTGTTAAATAAATATAGGCATCTTCACATTTTTAAGTTAATACCAAAAACAGTTCCATAGAGGTTATATCTTTATTTTACTTTTTTTTTTCTTTTTGGGACGAAGTAAATGGCAAGTAATAGTATAATAGCTGTGTTAGAGACCCTGCCTAATTACTATTTCTCCATTTATAAAGCTCCAGCAAGGTGTTGGAAGCCAAAAGACGACGTTCTTTTGGGGAAGTAATGGAGAGAAGAACAAACTTACTTGGGTCGCATGGGATCAGATTACCATTACTAAAGAGGACGGAGGTTTAGAGGTGTGCCGCTTAGGGATGCGAACATTGCCCTTTTATCCTGATGGTGGTGGTGGAGGTTCAAGAATGAGGAATATTGGAGAATGTTAATTGCGGTCTTACACTAGGACTTGGCCGACTCTCCCTTGTAATAAAGCTATAACGGGTACTTGGGGTGCGATTGCAAGAATTGATAATTATCTTGTGACTTCAAATATTGACCTGGCAAAAGTTATCAAAGGAGTGGTGGGAAATGGAGGTAGAATCAGGTTTGGCTTCATACTTGGGCTAGTGACGAACCGTTGAAAGTGGCGTTCCCAAATCTGTTTCTGAAAGAAAAGAACAAGGGTTGTATGGTTCGGGACCGGTGCAATACAGTGGATGGGTCAAATACTTATAACTGGAACTGGAAAACAAACACTAGGGGTGGGGCTGAAGAAACTGAGTTGGACTGCCTTGATCAGTACACTCGCAAACACTTGATTAAATGGGAAGAAAGACCGCTGGGTCTGGTCCGAAGACAGTTCTGGTACCTTTACGGTGGCAGCAGTTAAGAAGATGCTTTACAAGGCAAGGATGGTGACTCCAGTTAAGACAATTCAGTGGAATTCTTGGGCCCTATAAAGGTAAATGTGTTTGGGTGGAGGGCAAGTTTAAACAGACTACCGACGGTTGACGAGTTGATAAAAAGAAGGATTTTTATAGGGCCTAATATCTGCTGCTATGTTTAATGTTGCTGAGTCGGCAGAGCATGTTTTCACGGGGTGTTACATATCGACGGTCATTAGGAATCATATGTGTGTGTGTGTAAAGTTCCGCCGATATTTGTGTTCTCCTTGAAAGATCTTTTTGAAGTCCACAAGTATGTTAATGGCAGCGATGTGAAGAAAAAGGCGCTGCAAGTTGTGATTTTAACGGCCTCTGGGAGTATTTGGAGGGCGAGAAACAAATTCATCGTCTCAAATAAGCCGATAAAAGGGGAGGACATTTTGGGCGAAATCAAGTCTATGGGTTACTGTTGGGTTAAAAATAGGAGAAAAAATATAAACATAGATTGGAAAACTTGGAAGGAATTTGACTTGTAATCTGTTCTGTTGTTTTGGTTTGTATTGTGCCAGCCTTCAGCTAGCTCCTTGCTAGGTGAAGGTGTTTGGTTGTGGTAACAAATTCTTGCTGTTAAAAAAAAAAAGTATAATAAAGTTTTCTAAGGTGCAGTTGCAACAATAAGTTTTCTAAAATTTGTACAATTGTTATGATGCTTAAAAAAAAGCGTGCACCAGGCATAAGGTATGTGTATATTCTAAAAATTTTAAATTTCTTATACTTATGGGAGCAATGATTCTTGCCATGTAGCCCACCTTAAAACAAAACCCTACTTTTCAGTTTTATTTTTTTTAGTTTTAAAAGTTAATCTTACGTTTCTATCCTCGACTGATCAAACTTCACATTCTCAACTTCTCATATTTGCAGTTCTGTATGTAAAAATGTAAAGTGTATATGTAAAAATGTATTCAACATTAAAAGTTAAAAGAGTATATGTAAAAATGTAAAAATCTAATATGTTGAATAAAGAGTGGTAATTGTAACACAAATCTTGAATATTTTTTAATGTTTAAATATTACACTCCCCTTTGATTATTGAACTCACAGTCTAATAAGAATATGTATAATTGTTAATGTTTCTTAAAGAACATTTTTGTTACATCAGCATCATAATACCCATTCAAATATGCGTAACACTTAATGCCCTTTAATGTTTATTTCACTCAGTACTTTTTTATTTTTTTCCTTATTTTTAGGCATTATTCTAAAAATGTTTATTTCTATTCATGCCTCTATAACGTCCAACAGATGATGCTGAAAACGTTACCAAACCCTTTCACACCCCTATAATACCCATTACACATGACATAACATCACCTTCTCGTATCTAAATCTTGAATAATTAATTGTTTAACTTAATTAACATTAACGAGTATGAATAATTAATAGTTAAGACATGGGTTGGAAAAATAAAATATTAATGGCAAGCAGGAATACCCGGGGGTTATTTAACCTCATATTCATCATCGGTTTTCTCGCCCCTTTATTCAACTCTTCGTTCTCTCTCTACCTTCTCCCTCTCTCTCTTCGATTTGATCCATTGATCCCTCTCCAACAAGCTTTTCTCAGGTAAATCCAGATCCAGATCTTCGTTTTTTTATTCCTCATATCAGATCTCACCATCCTGTAACTTAGATTCAAAGTTTGTTTCTAAATCGTATTAGGTCATCCCCTTAGTTGCTGATTGTTGTCATTTTGTCTGTAATTCTGTGTTATTTATTCAATCGAGTGATTTGTTGATAGTTTTTAGGTCTTGATTTTGAATTACACGATTATTAATCGAATTTTGTAGTGGAATATGTGATCTGGCTGATGCATTTTGAGATGTATTCTCCGATCTGAGTAGGTACTAGTGTTAGTATATCATCAGATCCGTTTTATAGATGCATCGTGTCGTAGATTTCGATTGTTATGTAATATTAGGTTTTTAGACAGCAGGCCTTCTTTTGCTTAGATCGTGATATGATTTTAGTGTTGAATGAGGATTGATGCGTATAATTAACGCTCTCAATAAATAACTTCATGTTTTGCTGTTTTTTTTACTCGATGTGTCTAGTTAGCATACTTTTCTATGATTGATTGTATAATGAAAGCATCTGTTAGTTATCATGAATGTTAACATCGTGTTTAAGTACTTTCTTGAAGATTTTGCTTTGTTTGTTTGATCTGAGATTCTGAATTATATGAATCTTTTAGAGGTTTTTGTTTTAAACTAGTTGATGCCTGTTTAATCTGTACGTCCACCAAAGCTGGTTTTGTAGTTGAAATATAGTTATTAGTTTATTACGCATTTTTTCTTTCATAAGATTCCTTTTTACCGATAAATGAGGGAAGGTTAGAAGGTTCTTTTGACACGGATTAAGTTGAGGTAATTTTATTATTATTAATGAAATATGTTAGACGTGAATCGTGATAGGTTAAATTACGTTATGGAAATTGCTATGTATTGCTTTGTTTTGGATCTTAAAGTTCTGATTAAGTGTGTTTTCTGTAGGGATCCTCACTTGCAAGAGGATGGGGCTAACTTTCACCAAACTCTTCAGCCGGCTCTTTGCCAAGAAAGAAATGCGTATATTGATGGTTGGTCTCGATGCGGCTGGTAAGACAACTATTTTGTACAAGCTCAAGCTTGGTGAGATTGTGACCACTATTCCTACCATAGGTAAGCATTTCTGTAATAGTCTTATTTTGTTATGATTCCTATATCAGCTACAAGTTGTCAGTTAGCTTACAGATATGCGCTTGTTGACTCATATGGACAAAGTTGGAACGTAAAAGTTTAATAGCTGATGATGTTATTTTTGGCAGGTTTTAATGTGGAGACCGTTGAGTACAAAAACATTAGCTTCACAGTGTGGGATGTCGGGGGTCAAGACAAGGTAGAACCGTTACTAAATTATGACTTTTTAGTTTTTAACGTTGTCGAGCTTACTCTCTTTCAGATAATGTCGTCTTAAGGAAAACACTAATTTGTTTTTGTTTGGACGTTTGAAGAATTCTTGTGTTCATTACTGTATAAGTACACCTGTTTACATTAATGTGTTGTATTTGTAGATTCGCCCATTGTGGAGGCACTATTTCCAGAATACCCAGGGTCTTATCTTTGTGGTTGATAGCAATGACAGGGACAGAGTTGTTGAGGCAAGAGATGAATTGCACAGGATGTTGAATGAAGTAAGTGGTTGATTTATTTAAATATATCTGTCTGATGGTCCGATGGATCACTTGTTGGATTGTGGAGAACATGATACGTGTCATCGTTCCTATGTCAATAGCTACATACATTTTATTTTATTGCTACCATAAGTTTTATAATTACTTAAATGCCATTTTACTTATCTGTGGCAGGATGAGTTGAGAGATGCAGTTCTCCTTGTGTTTGCTAACAAACAAGATCTCCCAAATGCAATGAATGCTGCTGAAATCACTGATAAGCTTGGTCTCCACTCTCTCCGACAGCGCCACTGGTAATCGACATTGAGAGCTTTTAAATAATTAGAAGTATAAATGTCACAAAATAGAAGTATAAGTATGTGTGTTTGGATTGGCGGTTTGGAGAAGAGGGAATGTGAATAGGAATCATTTAGGGTGTTTGGTTAAAGGGTATGGATTTTATAACCAGAAACTGGGGCTGCAAATGAACCAAACGTTCGGCGAACAGTTCGTGAACCATTCGCAGGAAGTTCGTTTGTGTTCATTCGTTTATTAAACAAACGAACACGAACAAGAATTCCGTTTGTTTAATTAAATGAGCGAACATGAACATAGTTTGTTCGTTCGTTTATGTTCGTGAATGTTCGGTAACGTGTTCATTGGTGTTCGATAGTTCACTAGTGTTTTTTTTTTAATATTTTATCTAAATACTTCAAAATTCCGACAAATAAAATATTTAATAAGTGTCGCTGTATTATATATTATGTTCATGAACGCTTGTTTGTGTTCGTTTGTTTCCATTTGTGTTCATGAACATTAGTTTGTGCTCATTTGTGTTCATAAATGTTTGTTTCCTTTCGTTGCCTAAAATTAACAAACACACACAAATGAACACGAACAAGTTCATTTCCCTAACAAATGAACATAAAATCTCGTTCAGTAAGTGTTCATGAGCAGTTCTTGAACGTATATATTTCTTAACAAACAAACACGAACAAGGTCTTGTTTGTGCTCGTTCAGTTCGTTTGCAGCCCTACTAGAAACTATATAGATCGACCTCATACCAACGTCATTCCACAATACTACCAAACCCATACCATAGTGTGATTCCTGTCTATCAATCAATATACAAACTCACCGTTTCTTTTGATCAGGTACATTCAGAGCACTTGTGCGACCTCCGGAGAAGGACTTTACGAAGGACTGGACTGGCTTTCCAACAACATAGCAAACAAGGTAAGTACTACCAATTGTGACATTACTTCTAATGATCATCTACAAAAATTGGCTACAGTCGTTAATTCTCATGTATTGTGCCATTTGTTAATCTTTTTACAGGCATGAGGAAGTGATTTGATAACATGGGGGTCTTGGCAGTTTGTGGTACGGGTTTTGGAAGTTGTTATTTGAAAGGCTAATTTGGTTTTAATATACTTTGTTTGTTTGGATTGAAAGTATGTTTGGTAGGTTGGTTATTATTCTTTTAATCTGAAATTGTTCAAGTTTTTGTGATGGTTAGAATTACCATGTAGTTTGTTCGTATACTATCATTATATGATATGGTAAATTCAGCTACTCAGCAAATGCTTCATGTTATTCAATATTATCTCAGTTCTTTGCACAAGTAGTTATGTTGTTTTTATACTTCCTTTTTTGAGGGGTGCGGCTGAGCCCGAGTCTGGATCAGTTATAAAATCAAGTCTGGCTCAGTGGCTCGTACAAGAACACTAAGAATCGAGATTGACTTGGCTTGAGCTTGAACTTGTTATGAGCCAGTGTGGTCGTTTGTTTTTTCTAATGGCCAATGAGACAAAGTTCAGTTAGCCGGGCAACCCAATTGCAAAAGACTCCGTTTTGTTCTATGAATGAACTTTATATAAGGCTTGAGCGCGTTTGAACTTGGCTGTTTGTAAGTTTTTGTTGAGCCAAGCCGAGTTGATCTCAGGTAACTCACAAATCACTTGACTCATTTACGATTTTACATCTTTCTTTTGGTTGAAAGATTATTTAGCATTATAGATGGCAGAAAATGCCAATTGACATGATTAAATGCAACTTTTTAACATTTTAATTTTTATAGCTAAAAATCAAAATAGTTTAAAACCGCTTTGCCACTTAATTTCTAAATTTGTTGCTCTTGGTGTTTTTACATTTTCTTTTCCAGTCCAAAACTATAAATTTTGTACGTCCTGGTCAACCTTGGTTGAAACCGATTATGTGTATAAACCGGTTTTAGTGGGAAAGTAACCGAATCTATACTAATCAGTATGGGTCAGGACCCAACCAGTACCCTGGATAGCTATAGAATACTATATCAAGGGTGATAAAACAAAACACGTCGCATCAAAGTTCTACTCAACATATAGTCATACCCTGCAAAAATATGGAAAAATCGATGTTTGACCGTTAAAGTCAAAATGAAATTTCAGCTAACCTATTCACAAAATGTCTACCTAGAAGCAGTTATGAGCAGCATAATATTGGTTACTGTGGACTAAAAGATATCATTTAAATTGAGTGAGAGCATTACATACGGTGTACTTTTTCCCTTAATTAAGTTTCTTTCTACTGGATTTTTTTGTTAAGATTTTAATGAGTCAACATATCTGATGAAGTAGTATTAGTTAATTTTCTAGGTCTTAGAATACTACTTTAATATCATCTTGAAGTATCTTGTAAATCGTGTACAATGAGCAATGATATATTATGCCCCATAGATAATGTTATATATTTATGCATAGATTGTTTTTCAAGTTTTTATGGAAACTATGTTTCATATTTATTATATCTCTTCGTATTGAGATGAATAATATGATATGCTATACTCTTATTATTGATAATTTTTTTGGAGTTCAGAAAGTTAAATCGTTAAAGAGAATCGTGAGAAAAGTAGTTGAATATCCGATATATCAAATCTATTTTTGGTGTGGGTTCAAGATCGAGTTTGGGGTAACAAGAACCCCAATAGGTAAACTTTTAACAATATAAGACTATAAGCATGTACACCTGATACTCGGTCGAAAACCCGCAAGTTCGAATGGTAATAAGTAACGGGTATGAAACATAACTTTTTAATCATGAGTTATTATTAGATATATAACTGGAATTATTAAAACTCGTCTGATCGTTGTCAAATGATAAGAGTTTTTTTTTTTTTTTTTATGACTTGTGGTCTATAAGTTGTACAAGGCAAGGTGTTTGTTGCACAAGTTCTATAATACAGACAAACGTAACTTTAATCATGTTATTTAATTTGAAAAAGAAAACTTGTTTTCTGTACAAATTAGAACTTAGAATTCAGTTAGAACCCATGATAACTAGGGGTGTTATGATCTAATTCTTAATATTTTTTACAAAAAGCATATGAAAATCAATTTAAGCTAATATGTCATTTTTTAAAACATAATAGTAATTTTTTTTAAAAAGACATAAAAAGGTAATGGAATTGCGAGGGTATTCTCATAAAACTGTTTACACGTGTAACACGAGATGACTTTAATGAATGTAGTATATAATGAAGTTAGAGCATTTTCAGTGGAAAGTTCCGAAAGCGTATGTGGCACATATGGATTCTTAGATGGATGGATACACCGGAGGACTGACAACCCATCCGGATTCAAAGTTTGTGACTGCGTCCGGAATTCCTAACTCAGCTGGATAGATGGATGGTGGACCCAAACTCACACACACATATGTAAAATATCTTAAAAGGTGTTTAAAAGTGGACCTAATCGTTTGAAACTGGATACATCGGAGATCCTCTTATTACAATTAAAAGTCGGTTTGACGTTACAATTATAAACCAAATTACAAAGTAAATTTTCAAACCAGCAGCACAAATAATGGGTAACTAATTGTTCAAACTGTAAACACCTCTAAACATTTTAGTTATTTTTATTATATTCAATGTAATTAACACTTACTTGAAAAACATAATTGTTTTTATGGTTGTATCTGTATGACATTTAGTAGACTTTGTACACACTTTGCCAGTGATTATTCAAGAATTAATTATGGATTTTCATGTGAAGCATAATTTGGGCACTAAGTTTCCAAGAGTTAATCATCATTTCACTTGGTGGATACGGGAATTCAGCAACGCTTTACGGGAAATGTAAACACACATCTGATTTGACCTTTTTTTCATTGTTTTTTTTTTTTTTTTTATCTTAGTAGTATCTAAAACTATAATAAAAATATCATATTTTTCAAATTTATTTCATAAGTAGTAAACATGATTGTTTTCATCTTATTCGGTACGGTTTATGAGATGATTGTGTCACATGTTTAATTTGATCAACAGTAGTCTTGAGAGTAATTTTTTATATGCTTTTATCATGAGATATTTACTGTTTAGATATTTTTTATACTTAAGAAATTTCGATATCTGGATAGATCTCAACCAAAATTTCTACATTATTGGTTTGATTAGGGCTGCAAACGAACCGAACAAACGAACGTGTTCGTTTGTTAAAAAATATATGTGTTCGCGAACCATTCACGAACACTTATCGAACGAGATTTTATGTTTGTGTTCATTTGTTAAGGAAATGGGCGTGTTCGTGTCCGTTTGTGTTTATTTGTTAAAGGCAACGAACATTGACGAACACAAATAAACACAAACTAATATCCATGAACACAAATGGAAACAAACGAACACAAACAATCGTTCATAAACACAATATATAAAACACTGACACTTATTAAATATTTAATTTGTCGGAATTTTGAAGTATTTAAATAATCATAACTAATAAACTATCGAACATTAACAAACACGTTTCCGAAGCTCACGAATATAAACAAACAGATGAGACCTCTGTTCATGTTTGTTCATTTAACTAAACGAACGAAATTTCGTGTTCTTGTTCGTTTGTTTAATGAACGAACGAACACAAACGAACTTCCTGCCGAACGATTCACGAACTGTTCACGAACGTTTAGTTCGTTTACAGCCCTAGGTCTGATAATGAACATATGAAGTTGTCTCATTTTGGTTGATGATTTAATTGTTTTCCAATCATTTAGCTTATTGAGTTTACTTAAAACTAAAAAGGGAAATAAAATTAAACATTAATACAAATTAGAAGCTCTTGACACCGATAAAGGTTTAAGGGAGCGCACTCCCTAGATTGCCAGAAGGGCTCCAAGAGGGCATTGGCCTTTTGGTGAGTTGCTTCCCTAGGTGGAAATCCAAGTTTGGATCGGGGCGGGGTTCAAAGGCTAATCTCCTAGCAGAGGTGTTGTTGATCGATCAAGTGGCATCCACTATGAGGGAAAATACGATTACGTATTCCAAAAGCTTTTGAAAAAAATGCTTTTGATCAAGCATGGTCTCTTAACCAATTCGATTATTTGTAGAAATTAGTCTATGAAATGCGATCAACAATGACTTGGGTTATTAGTAGCAGTTGCTACAAGGAGTAATTGAGTGATAAATACCAACTATGCATCAATAGCTAATGGGGCGATGATTACTAACCGGTTAGTGCTGACACTTTTAGATGAGTCATTGTGTCGTTTCAACTAAGCGTTATAATATCCTCGACCATAAAACGCAAGTGTTTAGTCTATTTCAGGGCCTATGTCTTTCAAAATATGAAAAGATACTCGTTATTGTTTTCTCTTTAAATTATCTGATTAAAGATTTTGAGAGTATAATCGAAATACTTTAATATAAGAGTGTCCCCTATACATTTAAGAGCTATTATGGACTTATCCTAACTATAAATCCTGCATTTGTTGTGACCACAACAACAAAGAAAGCGTCTAAAGCTTTGTTTTTAAGGTCATCAAACATAACTTGTGTGTTAAATAAATGTTCTAGAATACATAAGTTTGATACTAAGATAAGATGGTTTATATTTTAATAGAATTGTGTCCTACACCATCCGAATTGTGATAAGATGCCATTTGAAAAAGACAATGTTCCAATCCATTTAAACTTATGAAAAATTGAATAAAACAAAAGTACAAAACAAAACAAACTTCTTTTTATTGTGTTTTAACGTATACGTTTCATCTTCGTCATCTCTTTGTAGTGACCTCCACAACTCGGCATATCTTGAAAATGTTCAGCGCATACGATACAAAAATCGGCACACAAGAAACTGTGTGGAGCACAACATTCTACCCAAAACATATTCGCGAATGCATACTGCAACAATGACTACATTTATAAACAAAATCACACAGAAAACACAACCCGTATTAATTTATGCATCATAATATTCCAAGGAATCAAGTATCTAAAACGAATCGAGCTTTGTTGTTTGCCGGCTGACACATAACTAAAAATACTGTTCTTTTTGGTATCGATATTGTTATTCGAGTTTGAATAACGGGTAGCGATATCTTTCCACTATTAATTGAAAAAAAAACATAACATAAGAAAGTAAAGCATGGCAATAATATTGAATGCACATCTAGAAATACAAATTGCATAGTCAAAAGAAAAGTCTAAATCTGGAAATGGCACAAAGTAGATGGCTCCGAAAAGATGGAAATTCAATTTTGAACATTGAGGGACCAACAATATTTGAAAAATATGTTCATGTTGTATTTAAAATTCCAAGTTATCATCTCGCCTAATTCTGCAAGCTACCAATTGGAACCATATTTTTATATTATATGTTGATTGTAGAATTGTATTTGCATAACTATATATTACACACTATATTAAAATACAAGATATGAAGCTACCAATTGGAACCATATTTTTATATTATATGTGGATTGTAGAATTGTATTTGTATAACAATATATTACACACTATATTAAAATACAAGATATGAAAAACAAGACAACATGTTTAATCTTGATGTTAGATGCACATCTTTTCATATTCGTTCAGCATCATATATTCTATTCTATCTTGAAAGAAAAAGTTAGTGATGAGTTTTTTTCCGGCTTTGTCTTACCCCTAAATTTTTACAATATTGCATTCAGTCCTTTTAAGTTTGCTATGGCCCTTATTTTTTAAGTAATCAATTTTAATTCCTTATCTAATTTTGTTATTCTTCTACTTTAACAATTGGTATTTTTAGCCCCTAGCTTTTTACTAATTTAAATTTTCTTCGACAACATTCGTTAGTTAATTTCTTTTGTTTACCCATATCATTTTTTACTTAAAAAACTATTTTTCTATGCATATTTTTATGTACGTATCCGTATAAATTTAAGGGTGTCTATGTTTCGACATTAACTTTTTCTGGAAACGAGTTAGATCAAATATCACACGTTTTCGTTTAAAAAACCATTTTTACGTGCATATTTTTATTTATGCGTTTGTATCAATTCGAGTTGGTCTACATTTGGATATACCTTTTTTTAAATATAATACGTTTTCTTACTTATTTTATGTACGTTTTCATAAAGTTTGTTCCGAACAGAGTGGAGTCAAATTGTGAATTTTTTTTCAAAGCTTTAATTAAGCGTATGGAATAAGTTATGATCGTACGAGATAGATTCAATTTACTTTACATTATGATCCAATCGCAATACTTTATATAGGTTACATTGAGTTCAATCAAATATGTTGAAACACGCGTTTTCTTCGTATGGTTAACGCATCACCTAACACTTGAACAAATCCATTCAATGTTTGCGATGTATTCGCGCCGCAACGCGTGCGGACCTTATTACTAGTTTAGCTTATATTTTTGTGGTTTAGAAATATTATCATACTAAATCATTTCCTAGTTGTCATTGAATTACTTTGATTTAGCTTTGTATAGATCCGAGTTCCTTTTAAATTCAATGTACACATTTGATGTTTAGGATACATGGAATATGGGAAAGTTGGGTTGAACTTGATTCCACATTCAAATAAATGTTTTATTGGAATCTATAAAAGGGGCCATCAGTTGAGTTGTATTGGGTTTAGTTGACTTATGGTGTTGCAATACCCATTCACCTTTTCTATTTATACTTTTGATTTATTGTTAAGAGAAAGTTTCACACATGTTGTCTACCCTCTAGGCTAGGCTAGGGGTGTAAAATTTTGAAACTATTCGAAAATACTATACGAACTTAACACAAAATTTGTGAATTTAAGTTTAGTTTAAACAGGTTTGGATCAGTTTCACTTTGAACTCGTGAACCCATTTACCTAAATGGGTTGTGTTCAGTTCAACTCGATCAGGGTGGCAAGTTAATTCGTTTAACCCATTTATATTGTATTATATTTGTCATAAATTAAATAGAGTGTGTGTTTTATATTATAATTATAACTTAAAAAGATAGATTGACAAAAGATTTTATAATTAAGACGTAATTGTATTATATATATTTGTGTTTTTTAGTAAATTTTAATTTTCATATATTAATTTGTGGAAAAAAAATTAAAAAATAATAAAATTCGGGTTGAACGGGTCATGTTCGGGTTAACTCGCGAATATTTAGGTCGTATTTGGGTTTATATATATAACATGATTTTCGAGTTCGGATTCGTTTTAAAATTTTTGGATTCTGGTCAGATTAAACCTACTAACCTGTAAACATGACCCGTTTAGAGTTTTTTTATGCAACTTTTTATCGTTTTAGAGTATTACATATAATGGAATGTTATACAACTTGTTATAGCATAATTTTGTGCAATTCAATTATACAAATGACTCACCAAAATTCGGTTCAATCAACTAATCTAGATTCTTGGATTGGGTTTGATTTTTCTGGCTGGTGGAGGATAATATAAGTATATTATTATACATAAAATGACATATTTTCAATTTGCCACCCTAAGGGTTAAGAGAAAGTAGAAGTGTTACTTTTATTACTTGACAAAAACACATCACAATGAAGATTCTTTCAACATGTTGCTTCGTAGTTGGATAACTATCTTAAAAAAACGAGGCCATGTGCGATCACTGCTTTAAGAAACAATGGAACCTTACGTAGTTACATTCGAAGGTATTATTTCAAGATCAAGCTTATGGTTCCAATATTAGAGTACTCGTCTGGGGGCGTCCTAGCCCCGTCGAGTCCTGGCGCCGCCCCTACATACCATTTCCATTGCCCAGTCCTCGTTTTCTTTGTCGGCCTGAGGACGTTGAAGCCGGCCCTCCCCCTTCTCACACACACATATACATACAACACACACACACACATATATATAGCCCCATCCTCCATTTCCCTAGGTCCATCCCCTTTACGCTCATCCTCACACCATCCTACGTGGCGGAGCATCCTTTGAGGACTACCCTCTCCCACACCAGTAGCCTTACAAAATTGTAAAATACTACTAGATACATAAGCAAAGTTCTTGAAGTTTACATGATAGTGTGCTTCATATAAGTGCGTGAAAAAGCTTGATAACGCTCCCAATATCGTCTTTCTGAGTGTTATAGGGGCATGAAGAGGACGGGACGTTTCTAGTATAATGTCAAATAACTGAATGAGGAGAGAAAAAATGAAAAAGTAATGATTGAAAGGGTATCAAGAGCTTTAACATTTATATATTTTTTAAAGAAACGTTATGATACTGATGTAACAGAAAATGACTTTAAAAATATTAATTATAGATGGTCTAAGTTTGTACTCTTTATAATGCCCAATAAATATTTTTTGATGTAACATATAATAACTAGATTGACATGTGACAGTTAATAGAAAATCTTACAACCTGATAAATGAAACTTTCATATTTTATTGATTTATATATATATATATATATATTTGTATTTCCTGGAATTATTTATATATCTGTATTAGTTTAGGAGACCTTGTTCTCTAGTTTATCCTTTTTGTAACTTGTATATTAGGGCTTTATGTTTTCAATAATGATCATCGAACTATTCATGATTACATGGTATCAGAGCGCATCCGCTCTATACCCTAAAGCGCCGGCCATCCTTTCTTTTTCTTTCGGATTTCGATCCGAAGCTTAGAGGTTTCGTCCCATGCTCTCTTGTTCGATCTTGTCTTGTTCATCCTGTCACCATAGGCGACAAACCTGAGGGATCCTCCAAGCAGTCGTAACCTGCCTCTCTTCACCCTGTGTACACGGTCATCGATATCCAAAAAAGGTTCGTGTCCTTGATGGATCTAAGGTCACGTATTCTGGTGGGAGCTTTTCAACTTCATGCGCGTGGGTAGGAGGTCTTGGATCACATCACATAAAAAGCACCTCCTAAAGATGACCCTATGTATGACCAATGGATGAAGTGTAACATCCGTCGAAAAACGGGTTTCCAAAACCCGCTTCGTTTATTAATCGAATATCCGGTTATAATTTTTCGTGCACATTTATTGCTCAAATTAATTTTAAACGATACATAATTAATAAATATATTGGAATTTAAAAACTATAATTGATAATTAATAATAAATAATGAAAAAAAATATAAATAGAGACGCCGGGTTTCGAACCCGGGTCACCCGGATGAACAAACACACAACACACCACTCCGCCACACGCGTTTCTTTGTAACAATACTGAAACAAATAATACTTAATTAAAACTCGAAATCAAAATCCGGAAATCAGCGCGCCCAATCCGCAGTCGCCGGAAAGACCGACGATTTCGCAAATCACGACCGTTTTTCTTTGACTGAAACGCGTGAACTAACTTCGACATCGGTTATAACCGATGTCTAACCCCCAATTCCAGTCATAACCGCCGGAAAAGCTTTGACCGCGAATCAAGACCAACTTCGGACTCAATACATGTTGTTTCTTCCCTATAAATACCCACCCAAACCTCTGGTAACCTTTTCGCTCAAAATCGCACAAACTCTCGAAGCTTTAGCACTCGCCGGAGATATTCTGCATTCGCCGGACTTTCACCGGAAAACCGAGACTTACTTCAAATCGGTAAAATTCTCGACTCTTTTATTTGCAATCCATTATTAGGTAAGTAATAACATAAATCTTTCAATTAGAACCTGTCTCAGACAACGTCGCGGGAATTCCTGCACTCACCGGAAGATCGCTGAAAATTCTGAAGTCTCGCTGTGAATCGGTACAATCATCTAAACCCCCTGATATCCCTTGTTTAGTACCTTAATTGCACAACTCATTGATCAAAACCGTTAATTGATTCACTCAGACGGAAGTCACCAATCAGAGCCGACGCCTCTTGCCGGAAATCTGAGAAAAAGCATTCTGTTCGTACATTTTACTCCGTAACCCTCTTTATCCATTCCATTCCAATCAATTAAATGTTCGATGATCGATTTAAACCAGAACAGTCGGACATCATTGTTCTGCGTCTTTGTAAACGAAGAAGACGAAGTCGAACATGTGTATAAGTTTAATTAAAACTGAATATTTAACCGGGTTAGACACACAGTCCAGCGTGGACTGTGTGCACAAACAATGCACACGTCCCGGGTTCGAATCGCATACGTTACCGAATTTCAGAATTAAAACCAACATTTTTACAACTGAATCGGATCAGGTCAACGGTGATAAGTAATTATCCATAATTAAATCAAAAAAAATTTTGTTAATCGACGTCTCTTTATCTCCTAGTCCATTTAATCATTTAAATATAATTAAAAATTATCAATATAAAAATTACGTTTGGAACATATATTAGAAGTATATCCTTCGACCATCACGACAATACACAGTTGACGAACTAAGTGTCACTTTATATATTTACCTTATCTTAACAAAAAATAAATCTAAAAATCCTATTAAGATTATGAATTAAAAGTATTAATCTCAAATAAAATCCATTTATTTACCGAACCATTTCGTTATTATTTTAGGTTAGTTTTCCTCGTCGATCAAATCCCAAAACTCGTGCGCATCCAACGTCATCAAAGAACGCACCCAATGTGAGTGAATCTCTACAAATTCCCCGTTTTAATCACATTTTGGGGTGTATCATGTGTGTTTAATTCCTTATTATATTTAAACACTTGTGCATCCATCATATCCGTGATCAAATGTGTATGTATCAATTGTTGTGATGAATTATGTTTAGATTGAAGTTATCATTTTCAGTACATGCATTTCATTAGGCCCATCAGCTCCCCGTGGGATACGGGTTGAGTATCAGGTGCCTCATTCGATCGGCTCCGTTTGATTGAGCCTTGATCTCACATACATCATCATTCATGTCATTCGATCGGCTCCGTTTGATTGAGCCTTGATCTCAAATACATCATCATTTATGTCATTTACTCATCCAATGTGGTTTGTGTTTTGTTTATATATATGTTTGCTCACATGTGATTATTGCACAAATTTTCAATATTAAATACAACAAGAAATTGATAACAATGTTTTTCTCAAGGTTCACTCGCCAACTTTTGTTGACCCAAAATATTCCCCGTTTTACACATAATACAGGTGATCCAGTTGAGGCAAGAAACACATAGGAAGGCCTAGAAGAATAAATCATTTAAGCTTGGGATTGTTTTACTTAGTTTCATTTCCTTGTAATTGTATGGATTTGATGTAACATTTAAGTCGTAATTTGAATTTAATAAATATGAAACATTTAGTAAACATCATGAGCTTTGGTGATAACCCAATTATGCCCCGACTCTTATTCTGCTGCGGGTCGGGGTGTGACATGAAGATCGATGCTATCATTCTGTAGTAGATTTACGGTACCTTGTCTGAAGACTATCTACTTCGAGTTCAGTCGAGTCAATTACCCTAGAAGCCTGGGATCGTGTGAAAATTATTTTCCTGAACAATAAAGGTCCAAAATGTGTTGCCCTTCAACAAAAATTTATCAATCTCAAGTTAAGTGCCATCCTAGTTTGGAAGTCTACTATCAAAATCTTCGGGATCTTGCAACGTAGTTGAATGATGTAGGTAATCCCATCAACAAAGAAAGTCTCGTTTTACAGCTTGTGCGCGGGTTGCCAATGGAGTTCGATACTATTGGCTCTATTATAACCGTCTTGGGAGGAAGCCTGCAATATGCTTTCCAACTCGCCGTGACGGCCAGAACCGATCCTCTGGTAACAGAAGGAATTCTTCTGGTCATGGTGGCCTAAACAACTATTCTGGCCTGAATAATAATCAGGCCCAACAACCCACTACAGCAGCCCAGCATCAGCAGTCACGCGGGTCCAACCCAATTTTTCGGCCCATTAGCACAACTAATGGGCGCACCTTTCATCTCAACCCAATTTTTTGGCCCATCAGCAGTACATTATGCCGCCCTATTGGGCCAGCCCCTACTGGGCCCCGCCACCCCCCTTGTCCGTGCCCTACCCAACCCAGATTATCAGTATGCAGACATTTCACGAAGGGCCTCCCTCGACATCTATTCACTCATTTCAAATCCAGTTTTTGCATTCGGCCGGCTACTGCTTTGACTGCGGGGTCTATTAGCGGATATATATATATAATATTGTATTTTCTGTAATTATTTATGTATATCTCTATTAGTTAGGAGATCTTATTTCCTAGTTTATCCTCTTTGTAACTTGCACATACATATAGGGCTTTATGTTTTCAATCATGATCATCGAATTATTCAAGATCACAATATATATATATATATTATATAAATATTAATTCACATACATTGTATCTTCTAAAATTAAAATAAGTTGTAAATAAAAAACCATGAAAATGGATCATAAACAAGATGCAAGAACAACACATGATCATTGTTCCAAGAACGCAATAGACACCCAACAAAAGTAAAAGGACTAAAGTGTCAAATGATCATAGCTGATGGGTGTCTTTTAATGAAAAGAAAAGTTTTCAACAGAAAGGTATAATAAATGAGGATAACCAAATATTGTGGATCGTCGTGTTGTCATTTACCCGCCAAAAACAAAGCCGGGTGGGCCCCACTATTTTCTTCTTGTGTTCTGTTCAACGACTGTGCATCCGTCCCGGACATCGAACCGACCACCGCTCTTTTCCCTTTATTGCCATAAATACCCTTTATCGTTGCTAACAAGATTTAGTCCATGTTTCAACATATTTTGTATAGATATCAATTGTGAGTCATAACATGTATAATGGCTATTCTTATAATTGGGTTTTTTTTAGATTTATTGAAGTTTTCTTTTGAATTGGTTTATATACATTATTGTCTAGTGAAGAATGATATGATGGGGTGGTTCTGTTGGTAGCACGATGATACTACAGTAGTTCGTCAGTGATCTAAATTTATCGTTCAAAAAAAATTATATTATGGCAAATAACTTTATAATTGAGTTACAACCGTTAGAAAATGTTGGTTGTCCACGACTTTGAACTTATAATATGCTTATATTTATAATTTTATTTAGGATGTTTATTTTTCGATTTCAACAGTTTTTAGGTCAAATCATAAGCTAAATAATTAGTAATAGTTTTTAACTATTATAAATTGGGAGGTATGGCCCAATTTACTCAAATCAAACCCTTCAACACCTATTAAACCCTGTGCCTCACAACCGACATAACAAAATATAGTAAATAAATGTAACTTTAAATAACAGAATCTCTAAGAACGTGAAGATCCTCATTGACCGACTAAATCTCCTATTTTTCGGGATAAACTCATAACTCAAATACAATCCTCTAAGGGAAAACTGTAACCAGCAAACACTATAAATACATAACATATATACAACAAAGGCATTCATTCAATATCTATCTCATCTTACTTTACCTTCACAATTTTTCAACAGATACTTATTCTTACGATGGAGGGTGATTACGGGGATAATCTTATTTTTGTGATAAGTCTAACGGAGTTCTGTTTTACAACTGTTAGGACCAAGATTTGTAGTTGTGAAAGATAGCCCAAACCTATATTCCACCTGAAGATCCTTACTTCCAAATTCCGATATACGTTTCTTCATAAACCAAAACCAGATAGCTTAAAAGTAAAATTGAACCACACTGAATAATTACTAACTATTTGGCTTCAGGTTGGACTTATCAGGCATTCATGATTATTTTTTTTTTTTTCATAAAATATGAGTAAAGTAAAGAAGCGATGGTAAGTGTGTGTTAAATTGCTAAGCAAAGTTGCTATCTATGGTTATCGAAAATTACTAAATTAGAGTTGTGAATAGCATGTATCGTTATTGTTTAGGCAACAGTGAATATTATGGGTATGTGTGGCATGGAGCTTTTAAGAGCTTTTAACAGCTTTTAGCTTTATACTTTTAAGAAAAAGCTTTTACTCAATAAAAAACTTTGTTTGGTTGAAGAAGTTCGAAGCTTTTAGGTTAGGAGCTTGAAGCTTTTGATTTAACGCTCTTAGTAGTAGTGTTTAGAAGGAGCTACAAGCTTTTAGGGAAAAAATTACTATTTTAACCTCTAAAGCTCCAGCTACTCTGCCAAACACCTAAATACATTTTATTAGTTATGTTTATTTTGTCATTTTATACATTATTAAAAGCTTCAGCTACTCTGCCAAACATCTAAATATATCAAAAAAACTATAAATACCAGGTATAGCTATCAGCTACCAGCTTCTGACAACCAGCTTACAACCATCAGCTACTTTTGCCAAATATACCATATATGATCGATCTATGTTTCTGGGTTTAATAGTTGTGGGTATGTTCAATGTTAAAGACTTTTATCATCATGTGTTTGCTATTCATCCAACAACGATTGGTTTGTTTATTTAAAGACTCGTCAAACTCGAAATATGAAATCAAACCGTTCATTCAGTGTTTCAGTTTTGTAATAATTTGGTTTTTATTCATAAAGTATATTTTTTTTATTTATAAACCGTCAAATACATACACATTAAGACAACCCGTAGTGGGGGAGGGTGTTTGGCGTTTTTCCCTAGAAAAACGCCCTGTAACCGCCCCATAGGCGTTTTTTTCATAAAAGAGCATCTGGCGTCCTTTTTTCTACGCCCCTCCTTGTTTTCTTGGGCCAATCAGATCATTACACGTCAAATATCATTAGTATTGTTGTGAAACAACGGTCTATTAGCAACTAATATATATGTATATAAACATGAGAGCTAGACTATGAAATCATGTAGAGAATATAACATGGAGAATTCTTATTCATTCATCTAACATCATATACAAATGCCATTATAGGCACTCACATTAGTACAATAGTAAATAAGAGAAAGGGGTTATACATGTGGAAAGTCACTACATAATGGATGCATTCATAGATAAGGGTTATACATGTGGAAAGTCACTACATAATGGATACATTCATAACACTCCCCCTTGACTATCCACATGATGGAATACTATTCTTTAATACGCTTAATGATTTTGCCTTATTAAAAACCTTGCTAGGAAAACCCAATGGGACAAAACCTCTGCTAAGGGAAAAAGAGTGCAACGCGTATTGTCTCCCCCTCAATATAATATGTATCATTTCAAGTAACAAGTGTCAATCTTCTATGAAAGTTGTTAAAAAACTTTTGTAGTGAGTGATTTGTCGCTTGATGTGCAATCTATTAATGAACTTGATGTATGATCTTCATGTAAAAATTTAATTACCTCCTCTTGTAAGTAGATACCATAAGATCCATGAATGTGTTTTGTTATAATCCTGCATTTACAAAACTAACCAAACTTGTTGATGGTTAGTAAAATATGAACCCATACCTTTCGTACCTAAGGGTATAGAAAATAAATGTTTTACTCATTACATTATCTCTCGTCGTACACGAGTTAAATCTTGCCAATGAATTTAATGGTATATGTTCGTGTATAGCTAGCAAGATATACTAACACAATTTGTATTGAATTATGGTACTTCATGACCAAGGATCTTTGCTTCTTTCATAGAAGATGATAAAATTCATTTTATCTATATCAAATATTTGAACATCATTAAATGTACTTACACCAAAAGCTTTGTCCATATGAAAATGTCCAACATTTTCTAGATGTATTAATGATTGATGGATTATAATATAAACGTATGTCCTACGCATCGAGCCATAAATTTGCAATATTGTATTTCAGTTGCAAATTCTTGCTTAAATGTTTGAGCTCTTTTTTTTCTCTTCGGAGATTCAATGACATCATCAACATATATTGCAATACTTGTAAACCTTATATCGTTCTTTTAATAAAAACAAATGGACCAACTTCACCATATGTATTTCTCGTTTTCGAGCTCATGGTGAGTCAATTATATCATATTTGACTCGACTATTTTAGTCCACACATATTTTGTCAACTTCATATAGTATGTTATTGAGGTTTTGACATCAATGCTTCTAGCATTATCAATCCATAAGGGAATTCGTTCCATCTTATCCATATATGCATTGCTTTCACTCTTCAAGAGTTTGCTATATAAATTTGCCCATTTAACACATAGATATCTATATCATGTAAAAGTGTCATGAACACTTGCTTTTATCTCCAAAATCCATATTGTACCATGCGTGTACACTATTTATTGAGATATTACAATCACTGGTACAAGTTTTCAATGTATGTTTATTGGTGCACAAGAATTATATCGTTAAGATGTTTTGATTCACCTTTAAAGAACTCAATTTCTTTAAGAAACTTATTAGGAGTTCAATCGTATTCAAAAATGAATCTGTATACAATGATCATATTGTTCTTGAGAACTTACTTTACATGAAATACATAATTTAAATCCTTCAAGGACTTGCATGTAAACTTTAGTATCTAATGATACATAACACTTATAAGACGCATATCAATTATCTCTTTATATTTCCAGACTAATTAAATACTGAAAGCTATTGCATCCACCACTGATAATACGTCTTCTTATATTAATCATAGGTCTTTGCGAAATCCTTATGCCATCAATTGTTGATCCACATAAAAGACCTAATTATATTAATATATTTTACAACTTTTTTTATGGACTACTGGCCCGTAAGCTTTCCATTTCAATAGAGAATTCAGTTTGCCTCATTTGCGTCGTTCCATTTTGGCCAATCATTTCTTTGTATTTATTCATAAGCAGATTTTAAATCTTGATCATCATCATTTCATCTTTTCAAGCGCTATATATACAAAAGTATAACGACGTCGATTTTGTTTCGATTCCATACACTTATAGACATGATATAATTTACTAAGAGCTATTTATTTTTAGGTACCTGAGTTCTTCCAGAACCATCATGTCTAATGTCTATTCAAGAAACATTTTTTTTACTATAACCTCGACTTGACCATTTTCTTCATTACTTGCTCCAATTTTTCGAGGATTTTTTATTTTCTTGGAATAAACTAGTCTACCACGCTTCAGACGTGCAATAGACTCATTAATATGTGTTGCCCTACTATGACAATTAACTTAATTGGAGCATTAGCAGTTGACTACGCGACTTACTTAGTCACTGTATTTAGGTCAGTTAACATGTCTGGTGATTGATTCTTTAATCTAGGTAACGAATTATCTTTTGAACTTCTTGTTCACACAATTTAGTTTGAGGATCAATGATAATTCATGCATACCCATTCCTTTTTCAACTGCCATTAATCTCCCCTAATGTTGAAAATGTAATTTACTTAAAGTAAGATTTAACGAGCCATAAATAAATCTCTCGTTAATTGCTCTAAGTATGTAATCATAAATAGTATTTCCATCCAACATATATTCCCAACATTATTTTAGTTTCAATCTTTATGCATTATGGTGGATCAATTCCAATGTATATCGCACAATAAAAGGTTTGATGGGAAATATTTGGTTCCTGACCAAAACCAACTATAATGGGGAGAAACTATTACAACATGTTGGCTTGATGTGAAATAATGTTACCACATGTGCTCAAATATGAACTTTTGCTCTCTTGATTATTGGCTTTGCAATCAATTTGTAGACGTTTGATCATCGTCTTCAACAAAAGCAATTTGTGTCTTAAGCATTTAGAAAGTTCAATACTTATTCCAATAATCATTAGTAACATGGATACTAAATTCAATGTTATAACCACCATAGATATGATAATATAGAATAATATGCTTGCTATCTCATTAGCTAAGCTACATACAACTTCAAGTTGTAAATTTGATAACCATTTAGACGATGCATCGATTTAAAAACACTAAACGGTATCATGTTTGGATATATACATCCTTCATTCATTCCATAATATTTTAGGGATTTATACCATTAATTGGCAAATAAATAATTTCCCTTAAGAGCAAACATAATATGCTATCAACTAGAAGAATCTTCAAGTTCTTCATTATACTTCACATCATCATTGACTCGGTGTGGTCTAACCGATCATACCAATAAAATAAATAATCATGATCCATAAACTTATTGTTTATGATATTGTATATGTATTACTTGAACGTATGTAATATAAAACATAAGATATGAAAGAATTTATTATAACTTCAAAGTTCATACCATCGTGCTATGTAATCACTAGTTTACCACTTTTGGTGGTCGATCTCATCGTGACTATCATTATAATACTGATATTCGATCTCATTATTAGCTTCACTATCTTATAATTTCTGATAGTTTGATCTCTTATTAATATGATGATTGTTGCACTTCTGATGGTCAATCTTATTATTAATATGATCATCATTACAATTTTCTCAATGATTCTCATGATTACAATGATCAATATATATTCACTTCATGAATCAGAGTAAAAGCATACAATTTTTACGGTTTTTCATTATTTTATCGAACATATAAATATACAGTCGTTTCAAACCGTTATACCCTTTATATGATATTGCTACTTTAGGAGTATATTTGAGGTTTGACAAACAAATTTGTTTTATCCGATTTCCCTTATAAATAAACTTCTCTTCATATAACGTCAATTGAGAAGTAATTATATGTCCTAGTCATATAATATTTCTTTTATACTTGATAATGAGATACAAGGAGTATGACACTTTTGAGTGTCAAATCGAAACATATTTCTACTTTTTCATGAGAATGATAATAAACCACAACTTTGGTTTAGTCGTTCTATTCGGTATTATCAATGCAAAGAAGTCATAGCATGTAGAATACAAGGTATAAACCTTTTTATCACTAATAAGCAAACGCATATAATTTATGTAATAACTTATTATGGTATAACCAAACATAATATCTTATATATTTTGAACACTTACTTTAAAACTTAAACATATATCTCTTTCAAGTTCTCAGATCATTTATTACTTGTATTTGAAAATTTTATTTTAAAATTGTAATACTGATGAATTACATAACATACTCATTTTTTTCTTCTCAAATATTGATATTTAAACAACTGATGACATTATATAAGCAATCTATACATTGTACATATGAAGCAATTAATAGTTACCATTTTATACTAGCAATAGTAATAGTTAATATGCAAATAAATTGTTAAACATTATGACATGATGAATGCATGAGAGGTACCGACATCGCTAGAAAATGTTTCTCTAAAAACAACTAATGATATCTAGCAATATTAATCTATTATATGAATTTCTTATATGCAAAATTTGTTATAGGATTAACCTTAGTATAAGTACCAAACGATATTTGCATAATCATGTTATAACAATAATAATAATAATAATAATAATAATAATAATAATATATTGCATTATAAGTTGAATAGTTTATTTAAAACTAAATCAATTGATGTTTATAAACAGATGATTAATATCCAATTAGCACTACTAACATAACTCATTTATATATAATTATGTAAAAGTCTTTTGGCATGCTATGTATTAACAATGACTAAATGAAAACAATTAATTACAGAATTCATATCCATTTAAATTATAAACTATACAAAATGAAAATCTAGTACATACATCATGTATATGTTACCACCAATACAAGCGTATATACCTAATACAATTGCATTGTTTAGTCCATAAATATTGAGTTCCATACTTTGTAATATTGAATATATTGAATTTAATTGTTTTTCATGAATTCTAAAAGCACACATAATATTCTCTAGATTGCAAATTAACTTCCTCAAATTAAAATAATTCAACAATTTTATTTACAACTTAACAAGGTTAATAAAGAAGCATAAATATATGATTATGGTGGCTCAAAGAATATGTAGATGAGCATCACTAGATTGTAAGAGTCCTAAACAACATATATTAAATTAACTAATTAAATGATAATCCAGCCAATCTAGAATAATAGAAATGATCATTTGTAAAAGAGAAAAATAAAATAAATATTCGTAATATCGTCGTCGTCAACGAAAACTATAATTATTCAATTAATAATGAGTATTAGAAAAAGATGAATTAGTCAATTGTAACGTTATAATTTATAATGTAACATCTAAATCCTGATAAATACCAACATGCTAATATATATATATATATATATATATATATATATATATAATAACTTCTAAAATCAAATGAAAAAAATATATAGATAAGAGTTAAATCATGAGACTACATCCTAGAATTTATAGTAATGATCAGTTTTAAGTTTATATATGTATATTAATAAGTGTCACTAGTAAGATTGATGTATCATCATCAAATATAATATGAAATAATCCTACGAAGAATCATACCTTTATTAGTAGAGATAGTTGCATAATTATTGGGTTGCTTTCTCAACTTGCGAGATTGAGTTAGGTTGGAAAATAATGCACATCAAAGGCAAGGAAAAGGGGATACCAAGGGTGACAAAACACATAGAGCACGTTCGTGCTGATAACGTGTTGTGAAACAACAGTCTATTAGCAACTAATATATATGTATATAAACATTAGAGCTAGACTATGAAATCATGTAGATAATATAACATGGAGAATTCTTATTCATTCATCTAACATCATATACAAATGCCATTATATATAGGCACTCACATTAGTACAATAGTAAATAAGAGAAATGGGTTATACATGTGGAAAGTCACTACATAAAGGATGCATTCATAGATAGGGTTGTACACGTAGAAAGTCACTACATAATGGATACATTCATAACAAGTATTTCTTTTATTTAATTTTTACACCCTTTTAACATAATATCCTACAATGTCTACATCTCATTACATCTATTTTAGAAAAACGTCCTATAATGCCCAATTACTGACTAAAATTACACGTATCGAACAATGCCATAAATGAAGGCATTATTAATCTCTATTCTACATTTAGATATGATTAATTATTACGTGACAAGCGTAGTGGTTATGTTTGCTACATAATTATTGTATACACCTAATTCTAAATCAACTATCATGATTGTTCACGACTTTAAAGATGATGTACCTTCTTGTCTAATAGAAACCCTGTAATGACCACTCAATAAATATTTTTCATACATATTAAAGTTTTGGTCAAGGAAAGTTATATTATTATACAAGAACTCAAATAACTTCAGAAAAAGTCGAAAACAGTTTAATACCGTTTACTTCAAGGTTGACCAAAACCATGAATCTACTCGATTAAGTATATATAGAAGATGTTTTTAAAAAAAACATGTTAATGTTCTCGAGTTTCATTTAACGAACAAAAAGAAAGAAATGTTAAAAGAATTGTGTTCCAGAGATTTTTAAGGAATGAAATTGAGAGAAATAGAATGAAAACTTATGTTTATCTCCTGTATTTTAAATCCTTTCAAATTAAAGAGGTTTTAAATGGAAACATTAAACACATAAAATCTTCGCTTTTCTTTTCATATTTTTCAAACTCGAAAATACGAAAGTTAATCTTTTCTTTTCACTTATTTTCTTTTCTCTCCTTAATTTATGTTTCGTGTTTTGTTTTTTTTTTTTAAATCTATATTTTAATAACATTACGCGTCTCCCACCTTTAAAAATAAAATAGTTTCATAGCTTATTTATATTGTTATACGCCTAATCATTATAACGTCACATGGTTTTAAAAAAATCGGTACGATCAACGGATCCATTCACAACTGCTCGATAACCGATGCGGTTATTAAATATTTGGTTTAAGCTTGATCCGTCATGTGTTTTTAACTCATTGCTCGATAACTGATGCGTTTATTAAATATTTGGTTTAAGCTCGATCCGTTATGTGTTTCTAACTAATATATGCATATTTTCGTGACTTTAATTTATAAAATTTGTTCACTTGCTAAATAATTATTCTTTTAAACAAAGTTGTTTTTTTTTTGTTTTTTTGAAATTGGGATAACAAATACAATTAATTACAAAAATAATTTTGGAAAGAAAACCTAAATAAAAGCAAAATACTGAACGAATTAACTTGACCCTTGATTCGGATTAAAAAGAGAAGATAATCAAATTATAGAACTAGATTTGCTAAAATGACCAAAAACATGATAATCAATAAACGTGTGTCATAATAAATAATCCAGAAAATAAACAAAAATCGAAGGGCAATTAGGTAACTCCAAGATCTGATGGATCGAGGAGTAGGGGGCGTGATTCCAGAAATTTGGTGGGTCGCGTGTTTGGTGGGCCCCACACTCTACGTATTTCCCCGCCTTTACTTTTATTTTTCTTTTTTCTGTCCCTCTGTCAGAATATATTAAATATTAATATTAATATAAATATATAAATAAATGAAATATATACGTTATTAGAAGAAGATGAACAAGACACATTTGCTCTCAACTCTCAACCGCTCAACGTCCGTCCGTCCGTCCGTCCGTCCGTCATCCTGCCGTTTGTGTAACCGCTCAATAACTTCTCTAATCAAATTTAGGTACAACCTTTTTTATTCTTTTGTGGATTTATGTCCGAATACAGTTTTTGAAGTGGATCGGTTGTTTCTGGTTAGCGAATTTGCAGGATCGAGTGAAGCTGTTTATCGTGGTTGTTATTGAGGTAATATTTGATATGTGTTATTTTGGTTGCTTTATTGATAATACAAGTGTTTTGACTGATATGTTTTCGTTTTATCTGTCAATTTTGAGTTGTAGTGGAATTAAAGGACTAATTGTTGATTTTACTAATGTGCACTGTTCGAGATTTTTTGTGGGAGGAATAAGTAGATAACTTGTTGATTAAGGTTGAATCTATTAAGTGAGATGTTTTTCTTGTTGGCAATGTTTTAAAAACCGGTTCAAACGGGCCGGTAGTACCGGTTAAAGTGTCCGATACACCCTGTTGAACCACCAGATACACCCGGTTAATCTGTTTCTGAGCCTAATCCGACATGGTATAAAAACCGGATTTTACAGCGATAAATTTTAACTACTCAATTTGCCAGGTTTGAACCTGGGACCTCCCTCCACTCTTTAAGACTACATGGTGTGGGCGTGGTTTTGTGGCATTTATGCCACACCACGCCGCAAACACCACCCCGGGAAACAGCGTTGTTCATGGCGGTTATGTTTGGGCTTGGGGTTTTCCACCGGTGTGGAGGTGGCTTGTGGGTTTACGTAGCGCGTGTTGATTGGGGTGGCTTTTTTTTACAGTTTTAAATAATAAAAACAATAACAAAAGTTAGGTGCCAAGTGTCGAATAACGCCAACTCTTCCACGCCCCGTTTCTGATGCGCGCTGACGTCTCCTCCACGTGTCAAATAATGCCCAATTTTCAAGCCCCTTCACACCGTATAGTCTAAGAGTCATGTGCCCTTACCATGTTTTCATGGCTGGAGTCAAACTCTCGACCATGTTGTGATTTAACATAACACCTCGCCATGTCATTGCCAAAGGAAATGTGATTGGTTAATTTTTGGTGGCCCACACGTTTGCAATGGCTAAGGCTACAGGGTATGGGGCGTGAGTGCGTACCACCTCTCTATTTTTTCCATCAATAGTGCCCCTCCCCCATACCATGCTAGCTATTGGGGGCTAGGCAAAGGAGTAGCGAGCATTATCAGATGAAATGTGGGCCCCACTTCAAGTTTATACCTTTAAAACCAAAAAAGATAAATAGAGGGGGCGCTATAGTGGCCTTTAACACATACATTGCTTATGTGGCAATGGTGTGCTTACATGGAGCAGTGTCGTTGACATGGCACAATGGAGCCCCTCTCCATACCCTGCAGCCTAACACAAGTGAGAGGCATGGCGCCCCCTTGGTTAACGCCCCCTTTAAACTAGCCCAGCACGGTGTTTGGGGCTTTAACAAGGTGATGTAGCTAGGGGTGTTAAGCCACAACGCATTGTCACATGGGGAGGTGCACTATTTTACACTCATGCAATAAAAGTGAATTTGTGGTGTCCTTGATTCATTGCTTCTTAGCCTTGTGACAATGTAGTGCTTTGCATCATATGATCTACGACATCCTACATTGTAACTCACACATCAATTAATTTGAGCTAATTTTCACCCAAAATTTTAATTATTTTTCCATCTTATCTTGTTAGCATTGACCTTTAGGATCTCGATACAGTACATTACCTGCACAGCTGCATTATTGCCCACAATCTTGGCTTAGCATCATTCTAAAATCTTTCTTATTTTAGTATATTATTACTAGCCTTTTATGGAAACATATTCTCTGAATTATTGTGGGAATCTTATGTTGCTAGGTGCATTAGACCATTAGTGATGGATGGTGTAGAGGCATTACTTTTGACATTGGCCACTTGTGCATTTCAAAATCTAATTCCTATTGCCATTATTCTTCTTTAGGTAAATTGTTTTTGTATAAATCATTTCTATACAATGTTGGGAGGAAGTAACAACAATTCCATACCCCCTGTTTTTGTCGACGAGAACCTTTTCCAATATCCTTCAAATGCATCAAATCAGTTGCAGCTATTTGGAAAAGGTGAATTTCTACTCATGTTAACTTTTTTTTTAACCTTTTAGTAAGGCGTTCGTTACATTCTTCTGATTTACCAGTCTCTATTGTTGGTGCAGTAAATTATGACCATAATAGTCCCGCTTTTCGGCCCAACAAACGCACAAGGGAAGTTGATGCTAATTTTACGCAAGACAAACTTCCAATTTCACTGAATCACAACTTTTATCATGATGATTCTGATCGACCTTCTACTATCCTGAACCCACACCATGTATCAACCGGCTTAAAATTATCATATGATGACGAGGAACGCAATTCATCAGTCACTTCAGCAAGTGCTAGTATGACTTTAGCACCGTCAGTTATGTCTTCTATTGGCGATAGTATTACAACGGAACTTGACCAACAAAAAGAAGAGTTTGAAAGATTCTTTATGATTCAGGTACCATTCCATCTTGCCATACTGATGATTTGTTTACAAGTATATGCTTATACATATATTTTAGACCGAAGAGTAAAATGCCATTTTCGTCCCCGAGGTTTGGCCATTTTTGCGACTTTCGTCCAAAGGTTTGTTTTTTCGCATCTGGATTCAAAAGGTTTAATATCTTGCCATTTTCATCCGGCTCGTTAACTTCATCTATTTTTCTCTGTCAAGTCAGATTTATTTCAGTCTTTTCTTGTTAACTTAAAGAGCAATTCCGTCTTTTTCAGGGGTATTCGGTCTTTTTCTTTTACATAAAGTGAAAAAGACCGAATTGCCCTTTAAGTTACAAAAAAAGATGGAAATACTCCTGATCTAAAGGAGAAAGTTGGAAGGAGTTAATAAGCCAGATGAAAATGACAAGATTTCAAACCTTTTGGATCTAGATGCAAAAAAAAACAAACCTTTTGCGAAAGTCGCAAAATTGACCAAACCTCACTGACAAAAATGGCATTTGACATTAGACCGAACTATGTTATTTTTTATGCAATTTTGTCTATTTGATTTTGCAATACAGAATAGTAAAGTGAAATTAGTCGCATTTAACAGGAAGAAAAGATGTTGAAAGGAATCAGAGACATAAGGCAGAGACACATGAGTTCGTTTCTGGCGGCTATCCAGAAAGGGGTAGAACATAAACTGCATGAAAAAGAAATTGAAATCGAGAACATAAACCGTAAAAACAAGGAACTTATGGAGAGAGTAAAACAGGTGGCGAATGAAGCCCAAAACTGGCACTACAGAGCAAAATACAATGAGTCAATGGTCAACTTACTGCAAACAAATCTTCAACAGGCACTAGCTCGTGGAAACGACAACCAATTTCAAGAAGGATTCGGAGACACCGATGCTGAAGTGTCATCCAATGGTTACGTTGGAGTAATGAACAATGTCGGGAAGTCTACGTGTAAAGCTTGTAAAGCGAATGAGGTGTCGGTTTTGGTGATGCCTTGTAGACATCTAAGTTTGTGTAAAGACTGTGATAGTTTTACGCCCGTTTGTCCGGTTTGCCAGACCGTTAAAACGGTAAGTGTGGAAGTGTACCTCTCATAACGTTTGTAACTCCCAAAATCTTATATTAATGAGAGTTTTAGTAGTATTATGACATATGAAAGTTTTCAACTCCTGTGAGTATGTGACATATGATGATGAACTAATGGAGTGAGTCTAAATTTTGTCTGGGTAATGGCCAATGGGGCTAATCTAAATTTTCAGCATTAGATGTAAATTTCACCAAAATTTTCAACATTAGACGTAAATTTCACATTAACCCTTTTAGTGCAAGTAAAATTACAAATTAAACCATTTATTTTGCATTTTAATACTAAACAACCATAGAGTTAAACATTTCATATATGATATTAGTCATAATCATAACTAATTAAATAAGTAACGTGTCTTTAGTGATGTAGCTTGAGATTTTCGACCGGGGTGGAAGTCATCAGACCTAAAAATTTCTATAAAACTGGGGAGTCGAAAACGTATATGCCCAAAAATTTCTATATAAAACGTAAATACTCCCCCATATGTATTGTGGTTGGATTAATCACTTGATTTATAAGGGTTTATTACTTTCATACTTTTGTTTTTTGTTTTGTATACATGTGTTTGGTTCATTATTGTATTTGATCAATTGTTTTTCTTTGGCTCTAATTGTGTTCCTGTATGTTATGGCGATGGTTATAGGTGAAAATGATGATCTACTTTTCAAAAAAAAATATGGGTTGATATGAGAAAAAAATAAATAGTGTATGGGTTCATTTTGTCACCTCAAATTAGTTAACGAGTCAATTTGAGTGACAAAATTAGTGTAATTTTTTTATATATCAAACAGAGTACTCAAATTAAAGTTTTAAACAACTATGAACAATTAAAAAATGAGAAGAAATATGCATGTGATTTGCATATGTAGAGAGGAAGCCAACAAGTAGGCTATTCAAAAATACCCTTAAATTTCTCTGTTTTTTTCATCTTAACCATTAATTTTGAAAATAAAAAATTAAGATCCCTTGTTACCTACTTAGATAAAATTAACTTTCTATTTCATCTACCCCTGGTTAATCGGTTATATATACAAAATTGAAATAACACAATCTATCGTTTATATAATTTTATTTAATCTACTTTACAAACTTGCATACTCTTTTTTTTTTGTTTTCAAAAACTTTGGTTGAATATATCAGTCGAAATGAGCTTGAATTGATTAAGAACCTAGTTAACCAAATTAATCAAATCTGACTTTTTGTATGTTATGAACCGTATTATGTGGATGTTCACTCGGTTACTAGCAACCACATCAAACTGGCCAAGCCCACCAGCCAAAGCCCAGTCAATGGTGATCAAAAGGCCCAACAAGAGAACGATCCGGTGTTTGAAGGTTTGCTTTAATCACACAATATAAAGGGGAAACGAAGAGGATAGGATCAAGAGCATATATGTTGGGACTATCTATCTTTATCTATGTAATATATTATAAATTATTATATTTTTTCTCAATCTTTCTATTAAATAATAATAATAATTTTTTATATTTTGATCGTTATCTATTATTTCTCTTACACTTATCATTTTCAAAATAATAAAAATTTTAAAGAGTGAACAATGTTTTTTTTAAATTTACTGATCAACAATAATATTTTATCTTTCATCCCCTCACAATCACTTTATATGATATCAAGAACTGCTCATATAAATATAGAAGGTCCAATGTGAATGCTCAAACAATTAATTTGTATGAAATGGTCTCATCTCAACTTTCTCTCTGTAATTCTCATATGTCCTTTTATTAATATGAATATGTGCTAGCTTTTACCCTAATCTCCGTTATTGATTATTAATTCAATATCGGTTCACTTCAATGTATAACTATAACTGATAAAGCCAAACCATTGGTAGAAAATTCAAAATCCAAATTCAACATCGTTTCTAGATTCAACTTTGACTCATATGTTGAATTTACTTATACTCACCTCTAGTTAACTGCTAAAGTACACTTAATTTATATACTAAGTTATACTTCCCCGTGTATACACATGTTAAATAATAAAAATAGTTTATTTGTAAATAAAACAAGTAGACATACATAATAGTCATTCCATAAGTTTGTAATATTTTACTCATAGTAATTAATACCCTACACACTTGTAAAGTGCCCGTCGGTGTAATCAATTATTTAGGAAACTTTTTAATTATTTTTACACCGTCAATAGGTAACGAAGTAATGAAATAATTTCATTAAATAAATTGAAAAATCCACAACATATTTGAATCAAGAATAAAGTACTAAGTATCTAAAATCCAACACACATGTCAAAATTTAGAAAAAAAAACTCAAAGTTGTTACATTATAATAATATATCTTAGTTTTTAATGTATTAGTTAAAGTTAATTATTGTACAATATATTAAGTTTATTAATAGATATCCAAAACTTTATAAATCTAAAATATACGCATTATATAAAAAACATAACTATATTTTATTATGTTTAATCGTTGTCTATATTGTAAAATACATTTAATTGTAGTAAAATATATTTATTTGTTAATCGTTCAAAAAAAATTATTTGTTAATGATGACAAAATAGAACAAAAAATTACCATGTGGTAATTGTAGTTAAACATAAATAACGATTAAACAAAAAAAAAAGTTACTTCTAGTAAAATATATTAATTGTAGTTATCTATATAATATTTTTAATTAGTTATCCATAAAGTATTTTAAATATAAAATTGAATTTAATTAATATTATATTTAGATAGCATGAGGAATTACCATATCTCATTTGATGGAATGGTTTATTAGAGTTTAGATTAGATAATATAAAATTAAATTTGAGAGAATTTATAACAATAATAAGGATAACAAAAATATTTTTAAATAAAATAAAAGTTAAATTATAAGATTGAAGGACAAATTGCATGGAGTCTTTTATTAATATTTAGATTTTAGATAATTTTAAATAAATACAAATCAATTGGTATTTTTATTTTCTAACTCTATTTAATTAATTAACCTATCCATGTTCGAGTCTGGGTTTATACAATAATCTTTTTTGTTTTAATAATTTCAGCAGGTCTCCAACCTTTTTTTTCCAATAATTCAGTGATAACATGATTTAATAAAAACAACATATTCTTTAAACTCCTATAATTAATAATAATAATAATAATAACAAAAATATTTTTAAATAAAATAAAATTTAAATTATAATCATAAGATTGAATGAGAGATTGTCATTTAATATTAATTGGAGTATTTTTATTAATATTTAGATATGAGTTTGTGTATGTTAAAGTAAAATAATACATATCTTTATGCTGTTTTATTATTATTGCGGTATTTTTTTTGTTTAGTTATCATCAAATGATAGTTTTTCTGTGTTTTTCTTGTTTCAGTTAAGATTAAAGTTAACAGTCAATTTAGTCCCCGTAATTTGTCTAATTATGCCAAATCAGATCAAACTTCAAACTTGTACAATTTCTATTCCTGACATTCTTGAAACATGCTAGTTCTGTCCAAAAAAACTAAGGTTGAATCGAATAATTGGACGGAACCGACATGTTTCAAGAATGTTAAGGACGGAAATTTACAAACTTGAAATTTAGCCTAAATTGGCATAATTGGACAAACTACAGAGACGAAAATGGCAGTTTACTCTTAGATTATAATGCCTTAAATAACTCGCATATTCATGCCCAAGCCCAAGAATGATGCCGGATTGACGCATATTCATGCTCAAGGGACATGGTGTTGTGGTAATGCATTTACCCCTTATTCAAGAGGTGGAAGATTCAAATCGTACAAGGTGCATGTTTAAAAGTATTTAAGAGGTTTGTAATATTTTTTTGAATTAACGTGAAATATTACATCATCAAATGTTCTTTTTATAAAATGGATCTAGATTTGAAACATCAAATCTTGGAATCTGAAATTAATAAAGTAACTAAATAAACGAGAATCAAAATTTCGATCTAAACCAAGAAGAGATTTAAGGACGAAAGTTAAAAATAAGGACTGAAACAAAAGATATTCAAGTTTGATGACTTTGGTTATGTGGTGCAAATTCTTATTGAGACGCAAGTTCAAAAGGGTGTAGTAAAGAGAACCACGTTGTTGCCAATTTATATGTTGTTGTGACGACGCTACCTTACACGTCTTTTAGTGACATATTGGAAACACATGGACCAATCATGAAACTCAACGTATAATAAAGATGTCATGTGAATTGAATTGGGAAATTAAATATAGATTTCTCTTACCTCCAACGCGATGATGTGAATCTCTTCCTTCTGCCTTTTGCTCCTTTCACTTGGATATCTCCAAGATAATATACATTTATGCCCATATATGTCCACCCACCCACATATATATATATATATATATATATACATATAGAAAAACAAAATAGGTTTATAATAATATTTCTTCTTTAAGTGAATTCAATTGTCACACACCGTACCATTGTTCTATTTTCTAATAAAGAATTGAAGAAGCTTCTTTCATTCTCTTTGTTTCTTTGTCTATTTTTTTTAATCAAAAACAAAGATTCATGAAACGCAAGTATCATAGTTGCCAGCCATCTTTACCATGTTTTCATTGCCACCCCATCACTTATATTAGACTGGTATGTATGTATATACTATATATACACATTATGTTACTAAGATCGAGCGGTATATAAAATGTATATTAGATGATGATTGATCGAGCTAGGTTTAATAACATCTTGTATATATGTAGGTTCAACATCTTATAGAGAGGTGTCTGTTGCTGAAAATGGATCGAGATGAGTGTGTTTGGGCTCTTGCTAAGCATGCATGCGTTCATCCCATCGTCACACTTACAGGTTATCTTTTGTTACATAACTCTCGATGCGAGCTAGATCTTGCCCATTTATGGTTACCATGTTACATTTTTGTGTTAAGGGTTTGTATGCTACAAATAAATTGTTTTCTATCAATTCAAATTAAAGATTTCAAAGAACTCTTGCTAGTAGTATATATATAATGTGGTTTTTTCATAGTTCATGTGATCCAGTACAATTGGTTCTAAAGGGCACCTTACTTACTCACAATATGCATGCTAAACCTCTCGACGTGTATATTTCTAAACAAATATATGCTATCATGAATATCTTCTTCGTTGAATATGGAGTATTATTTATACACAAGCATTAGAAGTATCAAAGTTCTAACCGAACCATAACTCAGTGATCCTCACTCTACACTCGATCTTTTTTGGGTTAAATATACTTGCATCTATACAATTCATAAAATTTTACAAGAAGTTATACCATAAAAAAGCTATTATCTTTAGTTTGAGTAAAATATTGTTTTAAGTATAGTATTGTTTTTTTTAAAACACTTGTTAAAGATGCAATAGCGTAGATATATGATGCGTTTATCCCATTTACAAAGTTTATTTACTTGTTACCGTAATATGTACATGCGTTTACAAATAGACCAAATACCACTCACATCCCCGAGTCACCCCACTCTTTTTAAGATGTAAACGTTTGTAGGGAACCTGCCTCTACACACACATATATCCAATCAAATACAAAGTGAAAATTTTCACGAAGTGGAACTTGGTCGAAATTTTTTCAGTGGTTAAGATTGGGGTGATTGTAGGATTGTAATAATAAGAAGTTAAAATTGACAAAAGATGGATAGTTCATTCATTGTTCACATTTTTATTTAAACCTAGGTGTATCATTTTTTTAAAAGTCAAATAACTTTTTTATATAATTCATGATTTATTTGAAGATGTAAATACGCCCTGCTTGCTTGCGGTGAGTGGCTGTGCGCATATAATGTATATATGTGTGGGCTTCTAGGGGTAAAAGTGAAATTGCACTAAATTTGTTATTTTACTAATTTCGTGAAAATAACGTTAAAAGCGGCAGATGGTTAATCAATGCATCATGTGGTGGCGTTGATAACCAAAAGACAAAAGGATACATGCACTACTCAGCCTTTGTCTCGATTGCTGAGTGTTATGTGCCTCATGTCCAATGCTTGATACAAAACTACTATCGAGCCGGGGGGTCTTACTGGAAGCAGTCTCTCTATTCCTACGGAGTAGGGGTAAAGCTGTCTACATCTTACCATCCTCATACCCTGTCTTAACTTTGCTATTGGTGGGATTTACTGAATATGATAATGATTTGAAGTTGTAAATCATAAAATTGAGATTTTTATAAATTTTAATAACCTGAGTATGATATTGTTATATGTATATTTTTAATAACAAAACGATGTTCTTCTAAGAAAATATTGATAGACTAAGTTTATAACAGTTAATTTAAATTAATTATAAAAATGTGTCTGAAGTTACTATGGTGTACCTAAATCAAATAAACGGGTATATCTAACATTACTATGGTTAGTTTAAGTTATATTGGTATGATGAATGAACGAACAAGGTAATTATAATGGTGCTTCCAAATCACTACATGTAACAATAGGTCTAAGTTGTCTAGGGCTAATGAATGAATGAACCGGGTGATTATGATGGTGTGTCCGAATCATAAAGAGCCCACTTACAATTTATTATACACATATTGTCTCATCGTAAAATACATTTACGCGTCCTGGATTCAATTCTTCATGCATTTTGCACACATTTTTCGCTTCATGTAAACACATATCACACTATAGGCACTCATATATATGGATGCGAGACCTTTAGTTTATTTTTGGAATATTGGATTTTAATAATCCCAACTATTAGTTGTTGGTCAGCAATAATCCCAACTTAAAAAATAACCAGTGGTGTCCTACCTTTTCACATATTGTAAATCCATGGACCTTTACTAACAAAACCTTAATTTCTTTTTGTCTACTTTTCATTTTCTATTATTAAAAGTCCATTAATTTACAAGATATGAAAAGGTGGGACCACCACTGGTTATTTTTTAAGTTGGGAACGTTGTCCGTCAATAGCTAATAGTTAGGATTATTAAAATCCATTATTCCTTTATTTTTACATAATATATATACTTAGGCAAATTATTAAGTTTGTATTACTTTTACAAATTTATGAACTTAGACCATTTTAAAAACAAATTTGGATCTCTAATAGACTACTGAAGTATTATCTTGTCATTAGCAGAATCACCCATCTTGTAAAAACCCTATTGTGGGAATCAAACCTAAGACCTAATGGTCAAGCTTTATCTCACCCCTAAAATGACACAAAGCTATAATATAATGCGATAGGCGTACTACATATGTTTATTTATATCTATTATTTTGGGATTATCGTTATAATTAACCAATTTAGTTCAAAATGGAATAATTAACCAATTTATTTATGAATTCGTACAATTTACAGTGTGGAGGGGCCTACAGAAAGAAAACACACAATTTTTCCAAGCATATAATTTCCATGCTACTTCTTCAAGACCTTTTATCAGTATGTTACTCCATCTTCCTTACATTTTCAGCTTTTATTTCTTTTGTCTTTTATATAGTTTTGGACTCTTTTTCTTCAATTCATCAATTAATTCTTTAATGGTACACCAATCAACACTTCTTCTGGAGTTTTTTTTTCTTTCAGTTCCTTCTATAAATTCTATAAAAATAAATAAGATGGATAGAACACTCAATCTATTCCTCAATTTATAAATCTTAATTTATTTTGCAGGATATATTCATAAAACACAAAGGTTTGGGAGAAGGAATCATTTGAGATATTAAAGAAAAATAAGACAGTCCTTCATATTTCATAACCACCATGCAAGCACACCATGAGTGTCATATGATTGATGAAATCTCCAACTTAACCGATCAATAGAATTATCATTATCAGAAAAACCCGAGGGTCTACATTCCTACTGAAAATCCGATGAACCAACTTGTCCAACAACGTCGATGACTCAAAAGGGTCTTGTTTTAGCTAATGTAATAAAGATACCAATTATTGTTCCAGTCATAGTTATAAGTTAAAGAATATTAATATGACTCAAAAAGGGTCTCTACCTATTTGGTAAGGCTTGAGTCATAGTTATAAGTTGAAGAATATAAATATTTGGTTCATGTTTTATATATGTTTTTATGTTGGAGTAGTATTTACTTGAGTAAATAATTAGTTACTTTCAAACAATGTAATTTTTGAAGTGTTATCTAATTAAAACCTAAAACTTTGTAACCTTTTCTTCCTGTAACATCACAATCTAAGTGTATAATATATATCTCTCAACTAACAATAAATACAAGGTAATAAGCAACTTTGCTTTAAGTTCCAAATGGCACATGAAGAAGGTTTTGTCAAATGTCAATCATTTGTCACTCTTAAATTTGAGAATCGAAGGTCTTGGATCACAACTCCTTCAAACCCCAAGAGCATCTAGCCAGCTACTGCATGCCTCATAAGATCAATAATTTGTACATTATAGAACCCCTAAAAGCTTCTTAAAATGGAAAGAACAACTCATGGTTCTTAACTCCATGGGGTCGGTTACACAAATGTCAGTTTAAAGCTAGGGCTTTTCTTTTCCTTGTGAAGGAACCTGCAAGTTCTTGACAGAAGGACATGCTCCCATCTATGTGGTATAAAGCACTACTCATATACTAAGATCATCTCCATCTCATAATTCATATTATATATACTAGTAGTAACGTTATACTAATTTGATATATATAATTTAAACAACTTTATATTTTGAAAATTTTAATCAGAGGGAACTAAAGTTTAAAGGGTTTCTCATGGTAAATGTATCACTTGTAAACTTTTATTTACCATATATGCTCATATTAAAATAGACCCACAAACTAAATTAGATTACTGAAAAGATAAAGGGTAGCTACTTCTCGTAGGACATGTTAATTTTTGAAGCAAAACAAACCTATACACAGAAGAAACTCTTAATTAATTACTTATATAAGTAACTATCGATATTTTAATCCTTAACATGTTATGCGGCTTGCACTCTATCAGATATGTCAACTTAAGATGGCTGGTCCAAACCAAGCTCCTGAACCATGACTGTGGATTCACCACCTGAGCCCTTTGGTTTGTCATCTTCATTCTGTTGAACGAGCGGTGAATGAGCCGCTGAAAGAACAGACAAACTTCACATAATCTGAGTTCATGGTATATATATATTATGTGTGAATATAAAATGTTTGTTTCCTAAAATATATATATAGCTAGATACACACACACCACACACTTGTAATATGGGAGAAAAAAACATACATTTTTGGCAGCTGTACTAAAAGCTTGCTTATGAGACATGTTGGGATGTTGTGTCTTCAGCCTTCTGATCTCTTCTCTGATAGTGTACATATCATAGTTAATTAACTATTAATATTACATAAATCAACCTAAACTACTTAATTAACTTAAATGAGTACTTTACTTGATGAATTGGTTATATGCGGATGGGGCACGTTGTCTCTTTTCCGGGGCTGCGACATACACATAAATTATATTAAATGAGTTCATCATGAAGATACATACATACACTATCCTAGACAAATAACTTGATGAATTGTGTTTCATAAATAACATATTAATTATCATATTAAAAACCATATTGTGTATGGCATAAGGACCTTTTGTCATGTGGGATACCTACAAAGATCAAATATGAGATTAATCAAGTAAAGTTTTACGCTTGTTGACGACATGGTTTACTGCTTCAAGATCATCATCGTTATTGTCGTCGTCGACATCTTCAATCGATGAGGTGAGAGTGGAAGAGCTATGTTTGCTCAAACTTAATTTAGGTAATTTTTCTTCCAGACAACCTTCATTGGCTGCATGAGATAGAGACATAGAGTCATACATTAAAGCTGATGCATTCTAACATAAGGTGTGATAAAGAATAGTAATATACCAAAAAGAAATATAAAACCACACCTCTTCTTGATCATCAACAAAAGAAGAGAAATGAAGAGGAAGAAAAGTTGACCCCATCATGTTGACTGAAAGAAGACTTGTGCAATGGCCACATTTGACTGTAACGACCATAGATAAACAACTATATGGTACAACAACCTAGATATAAAATAGATAGATAGATGAACATAAACAAGTTAGATTAGCAAATTGAAACTAAACAATAAATTCTAATTTGTTTGAGTGAATAGACTGAAATGAAACAGTTTACCAGTAAAACTGTGGTGCAGAAACCACATTGCACATAGCAAATTTGTTCTTGGGGTTGAAGATCTAACAGATGGTTGAATGTTGACATGAGGGTTTACTTTTGAAAGCAAAGGACATATATATGTTGTATATATAAAGGAGACTGAAACACAGACATTCAGTCTTTGGCATTTAATTGAAACATTTTAGTCATTTTAAAGACATAACTAGATAGTTGATTTTTAGGAGTCAAAGTGTCAACCAGTTTGTATCTTCTTTAGATAGAAGTATTGAACAAAAGATACAAGACGTGACTCTGAATAAGCTTAAAACAAATGTGTACTACATAGCTTCTAACTTGTATCTGTGTTTTCTATCCAATCTACATATAAATAGTTAAAATCAACTATAGAGGAATGATCATTTAAGAAAAAATTTAATTCAAAAGAAAATATATAATTCTAAAACATTAAATATTTTTTCTCTCATCTCTTCTATTATTATCTTTGACTAACTAATTAGTCACAAAAACTATCATCCTCCACACTAAAATTTTTTACTTACACATATCAAAATTATCTCACACATATTGAAATTTATCCTACACTTTATCATACGCACCTCGTAATTTATCCTACACTTTAAATTATTATAATTATTATTATTATTATTATTATTATTATTATATCTTTTGAAGATAAGTTACAAATTAAATATAGTTAACTACTAAAGAGAAAGACTTTAAATAATCTATATAAGTTTATAAATATAACCTTATAATAATATTAAATACAAATAATAAATAAAGCAAAAAGAAGCTTTTTGATGGCCCTTGATCTTTGAGAATGGATGGCTTGGATGATCGCGTACACTTTGTACGAATTGTTTCTTGTATATTTTACCAAAAACAATTGCACCTAATGTTGAAAGGAAAAATAACGCGAATTTGAAAGGAGTGAAAGCAAAGATAGTTACTCAAGGCAAGTTCATCATGTGCTGCAATTTAGTGGGTGTCTCAAATGGACTCACTTTTCCTCTTAATATTAGCCTCATAATTAATGTGGTTCTCACCTACTTAACAGTGAACCCAGCTTCAGTCATGACCCACCGACTAGATCTCTCTGGAGGGTCAATAAAAATGTACCACAACATGATTGGTACATTGGTGTTGTATTCAGTTCCTCTACAAGTAAACCACCTCGATTTCATTACAAAAGAACCCATAGTTGCTACAAAGAAAAGAACAATACAATTCAAGAAGAAGATTATGAAGCCATCCAAGTTGATTGAACTACCACATTGGCATCTTTAACAATAGAACAAAACACATGTTGATGTTTCTGTTGGAAAATCAGACCTTTGACCAAGCACACAAACACGAGACTGAAACGAACTTTTCGACTCTATTATTATTTATCAATCAAAGCGCACCAATTATAATAATCTTAACCATCTATTTGTACTAGCTTCATTCTAATCATAACCCAACTCAAATGCTACTTAAATAAAATAGACTCCTTGATAAACATTATTAGTTCATGCTTATAATTATTCATAAATTAAATATAAAAGACATAGTTTTTAAAAAAAACTTAGTTTTGCTATTAAAAAAGAAGTAGTGGCGCAGCTTGTTACCCATTTACCATCTATCTCGATGTAAATTCATAACACGAAAATACAAGTTAGCCTAAAATCTAATATATATATATATATATATATATATATAAGACTCAATAAATAATTCACGAAGAATTTATCTATAACCCGTTTTATGTTACGATTAAATATATTTTCTATAAAATTACTGATAATTATATGAAGAAATCATTGTATAATTTATTCTGATGTGGCAAATAGTGTAAAAAAATCCAAGCTTGATTTTGTTTTTAATTTCGAAGTAACACAAAACCTAAGCTAATTTTTTTGATAATAACGCTAACTCCTATTCTATTACACTAATAGTCCTAAACTAATCGTTTATACTTAGATTTAAATCTAAGATCTTTCCTTTAAAAGGCAATGCCTCTACCAAATGATCTTTTTCCACATTAACAAAAATCCGAGCTAACTAATATAGTAAACTCACACTATCTTAACAAAAGTCTAAAACCCATACTTAGTTTTGTTTTAGGCTTTTTCTCGGGTATGATTGTCGTTCAATGGCTATTTAGTATGGTGTTTAGTGGTCACGTTTGATCCGTTAGGTTTTTTTTACCCTCTCGACCTTTTAATATGTGTCGTGTAAATTCGACTTCATCTATCTGTCACGTGACTTGAATCACTTGGTGTTAGAATTCGTATTTTTATACTATGTTGATCGGTGTTCGATTGCTACTTAGCATTATTTTACGGCCCCTCCCCGCAATGCTCGTCGCATGATTTCACAACACCTTCCCCAACGCGGGGCTAATGACCAGTAAAAAAAACCAGCGAAGCGACATCGTTTCATCACGAGTAAATTGCACAAAAATCCTTTATGTTTCCTCAAACTTGCAGGTTCCAGCCTTAATGTTTAAAAGTTGCTAAAAACAACCTTTAAGTTTATTTTTGTTGCGGGTTCAATCCTTTACAGCTAACAACGTTTTTTCTTCGGTTAAGTTCCCTCACATGCATAACATGTGAGGGTATATTCGTCATTTTGGTTGATCATGTGAGGGAACTTAACTGAAGAAAATAACGTGGTTAGCTGTAAAGGATTGAACCCGCAACAAAATTAAACTTAAAGGTTGTTTTTAGTAACTTTTAAACATTAAGGCTGGAACCTGAAAGTTTGAGAATACATAAAGGATGTTTTGTACAATTTACTCTTTCATCACTATCATGATATTTCCATTTTCAATCATCATCATCATCATCATCATCTTCTTGTTTTGGCTCTGCAACTGCAATCAACCACCATTCATCAATGGCGATTCTGGCCTCTCTCCCAAACCCCAACCTCTACTCCTCCCTCCCTCACCACCACCACCCCCACCCCCACCACCATCAAACCCCCTATCCCCATCCCCAAATACCCACCCCCTAAACCCCATTCCACCCCCACCCCCACCCCTAACCCTAACAACCCCGCCTTCAAAACCTTCCACCGCCGCTCCAAATTCTACAAACCCATCAAACCCGGCTCCGTCATCTCCTCCGACGGCGACCGTTCCGTCGTCGTCGGCGACTCCGGCGTCTCCTACCAACTCCCCGGAGCCCCGTTTGAATTCCAGTTCAGTTATTCAGAGGTTCCTCGAGCCAAGCCGATTGCCATTCGCGAGCCGGCTTTCCTCCCCTTTGCCCCTCCCACCATGCCCAGACCCTGGACCGGTAAACCCCCTTGAAAAAATCCACCAGAAAAATCAAACTTTTTGAGTCATCAAATCCCAATAGTAGCAATAATAATACAAAACAGTTAGAGATGTTGAGGCCGTATGAGTTGGGGAATTTTGAAGTGAAGCCGAGGGAGGAAGTGCTTGGGAAGCCGTTGAGCCGAGCTGAGAGGCACGAGCTTGTTAAGCGACATGTTTCTAGTAACCGGCAGGTTAATCTTGGTAAGATATAATTATTATATACAGTTTTGATGATAAGGAAAATTTAGGTGTGCACTGTTTGGTTTGGTTTGGTTTGGTTTGGTTCGGTTATTAGCATTAATCGTAATCGAAAACGTAGTCATTGGTTAATCGGTTTGGTTAATTTGTTGGTTTTCGGTTCGATTCGGTTAGTGTCGGTTAATAACCTAATCAAACAGGGGCTAAAATTTTTGCTTAGAAATACATGTAATGGTGATGTAAATATATGAAATATATGCATAAATACATGAAAAGGTTGTATAAATAAATGAAATGGAGGTACAGGTATAAATAGATGATATAGAAGTATAAATAAATGAAATGGAGGTACAAACAAATGAAATGGATGTATAAATACATGAAATGAAGGTATAAAAGCTAGAAATATATGAAAATGTAAATTGTTCGGTTCGGTTCAGTTAATTTGGGTTAAATTAGATGGTACAAAAAATAACCGATAACTGGCTTTTGGTTAATTCGGTTTCGGTTAGCGGTTCGGTTATTGCACCCCCTAAAGGAAATTATTATTATTAATTATGAATTGGGTTTTGTAGGAAGGGATGGGTTAACACATAATATGTTGGAGCTGATACATTCACATTGGCGAAGGGATCCGGTTTGTAAGGTTCGGTGTCTTGGCGTTCCGACTGTCGATATGCGAAACCTCTGTCGTGTTCTGCAGGTTCTGTAAGCCCGTTTCAATTTATCATTTAGGTTCTGCAAGTAGATAAACATTTATGCTGAATGTTAGTTAGAATAACAGGAGAAGACAGGTGGTAAGATTATTCTTAGGACTGGTGGTGTGCTGTATCTTTTTCGTGGTAGGCATTATGATCCTCATAACCGACCGAAATACCCTGTGATGCTGTGGAAGCCTGCAACTCCGGTTTACCCTAAACTCATACAAGAAGCGCCTGAAGGGTTGACGAAAGAAGAAGCTGCTGAGTTGAGAATGAAAGGGAAAAAACTTCCCCGATTTGTAAACTAGGTAAAGTTTAACACCTAGAGCTACATATTTGCGATTTGAAGGTTATTTTTTACTTTTGACTAGTCAAGTATAGAGTCAATGTTGCAGATTTTCGTACATTAGATGAATACCATGTATATGAGTTATGTTAGTTACAAATGAATCACTCTATATGTGAAAGATTGATCATTTATGTTTTTTTTTGGTGTATATAAGGCAAAGATCCACACTAATGCTTAAGTTTGCACTTGATAGTTAGACTTGTTTTTCGTTTTCACTTCTGAATTTAGCCAACTAATTGTCCATTTAACAGCGAAAAATGGAGTGTTCTTACTCTAGTGAGAGATGTGAGGCATGCTTTTGAAGCGTCTCCATTGGTGAAGATCGATTGTAGAGGGATGCATGCAAGTGATTACAAGAAGCTTGGTGCTAAGTTAAAGGTCTGTAGATCTTTTCTCGTTGATTAAATCTATTACAATGTTGCAATTTTATCTATTTTATCCGTGATACCACTATGTTTTCTAGGAATTGGTCCCTTGTGTGCTACTATCTTTTGACGATGAACAAATCTTGATTTGGAGAGGTCATGGTTGGAAATCGATGTTCCATGGTGCACCTATATCTTCGGGCCCTACATCAGAAAACATTGCAAACGATCCTAGTTGCTCAGGTAATTATGAAACTAATATATTTGGATTTTTGTGCAACACTGTTATATCCTTAGTTTTTAAAAAGTGCTTATGAGGGGCGCCTAGCACCGGGCACACTCAGAAGAGCGGTTCATCGCTTATGATTGCTTGAGGCGTTGGCGTACATTAGAAAACCCATCTAAATTTAGGTTGTACATAGAGGTTTTACAATCTGAATTTAGGGTACGAGATGATAGAAACCTATCGGAGGAATTCAGAAATATAATCTTTTTAATATAAATACCTTGAGCCTTGCATACGTATTTGTGCGCTTTCGCGGCTTCGTCTCTTGCTTCTCATGAGACCTTATGCCTCTTTGCACATCACGCCTTTTAAAATAAAGATTGTATCTGGTTTAGGATAAAAAACTTGTTTTGACTTAATGGCATCGTATATTCTTAAGTACATGTAGAGTATTCATGTCACTTTATCTTGTCAAAATGGGTATATTTTAGTTCTCGTCGAACTACTATTTTTTGTTTCAACGTCATATTTCCAGACTTTGTGGAATTTCGATACAATAATTCGTTCATTTTGTTTTATTCATCAGAAAACTCTTACAGTCAGAAATAAGATCCTCGATTTCAAGCCCTAGAATGACGCAGTTATGGAGGCAAGCTATCGAATCAAGCAAGGCGATGTTCTGGAAGATATTCAGCTGGGGCCCGATGATCTGCTAAGGTGGTAGAGGAATTTGAGACAGTTACACAGGTTACAGAGCATTCATATCCAGCAGTGATTGTGTCAAACAAAGAAAGTCAAACCCGTGATTCTGAAGATGAGGATTACAGTGAAGATGATGACTATTTTGATGAGGAATCGGATGATGATTATGTTGACTTGAGTGAAAAGTCAGCGCCTCCAGGATCGTTGCCGGTTGATTTTTTAGCGGAGCAGCTCAGTGATGGCGATGATTGGATGCCAAGCCGAAGTCGGAGATGATACAGATCCTGACTCTGGTGTGTATATATATTAGCAGAAATCGATCAACGAACTATTGTAGAGCTTTGAAAATGTAAAAGAGAAACTATATTGATTTTAAAAATTACGAGAATATAGTTGCAAAAAAGAATTGACCCTACCACGTATTTGCTATTTGTGAGATTTGATTCCTATGGTTGTTATAAATGAAGTTTATGATTATATAGAAGGTGAGGTTCGGCTACAAAGTTTAAATCTTCTAAAAAATGTAAAAGTTATAAAGCACCATAATTTCAGCTCTAAAACACACGCAATACCTATAAATAACAGAGTAAAAGTTACTAAACACTATATTCAAACCATATGAATATAAAACACAACATGATAAATTGGGATAATTAGAGCCTTATCATCCAAAACATAAAACAAAACCCAAAGATATTGTGTTTTAGTAATCTTTATTATGTTATTTGTGGGTTTTGGGTGTGTTTTATGATTAACATTATGGTTTTTTATGACATTTTATATTTTTTAGTAATTTTGGACTTTGTAGCCAACTCCTAGCCTATATATATATTATCATATATACTATTATTTTTATGATAATATATTAGTGTATCACTTGTAATTTCATTGTCAATTACAAATTAACACACTTTTTTATTTTTAATAGCCTAAACTTGATCAAATTTATGCTAAATAAGCTTGAATTGGTCCATGTCTAGAAACCGACAGATAATCAAATTACCTTTGTCAATAATGAGATAACTACTTCTATATTACGAAAATATTTTGAAAAAAAAAATCAGTTTTAAGACTGTACGGTATGGGGGTTTGGCAATGGTGTAGGCCGTGGAAGTCCTCTCCACGCCGGAAACACCGCCCCGTGGGGCAACGGCGTGATGTTTCTCCATGGTGTGGGGCGGATAATGGTGGTAATGTGGCGAATCGTGGTTGGTTGTGGAGTTTAGTTTTTTTTTATTGGTTAGTTCTTTTTAAACGCCCTCTTTTAAACCCTTTCCGTCCCGTGTTTTTTGGGCTTGTCTCTCTGCTGACGTAGCTGTCACGTGTCGCTCCATGCCCTTTCTTCAAACCCCTCAACACCGAGTGATCTAAGTTTGGTTTTAGACTTTTAGTACATAACCAAAAAATCGATGATCGGCCCTGGTTGTTATCATACCTTAATTGTGAACATCTAGAAGGTATGAAACTAATCTTTGATGAGACTTTTTAATGTTACTTTTGAAATCCAAAGCTGGTTTGCAGAATTTCTATGCTCGTGCAGTTATGCTTTTTGTTGTAAACTAGAACATGCATGAGAACACTTTAACAAGGTTTCAACATTTCATATATAATAAATCATAGATTTTACCTTTGTTCTTTCTTCAAAGAAGTTGTGCTATGTTTTGAGTAATGGTTGAGATGTAATATACAGCTGTTGTTGCAAATTAAACTATAAACTAGCAATAAGAACCGCGCGCGTTGCGGCGCGGGTACATTGTAAATATCGAATGGATTAGTCCAAACGTTATGTGATGTGTTAACTATAAGCAAACGCGTGTTTCGACGTATCTGATTGAAGTCTATGTAACCGGTATAAGCAATGTGAATGGATCAAAACATAAAGTAAACCGAATTATACTGTACAATCATAACATATCATATATGACTCGACTCATACATAGAAAACATGATAGTTATAACGGAAAAGTTGCCACGTTTAATTATAAGGGATTAATTGGAGCTTTTAAAAAATGAAAAAAAAAACACAATTTGACTCCACTGGATTCGAAACAAAATTTACGCAACATTCATAAAATAAACACGAAAACATATTATATGTAACATTCGTCGTAAAACGGGTTCCAAAACCCGCTCCGTTTATTAAATATTACGTTATGTACTTACTTATTTTGTAAACTTGGTTAGTTAATTTTTTTGGTTAATAAATAAAATATAAATATATTAAATAAATAAAGAAATAAAGGAAATTCTAATAAAATAAAAAGTTAAAAGAAAATAATAATAAGAGAGGTAGCCGGGTTTCGAACCCGGGTCCCCAATGAATCAACACACGCATTACACCACTACTCTATACCAACACTTGTGAACTTATTTGGAAACAAATAAGTTATATACTAGAACCACCCCCTTAAATCAGTTCAAAATTTAACCGCCCAACAAAGACGTCTGTAACCCCCGGATTTCATCAATTACTGTTTCTTCTCCGAATTAAATTGAAGGAAACTGATCTTCAATCATGCACAATGACTCCATCATCACTCAATTCGGTTACAAATCATTGTAACAACCAATCTTTGACCAAAACGGCTGAAACTGAATTCCACACATTCATCTATAAATAAGGATCATTGCATCATTGTTGAACTCGCTCACTTTCTCAAACAAACTCTCTAATCGATCAGAAGGTTCTCCGCTTGAAATTAAAACTCGCCGGAGAAGTGCTTGTCGCCGGAAAACTTCATCGGAAATCAGGAAAAGCCACCCTTTGATTGGTAAATCTTATACTCTTTTCCATTTCAATGATTAATCTTAAAACTCGTCTGTAGTAAGCTATAGATAAGATTGTTAAACACAAATGAACCGGGTTCTGATATTCTGTGATTTCAAATATGAAAAAGATGAAGTTGTTCTCGCACATAAATATAATTAAAACTAAAGATATAACCGGGTTAGACACACAGTCCAGTGGTGGACTGTGTGCATTACAAGCGAGGGTACCCGGGTTCGAGTCTTATACACATCTGAATTTCTGAAATAAAAATCATTTTTTTAAACTTATTTAAATCACCTTTCAGCTAGTGGATAAATATAATATAATTTCAGAATATAACGGGTTAGACACCCAGCCCAGTTGGTAGGGCTGGGTGCAAACAACGTAAAGGTCGCGGGTTCGATCCAGGATATGTGCAGCGGTTCAATAATTTCAAAGCCTTTTTAAATAAATAAATTTATGAAATAAGTTAAATAGTGTATAAATATAATTAAATCAGAGATACTTCCGGGTTAGACACGTAGCTCAGTTGGTAGAGCTGCGTGCACGTATACGGGAGGTCACGAGTTCGAACCTCGAATGCTACCAATAATTGAACCGGTTGAACCGGCCGTTGACCAGTCAACCCTTAGAAAAAGGGTAATTTTTTTAATTAAAATCATTTTTATTTTCTTTGAAAAATAGTTAAAAATACCTCAAAATAAGGTTTTTAAGCTTTTAAAAATTTGTATCAATTACCCCAATAACCTAAAAATCTAATAAAAAGCATAAATTAAAAATATTAATTTATCTATTTATCGCGTTATTATTTTAGGTTAGTTTTCCTTCGTCTGTTTAATCCCAAATTCGTGCGCGTTCGTCTTCGATCAAGGAAACGCACCCACTGTGAGTGAATTCTTACAAATTCCCCTTTTTATTCATGTTTTGGGGTGTATCATGTGTCGCTTTACTTATTTCGTTTATTCAAACTTGTGCTGTTACCATTATATGATCTAAACGTGTGATGTAAATGTTGTTTGTTATGATGTGTGTTTACATTTTGTCAAGTTGCGTGCAAATCATTCATTAGGCCCATCAGTTCCTCGTTGGAGACGAGTTGAGCATCGCGTGCCTCATTAGATCGGCTCCGTTTGATTGAGCCTTGATCTCATTGTTCATCATTTGGTGTGTGCGTGTGCATTAATTGATATTATGTGTTTTGTGATTAAATTTACATATACGTATACTCATATGTGGTTATGCACCTTTTTATAACCAATATAACAAATTCGTTCAAATGTTTTCATAAGATTCACTCGCCAACTTTTGTTGACCCAAAACCCTATTTTTACACATGATACAGGTGGACAGGTTGAAGCAAGGAACACATAGGAAATTGCCTTAGAAGAAAAATAAAGAAGTCAGGAAAAATGTATTTGAACATGTTGTGCTTGTATGTTTATTGTAATTTCTTCTTTAAAAAGAAATAATAAATATGAAACTTTATAGTAAATGTCATGAGCTTTGATGAAAACCCAATCATGCCCCGACTACCATTTCCACTGCGGGTCAGGGTGTGACATTATATTTGACCCGACTCGTTTCGCAAAAAAAAACAAATTTTTCGAAACGTACACCAACTCAAATTTATAGTGAAATATACATAAAATATGCACATAAAAATGTTTTTTAAACAAAGACGTATTATATTTGGCATGACTCGTTTCCTAGAAAAAGTTTATGTCGAAACGTAGAGCAAATCAGATTAATACCGAGACATACATATAAATATGTACGTAAAATTAGGTTTTAAGTAAAGGAGGTACAAGGGTAAACTCGAAATAAATTAGTAGTAAAAAAACTTAATAGATTAAAAACGTTCTTAAAACCGTGCTATGTAGCACTAATGCCACACCACTGCCAGCGACCACCAAAGTCGTAAAAGCTCGTAAAAATAAAATAAATAAAAAGGAAAAAATAACACCGAACGAAAAGCATACGTACTATCGTTGAGCATACGTAGTAGCGTGTTAATGTGAAGAAATTAAACCAAAACGTAAAACGTAGAAAATAATAACTAGTCTGTCACACGCTGACCCGCAGCGGATATGGTAGTCGGGGCATGATTGGGTTTTCATCAAAGCTCATGAAATTTACTATAATAAGTTTCATATTTATTATTCCAAATAAAAAGGAAAAATTCTAACAAACACATAAACCATACAAGCAACAAATGATCTTAACAAGACACTCAAATAATGTTTTATTTATCTTCTAAGGCCCAATCCTATATGTTCCATGCTTCAACCTGTTCACCTGTATCATGTGTAAAAATAGAGTGGGTCAACAAAAGTTGGCGAGTGAATTCCGTTTAAATATTTGAAAGAAAAAGATATGTTGATTAATTTAATAAAAATGTGCATAAACCAAATATGAGCAAACGTATATGTAAACTATTCACAAAACACATAAGCATCTAGCAATGTACACATGAGCATGATAAATGATGAACTGTGAGATCAGGGCTCAATCAAACGGAGCCGATCTGATTAGGCACGCGATGCTCTACCCGTCTATACAGGGAACTGATGGGCCTGTTGTGAATGCATAACTGGAACGAGAAAATAAAAGATGAGCTGTGAGATCAAGTGTAACGCTTCGCATTTGTATCTTTCCGTTTTCAGTAAGATCGCTTCGTGTTACTATTTTTTTTGAAATTCCAAACCTTGTAATCGTATTTCTATTTTCAATTCATTGTATTCTAAGGCTTTGATTTTAATCGAGATTAATCAATTATGCTAAATTCGCAAACTTTATTCGTGTTTAAACTTATGATCATACGATACTTTATCTCGTCATAAATCTATCCGAAACAACTTGTAAATGTTTGTTAAATGTTATAAATCTTAATGTCAAATTCAAACAAGACAACTAGAGTCTTAATGCAAATTGTTCAAGCTTCCGATATCACGTAAATCTTGTCGCATTATGTTTAAAAGATATTTGTTTCTAAGTTAATTTTTTTAGGGTTTTCAAACAACCTTTACACTTGACCAAAGACCATTATTAGACTCATACTTGTGTTTATATATCATGTACAACAATTAAAACCCTAGATGCATCAACTAATTAATTAAAAGTTCAAAAAATAAAAAATAAAAAAACAAGACAGCCCTTGCGGCCGCAAGGCTGTTAGGGTTTCCCCCTTTTTTTTATTCAAATCTCCCACCTAAATGCATATAATTCAACCCTACTCCTAACCCTAATCCTTCCCCTATATAAACACAAGTTCCTCCACCCATTTCTCACTTTTACAAGCCTCCACACTCCTCAAACAAGTCCCTAAACTTCAGAATTCTCTGCTGAAACTCAGCAGCTTGCAAGTGAGTTTCGACTCACTTTTCTTCTTCTTTTTACCTTGTTTTTCTTTCTAACACTCTTGGATAACCTCTAGGAAGGTACTCACAAGTTTGTTTGGGCAAACTAAGGTGAAACCACACCATTTTGAGGTCCAAAAGTGTACAAACTTTCTGCCCAAATTTTTATCTTTCAAACTTCAAGTTTTTCAATGTTTTCACTTTGTTTTTTTCCTCAACATTGTTTGCTAAGGCATATGGATGTTACCATAGGTTTTCCATGGAAAACCAAGGTGGAATCACACCATTTTTGGGGCCAAACTTTCTGTTTTGGAAGATAACTTATAAAAGTTTTTCAAACTTATTTTTAACATAACAAATCTATGCTACTTATGCCACTAACCAAGCTTATGGTTAGTGTGTTAAGCTAGAATTGTTCACACACTGTCACACCCCGACCGGCAGCGGAATAAAAGACGGGGCATGATTTGGTTATCACCAAAGCTCATGATATTTATTAAGAAGTTTCATATTTATTATATTCGAATTACAATTTAAATATCCAACATAATTTTCATACAAATACAATAAAAAAAATCTAAATGTTTGTTCCAAAGCAATAACTTGTTTATTCTTCTAGGCCATCCTAAGTGTTTCTTTCCTCAACTTGATCACCTATATCATGTGTAAAATAGAGGAGATTTTGGGTCAACAAAAGTTGGCGAGTGAACCTTTGATAAAACATTTAAATAACTGCTTATTTTGGTTTATTAAAGAAAATTGTGCATAAATCACATGTGAGCAAATATATATATGTAACAAATCACAAACCACATTGAATGAGTATATAACACGAATGATGATGTATCTGAGATCAAGGCTCAATCAAACGGAGCCGATCTAATGAGGCACTGATGCTCAACCCGTATCCCACGAGGAACTGATGGGCCTAATGAAATGAGTGCGCTGAAATGATAAATTTAATCCACATATAAACCGCATAACAAACAATTTACATTTAATCACAAAATGATATAATCACAAGTGTTTAGATAAAATAAAGGATTGGTACGACACATGATACACCCCAAAACGTGATTAAAACGGGGAATTTGTAGAGATTCACTCACCTTGGGTGCGTCTTCTTGAGTGGAAGAGAGAGCGCACGAGGAAAGGATTTGATCGACGAACGAATACTAACCTAAGATAATAATACGATAACAAAAATATAAACAAATTAATATTTGGACTTACTACTTTTTGGTTAGGTTTTTAGGTTATTTTTGTGGTATTTTGTTGAGATTTTATAACCTTCAAAGTTATATTTTGATGTATTACTTTTTGCTAAAATATAAGGATATATGACATATAATTTAATTTAAAAAAAAAACTGTCAGATCTGACCGGGTTTGTGTGAGAAATTGAATGCATGTGACAGGATTCGAAATCGAGACCTCGCGGTTGCGTGCACGCAGCTCTTCCAACTGAGCTACGTGTCTAACCCGTAAGGATTCTGTTTTCAATTATTTTTATACCCTTATTTATTTATTTCAGAAATCATTTAATTTAAAAACATTTTTAAATTATCGGACCGGTGTGAAGGGTCGGCCTCCAACCCGCGACCTCAGTGTTATTTTGCACCCAGCCCAACCAGTTGGGCTGGGTGTCTAACCCGCTTAATATCGGAATATTATTATACTTAACAACTTACTGTGCGTAATGAAATTTGGTCTTAAAAAAATGGATTTTATTTCGGGGGGTCGGTGAGGCACAAGGGTCGAACTCGGTACCATTCGCGTGTAATGCACACAGTCCACCGCTGGACTGTGTGTCTAACCCGATTTTAATTACATTTGTATACATACTGCCACTGATATATTTATCCAAAATAAAAACGGTTATGTGTATTTATGCGGTCATGAGCCGGATTCGAACCAGGGACGTGTATATTGTGCTTGCACACAGTCCACCACTGGACTGTGTGTCTAACCCGTTTGAAACATTCGTTTTAATTACGTAAAAACACTTAACCCACTTCGTCTTCTTCATTTTAAAATTAAACCAGAACTTATACCCGCCTGAATAGATTTTCTTATTGATTCTGATTTTTGTTAGTGATCGACCGCATATGATGTTAATCAGGTGAAATTTAAAAGAATAGTAGAAGAGGTCTACCGTAACAGAGGTGGCGGCACGATTCTGGTGGGTGGATTCCGACGATTTCGGTGGTTCTCCGGTGGAACAGAGCTTTTTCGACGACCGAGTTTTAGAGAGTAAATAGAGAATATGAGCGAGTTCTGAAGGGGGATTCGACTGGTATTTATAGTGGAGAGTCGAGAGCTCGGTTTTGGTAATTGGTTCGAATTGATTGCCAGTTCAATCGCGGCTGTGCGTTTACCAAACTTAGAGGGACAGTTGTCGAATTTGTTTAGGAAACACGCGTGAATCTCCGGCGAGGAGGTGTGGTTGTGGATTGCAGGTTCTTCTCAGCCTCAATATAGATATAATAAGAAACCAGAATTTACACAACTTGTGTGTGTATCGCAGCGGTGTTTGTTGTGCGTGTGTATCCGGGGGAACCCGGGTTCGACTCCCGGTTCACCCATTTATTTTTAAAACCGCTTTTCCTTAGTTTTTTATTATAAATAATTATTAATTTGTTGATTTGTTTTTCTTAATTAATGGATTAAATCTTTAACTTTTATTTATAAATTTATTTTTAAACATTTAATTTAATCATTATATATAAATAAATAACTAAACACGTAAAAAAATATTCTTTGATTGATAAAAGAGGCGGGTTTTCAAAACCCGATTTACACAAATGTTACAGTATTCCCTACTTTTAGAAATTTCGTCCCGAAATTTAAGTAGTGGTTGCAACTGGAAAGAGAAGCGGGTATTTCTCGCGCATTGAGTCTTCACGTTCCCAAATGAACTCGGGTCCTCGTGTTGACTCCCAACACACCCTGACGATTGGAATACGACTTCACCTTAAACGCTTCTCACCGAAATCCATGATTTCCACTGGTCTTTCAACGAAGTACATCGATTCATCGACTTGAATGTCTTCTAGAGGAATATGGAGGTTTTCGTTGGCAAGGCACTTTTTCAAGTTTGATACGTGGAATGTGGGATGAATTCTGTTAAGCTCTTCTGGTAGGTCAAGCTTGTATGCTACAGGACCTACTCTTTCGAGTATCTTGAAAGGTCCTACGTAGCGTGGTGCTAGCTTGCCCTTCTGGCCAAAACGAACCACTCCCTTCCACGGTGATACTTTTAAAAGTACTTGATCACCAATGTCAAACTCCAAGGGCTTTCGTCGTTTGTCAGCATAACTCTTTTGACGACTTTGAGCCACTAGAAGATTGTTTCGATTTGAAGGATTTTGTCGGTTGTTTCTTGAATCAATTCAGGTCCGCTGATTTGCGCTTCACCAATTTCGTGCCAACATACTGGAGATAGGCATTTACGACTGTATAAAGCTTCGAAAGGAGCCATGCCGATACTTGAATGATAGCTATTGTTGTAGGAAAACTCGACTAACGGTAGATGAGCGTCCCAGTTCCCTTTGAAGTCTATGACACATGCTCGAAGCATGTCTTCAAGGTTTTGGATGGTGCGTTCAGATTGACCATCAGTTTGAGGGTGAAAGGCGGTACTGAGGTCTAACCGTGTACCCAAAGCGGTTTGTACGGCTCGCCATGTTCGTGAAGTGAAACGACCATCACGGTCTGAAATGATGCTTAACGGTACACCATGACGGCTTACGATCTCGCTGATGTAGATACGAGCTAACTTCTCGTTCTTGAAGTCCTCGCGAATCGGAATGAAATGAGATGATTTTGTAAGACGATCGATTATTACCCATATGGTGTCATACCCACTGGAGGTGCAAGGTAACCCGGTAATGAAGTCCATGGTTATATTTTTCCACTTCCGTACAGGTATTTCGGGTTGGACTAGAAGTCCTGAAGGTCTTTGATGTTCAGCTTTTACTTTGGAACAGGTAAGGCACTTGGAAACAAAAACAGCGATATCCTTTTTCATGCCAGGACACCAGTAGGTGTATCGTAGGTCTTGATACATCTTATCGGCTCCTGGGTGTACAGAGTATCGTATTTTGTGTGCCTCATTGATGAGGAAATCACGAAGGTTGTCGCGATCAGGAATCCATATGCGGTTTAAATAGTATAGAATACCGTCGGATTTGGTTTCAATTTTGAGTTCAGCTCCACATGACAGCTCACCGCGTACGTCATTTTCCGTCACAGAAACATGTTGAGCTTCCCGGATTCGATCTTTGATGTCGATTATGATTTGCGAACATAGAAGACGAATAGAGTTCGCATATCCTTCTCGACTGAGCGCATTGGCCACCACGTTTGCCTTGCCAGGATGGTACCAAATTTCGCAGTCGTAATCGTCAAGAAGTTCGACCCATCTCCGTTGCCTCATATTCAACTCTTTCTGGTTGAAGATATGTTGGAGACTCTTGTGGTCAACGTATATTTCACACTTGGTACCGTAGAGGTAATGTCTCCATATCTTGAGAGCGAACACGACGGCTCCAAGTTCCAGGTCGTGGGTGGTGTAATTTTTCTCATGAACTTTGAGTTGCCTAGAGGCATAGGCTATCACCTTTCCTCTTTGCATCAATACACAGCCTAGACCTTGCCCTGATGCGTCGCAATAAACCACAAAGTCATCGCAACCCTCAGGAAGTGTAAGGATAGGTGCGTCACAAAGCCTTCGCTTTAAAGTTTGGAAGGCCTCCTCTTGCTTAGGTCCCCAAATGAAGGGTTTTCCTTTGTGAGTCAAGGTCGTGAGCGGAACGGTGATACGGGAAAAATTGGCAATGAAGCGTCGGTAGTAACCAGCCAAGCCGAGAAATGACCTAACTTCGGTAGGGGTACGTGGCGCTTGCTATTCTTCTACTGCCTTGATTTTTGAAGGATCGAAATGAATCCCTTTGTCATTGACGACATGACCAAGGAATTATACTTCTCCTAACCAGAATTCGCATTTTGAGAACTTAGCGTAAAACTTTTCAGTCCTTAAGAGTGTAAGAATGAGTCGAAGGTGTCGCTCATGATCGGATTTTGACTTGGAGTAGATAAGAATGTCGTCGATGAAGACTATGACGAAATGGTCGAGGTAGGGTTTGCATACCCTATTCATTAAATCCATGAAGACAGCGGGGGCGTTGGTTAAACCGAAGGGCATAACCATGAACTCGTAATGACCATAACGAGTTCGGAAGGCGGTTTTTGGGATATCTTCTTCGCGCACTCTAAGCTGATGATAACCAGAACGAAGGTCGATTTTGGAAAAACAGGTGGCGTCTTGAAGTTGGTCTAGAAGGTCATCAATACGAGGCAGTGGATAGCGATTCTTAACCGTCAACTTGTTGAGTTCTCTATAATCAATGCACATGCGAAAGGTTTCATCTTTCTTCTTCACAAAAAAAACAGGCGCACCCCAAGGCGATGAGCTAGGACGTATGAATCCTTTGTCAGTCAACTCTTGCAGTTGACTGGCCAACTCTTGCATCTCGGATGGGGCTAACCTATAAGGAGATTTTGCGACCGGTGTAGCGCCAGGCACAAGATCGATTCGAAATTTGACTTCTCTCACAGGAGGAAGTCCTGAAACGTCGTCGGGAAAAACTTGCGGGAATTCTTTCACAATTGGGATATCTTTGAGCTTCCTCTCCTTGCCTCCCTTCTTGACGACGTCAGCTAGAAATGCGACGTAGTTCTTGCGAAGATAACTTCAGGCTTGAAGGCAGGACATCAATTTGAGTCCTTTCGAAGGGGTTTCCCCAAAGATACGTAGTGTCTGACCGTCGGCGAGAGGAATACAAATGAATTTTTCGTGGCACACCACTTCAGCGTGATGCTGGCTGAGCCAGTCCATGCCGATGATAACATCAAAACTTCCTAATTTCATAGGAATGAGATCAATTGGGAAATCGTGATCATTTAGGGTGAGAGTACAATCGCGTATAATAGAATTTAATGAGGTGGGTTTTCCGTCAGCAACTTCCACCGTCAGAGATTCAACAAGATTATCACGAGGTTGGTTTCTAAAGACACAAAGCTCTTATCCGCACCAGTATCGAATAATATGGATGCATAACTACCATTTATGAGAAACGTACCGTTGACCACATTGTTGTCAGCCCTGGCTTGGTTGGCGTTGATATTGAAAGCTCTTCCTCTAGCAGGTGGAGGAGCTTGGTTAGCTTGGTTTACCGGGTTTGCTTGAGCTTGGGCATGGATGATGTTCACTAGGCGTGGCCAGGTGTTCCTGAAATGGTTTGGGTCCCCACAATTGAAACAGGCTCGCATGGGTTGCATCATGGGGTAGTTTGGTTGGTAGTATGGTTGGGCTGCGAACTGAGCAGGCGGTAGAAGTAAGGGTTGTTGGGCTTGGCCCACTATTTGATTTTGGGTTTGGGTTGGAGGTTGACTGCGGTTCAATCGCTGAAGGGTACGACAGGTTTGGATGGTGTGACCCGCACAGCCACAACTGGTGCAATGTTGGCAGGGGTTTTCAGGAGGGTGATGGTATTGACAACGGTTACACTTCGGGTGTCGGCCAGTGTATGGCCTTTTGAATGGTGCGGCTGGAGGGGCAACCTGGGTGATTGGGGCAGCAGTGATAGGAGGGTTGGTTTGGGTGACAGCAAAATTCTTGCTATTTCGCTTCCTCTTACCAGCAAACTTCGAGGATGAACCTGGGTGGTTTGGAGTTGGGGTCTCAATGGGTGTTTTCTTCTTCTCATCTTTGAATTTGCCGCTTCGAATGCGATTTTCAGTGAGTTCCGTAGCTAACTCCATTGCGGCTTCAAGTGTTGCAGGCGAAGTGCTTAAAACCGAATCTTGGATTTTCGAGGGGAGGCCTCGAATGTAGTGTTCAACTAGACGGTATAATGGGGTGAACAGATTGGGGATCATATGGTTCAACTCGAGAAATCTCTTATTGTATGAAGTGTGGTCTCCTTCCTTTTGTTTCAATGCGTGAAACTCGTCTTCTAGCTTTTTGATTTCGCTTCTTGGACAGAAGCGTCTCATCATGATTTCCCTTAACTCTTCCCAGGTTAAGGCCATGGCATCTTCAACACCTCTCTTACCCTTTTCCGTGTTCCACCAGGTAAGGACTACCCCAAACAATCTTCCAGTCGCGAAACGTACCTTACGGTCATCGGGACAGTCGCAATTGAGAAAGGTGTTTTCCATCTCCTCAAACCAGTGAAGGAGAGCGGTGACACCTTCAGTCCCTTCATATTTTGGGGGATCGCAGGACTTGAAGTGTTTGTAGGTGCATTTGGGGGTTTTGGGAGGAGGGTTGGCGCCGCTTTGGTCTTCTTGGTTTGGAGAGTTGATGGGATTAGCGGTGAGAGCTTGCTGAACTTGTAGTACGATGTCAGGAGGCACTGCGGCCATTTTTTTAGCAATTTGCGTGGCCAAGCGTTCGTTTGACTTCCCTGACCTTCTACCTCCACGTAATTGCCTAACAGGCATCTACAGGAATATGTATAGGGAGATTGTGAGTTCAAGAATTTCCTAGGTGTCATGTGTCGTAAAAAAAATGAAAACAACATAACTGAAATTAATTTAACTACATCCATCGGATATCTTGGGTTTGCTCATGTTTGGGCCTCCAAATGTCCCCTATACCATTGCCTGTGTAGTCATGTGGGCCCCCATGACTATTGGGCTTGGTAGGATTCACATTGGTGTTGGCGGGTTAACACTTGCACCACCCGAATGAAAATCGTAAAACATGATTGCGAGATGTATGGTCGGAGGGTGTCCAGGTGTAGACACAATGGCAACTCAAAGTGGGGTTAGCTCACACGACGTTTGGTATAGCATGCTTTGGCCTAATAGGTCCTTCGTACTCTCATTGTTAGTCCCCAGGTAGGCAAACTTGTCCTTTATTTTGGATTTATACGAATGCCAAGCCTAGACAGGACGTTTCGACTACCGGTACTCGTACCCTTCCAGTTACTACATGCCCGTCGTGAAAACTCACTTTGATGTGATTTGAAAAATACGAAAATGTTGCAAAAATCATGGAAATAGTGAGGTGTGTGCTTTCATAGATATGACATGTTATGAGGATATGAACTATGATGAGCATTGCATATTAACATGTACTTGTGAGAGTGCTTGCATAATATTGGGTGTGAAAATAAACATGAAACATATAAACATCATGAATTTTTGCATGTAACACATAAACAATTAAAATTTAATCAACTATAGTATAGGCTCTAAGGGTCTAATAACCTATCCTATATCCCTATAGCCACAAGCTCTGATACCAATCTGTCACACCCCGACCCGCAGCGGAATAAAAGACGGGGCATGATTGGGTTATCACCAAAGCTCATGAAATTTACTAAGAAGTTTCATATTTATTATATTCGAATTACAATTTAAATATCCAACATAATTTTCATACAAATACAATTAAAAAAATCTAAATGTTTGTTCCAAAGCAATAACTTGTTTATTCTTCTAGGCCATCCTAAGTGTTTCTTTCCTCAACTTGATCACCTGTATCATGTGTAAAATAGAGGAGATTTTGGGTCAACAAAAGTTGGCGAGTGAACCTTTGATAAAACATTTAAATAACTGCTTATTTTGGTTTATTAAAGAAAATTGTGCATAAATCACATGTGAGCAAATATATATATGTAACAAATCACAAACCACATTGAATGAGTATATAACACGAATGATGATGTATCTGAGATCAAGGCTCAATCAAACGGAGCCGATCTAATGAGGCACCTGATGCTCAATTCGTATCCCACGAGGAACTGATGAGCCTAATGAAATGAGTGCGCTGAAATGATAAATTTAATCCACATATAAACCACATAACAAACAATTTACATTTATTCACAAAATGATATAAGCACAAGTGTTTAGATAAAATAAAGGATTGGTACGACACATGATACACCCCAAAACGTGATTAAAACGGGGAATTTGTAGAGATTTCACTCACCTTGGGTGCGTCTTCTTGAGTGGAAGAGAGAGCGCACGAGGAAAGGATTTGATCGACGAACGAATACTAACCTAAGATAATAATACGATAACAAAAATATAAACAAATTAATATTTGGACTTACTACTTTTTGGTTAGGTTTTTAGGTTATTCTTGTGGTATTTTGTTGAGATTTTATAACCTTCAAAGTTATATTTTGATGTATTACTTTTTGCTAAAATATAAGGATATATGACATAAAATTTAATTTTTTTTTAAATAAAACGTCAGATCTGACCGGGTTTGTGTGCGAAATTGAATGCATGTGACAGGATTCGAACTCGAGACCTCGCGGTTGCGTGCACACAGCTCTTCCAACTGAGCTACGTGTCTAACCCCTAAGGATTCTGTTTTCAATTATTTTTATACCCTTATTTATTTATTTCAGAAACATTTATTTTAAAAACATTTTTAAATTATCGGACCGGTGTGAAGGGTCGGCCTCGAACCCGCGACCTCAGTGTTATTTTGCACCCAGCCCAACCAGTTGGGCTGGGTGTCTAACCCGCTTAATATCAGAATATTATTATACTTAACAACTTACTGTGCGTCAATGAAATTTGGTCTTAAAAATGGATATTATTTCGGGGGGGTCGGTGAGGCACAAGGGTCGAACTCGGTACCATTCGCGTGTAATGCACACAGTCCACCACTGGACTGTGTGTCTAACCCGATTTTAATTACATTTGTATACATACTGCCACTGATATATTTCATCCAAAATAAAAACGGTTATGTGTATTTATGCGGTCATGAGCCGGATTCGAACCAGGGACGTGTATATTGTGCTTGCACACAGTCCACCACTGGACTGTGTGTCTAACCCGTTTGAAACATTCGTTTTAATTACGTAAAAACACTTAACCCACTTCGTCTTCTTCATTTTAAAATTAAACCAGAACTTATACCCGCCTGAACAGATTTTCTTATTGATTCTGATTTTTGTTAGTGATCGACCGCATATGATGTTAATCAGGTGAAATTTAAAAAGAACAGTAGAAGAGGTCTACCGTAACAGAGGTGGCGGCACGATTCTGGTGGGTGGATTCCGACGATTTCGGTGGTTCTCCGGTGGAACAGAGCTTTTTCGACGACCGAGTTTTAGAGAGTAAATAGAGAATATGAGCGAGTTCTGAAGGGGGATTCGACTGGTATTTATAGTGGAGAGTCGAGAGCTCGGTTTTGGTAATTGGTTCGAATTGATTGCCAGTTCAATCGCGGCTGTGCGTTTACCAAACTTAGATGGACAGTTGTCGAATTTGTTTAGGAAACACGCGTGAATCTCCGGCGAGGAGGTGTGGTTGTGGATTGCAGGTTCTTCTCTGCCTCAATATAGATATAATAAGAAACCAGAATTTACACAACATGTGTGTGTATCGCAGCGGTGTTTGTTGTGCGTGTGTATCCGGGGGAACCCGGGTTCGACTCCCGGTTCACCCATTTATTTTTAAAACCGCTTTTCCTTAGTTTTTTTATTATTATAAATAATTATTAATTAGTTGATTTGTTTTTCTTAATTAATGGACTAAATCTTTAACTTTTATTTATAAATTTATTTTTAAACATTTAATTTAATCATTATATATAAATAAATAACTAAACACGTAAACAAATATTCTTTGATTGATAAAAGAGGCGGGTTTTTGAAACCCGATTTACACAAATGTTACACACACAATTAAGAGGCATATCATGTCTCTAAACTTCTGGTTTTTACTAGGGTTTCAAACCCACAAGTGTTGAGCCATCCAAGCTTGGAAGCTTGTGTTGGTGTAGGTGTGATTACATGAAGGCCTTGGCCATTCAACTATTCAATCCACCCCTCACTTGGTGATTTCCATAATTCTTGACCATCCGGATTGTCCTTGTGACAATCTTGTGTAATGGTGAATCTTATGAAAGAGGTTTAGGATGGTTATCCTCCTACCTCCATGCATGACTTATATGACTTACATGATATCTATGAATATATGAACTATATGATAAATTAGTAATATTATAACTATATGTAAATACTTAATATAACCGAACCTTTGACCATGACCAATGGTTATTTGTCCTAAAAGTAGGTTATTTTATCTTAGACCTAACAATCGTTACGATTCTATTGGGCATGACCCATAAAAACACAAACACCCTTCGGGGCTTATTAGTGTCAAAAACGAGCGTTAATGTCTAGATAAATACTTTCTTTTATATATACTTTCCTTTCATATTTTAAATTCCTAAACTCATTGAACTCCCCCGTCAATCTAATACTCACACTCCTATGTTGACTTGTGTAGGATAAACTTGGTGTTCCATCCCCTAAATCAACCTAACTCTCTCACGGATATTACTTTGCAAAACCGTGAATACACTCGACCCCTTTTATGTTTTCTACTATTTTGGTGCAACATGTTAATTTACTAAAACTACACTAAATCACACTTTATTCTATGTTTTCACACAAACAATCCATCAACATGCTTTAGTCTTATGCTACTTGAATTGTTACTTGGTATATTCTTATGTGATCTAAATGTCATTAACTTTGATCGAGCCTCCTTTAACATGTATAGTGCTGTAGGAGTAACGCACCGCCCGTATTCTTGTGGTCAATGTTAAGTTGTAATCTATTTTGCGGTACACTAGAGGATTGACTTATAGATTCACATGCCTTGTTTACACTTATCTTGTATGCTAGCTATTCACGTGGATTTGTTTAAACGGATTTTATACTTATGCTATGATATTAAACTTGTGTACTCGCCAATACTTGTTATTGAATTATACTTTTTAACATGTTGTAGGTTGATGAAGTTGTTATGATGGAACTTAGTAGGAATGGCATAGAAACACGCATAGAACACTAAGTTAATCATTATCTTATTGTTGAATTTGTTTCGTTGTTATTTCTTGTATTTGAATATTCGGTGTAACCTTAACAATTTTGATGCTATGAAATAAAATGGGTTGTTAATTTAAATAATGTTGCAAATAGCGTTATGATGTCTCGAGCAATCTAGTTCGTCTCACTCCGATGTTTCCGCCATCGGTTGGGGTGTGACAGATTGGTATCAGAGCCATAACTATAGGGAATTAGGTAGAATTGCCATGTTCGACCTAGTCTATAGTTTAAGTGACCAACTTGACCATTCTTGCTTCATGAATAAAATGTTAATCCTTCCTATTTGCTTCTTCCTATTTCTTTTGTCTTAAATATATGCATGTGTTTTTCCTAAGACACTTACACAATTTAAACACTTGAAGACTTGAAGACACTCAAACTACAAACGAGACGATCTCACCAAAATAAGGGTGAAACCCGCACTTTGGTGATCACTCTCAATCCGCGAATTTGGTTTTTGCACGAAATTACACCATCAAGTTAGGAGTGAAATCCACATCTTGATGGGAATTTCCGTTTCATACTCTAGTGGACCCTTACCAACGAGTCGGAATACGCTCCTCGTTTGGTAAGTACCAACCACACCTAGGGTACAACGTTGTCAAGTTAGGGGTGAAACCCGCACCTTGTCAACTAGCCCCATTCCTCGATTTTCAATCTCGCCAAAATTTTGATTTTTCGATCGGTTAGAAACGTGTAGTACTTGGAAGGGTAAAGTGCCGTTAATCGCTTCTCGACGAGAGCACTTTACCTATAGGCCAAAGCACGTTACTCTAATTTGAAAGGATCACGATTCAATTTGGAATAGTAAAATGTTTCTCAACCCGAAACACTCCAATATTTTATTGAGCCTATCTTTTATGCTATCTCAATTTCTATGTGTTTTTAGTACTTGTTATCTCGTTCATTTCAAACCCGATGCACGATTCGCACGCCCTTCGTAACAAAAAAAACACTAATAATATTAATTCTTGTGAACCAACTAAATTTATACTTCTTTACGCAAATCCTACGTGTTTATACTTTTGAATGCCAACATGCTTATGCTATCTATGTGAAATTATACGTGTTATATGACGCTTATGTGCTCAAAACAGATACTTTTCTTTATAACAACACTTTACAATCAAAGCCTAAATCTACCTTTTATTATCAAACCCTTTAGATGTCTTTCTCTCAAAGCGTTATGGGAAGAAGGAAGTCAAAGTTCAAGTCAAAGTCCCAATCTGACTCATGTCAAAGAAGGACTGCATGAAATTCATGGCTGAGCAAATGGCTAAACACATGGCTAAGGTCATCCCGAAATAGTCAGCAAGGTCCAGCCCCTACCTAACGCCGAATCACCTCATACCTCTGTCGACTCCAAAGCCGAACCACCCAAAACCACCTTCACCCATAAGCAATTATGTTCTTGCAATCCCTTACCTTTCACCGGCGAAGGGAACGCCACTAAACTGCTACAATGGTTCGACGCCATTGAACTCACCTTCATCCAAAGTGGTTGTCCTGACCACTTGCGCACCTTGAACGCCACGGGAGTGTTCCGATCGAGAGCCCTTGATTGGTGGACTTTCGAGCGTAGCGCTCGTGGCAACGAAGTCGCCCACGCCCTCCCTTGGGCCGAGCTCAAGAAGTTAATGGAAATGAGTTTTGTCCCCCTCACGAACTCCAACGACTCGAGACTGAGTTTTGGAACCTCCGGCAAGTGGGGAATGACAACGCTGGCCTCACGGCCCGTTTTAAGCAACTGAGCGTTATTTGCCCAAGTTAAGTCGACACTACTGAGAAAGTGGTCGGTAAATACATACGTTGCCTTCCTCCTAACCTCGCTGACCTGGTCGATACCACCTCCCCCAACACCCTCAAGGAAGATTTTCGGCTAGCTGCTCGCTTGAACAACCGCCAAGTCCTTCGTGAAGCCGCCAAGGCTCCACCAAGGAAAGCCCACCAAGCAACCACAGAATCCATTACCGAACCTGCCTCACCCAAACCCCGAAGAAGCAACACCAAGGGTAAGAAGCGGAAGGCTTTGAGCCCGATTTACGCGGTAGTCACTCCGCCAAACCCCCACCAGCCAGCCTTGCCCGCACCCGAACCCATTAAGAAAGCGTACACCGGACCCTATCCCAAGTGCAACACCTGTCCCTTCCATCACCCGGTCACCGCCCCATGCCGCCTATGCACGATCTGCAATAGGTATGGGCACCTTACCCAACAGTGCCGGAATGCTCCGCAAGCCCCCATCAACCAAGCCCGAGCCGTGACCACCCTGCCCCCTCAAAACCCTACCGGCAACCAAAACCGGCCCCATTCTCCTGCCGCTCGTGCCTGCTTCAGATGCGGAGACCTAAATCACTTCGCCAACAACTGCCCGCAGCGTAACAACAACAACAATCAGCAGCAGCAGCAAGCTCGCGGCCGAACCTTTGTCATCACGGCCGCTCAAGCTCAAAACTCAAACGATGTCATATAGGGTACGTTCCTTGTTAACAATGTTTACGCTACGTTTTTATTTGATACTGATGCGGATAAAAGTTTTGTGTCCGTTGAATTCGAACCTTTGCTTATGTGTAGTCGTTCTAAGTTGCCTAAATCATTCGAAGTTGAAGTCGCCGACGGAAAATCTGTCACCGTCGATTCTGTCCTTTCTAATTGTTCTTTAAACCTCAATAATCATATGTTTTCTATTGACCTCATATCCATGCCAATGGGTAGTTTTGATATCATAGTAGGCATGGATTGGCTAGGGTGAGTCCGTGTTGAAGTTGTTTGTTCGGAAAAATGCATTCGCCTCCCCCTTCAATAATGATTCCTTGCACGTCTATGGTGAGAAACCTTCAAAAGGTCTCAAGCTTATGTCGTGTATTCAAGCAAACAAGTACTTGCGTAAGGAATACTTCGCATTTCTTGCCCACATTGTGGAAAAGATGGAGAAGGGTCCAAGCGTGAGTGAAGATCCCGTTGTGCGCGAATTCCCTGGCGTCTTTCCTGAGGATCTTCCTGGTCCTCCTCCTGCTCGTTCTGTTGATTTTCGCATCGACCTCACCCCTGGTGCAACTCCGGTCACAAAATCCTGTAACACCCTGTAAAATCGTGTCCAATAGTATAGTGACACGTATTGTATTTTAAATATAGTCTATTAAAGAACAACAAGGACTAAAGGCGTCAACATGCTCAAACTGAGCCTCTGAGTGACGGTCCGATGTCAATATGCATAAATAACAAGTCTCTGAGTGACTGATATGTCAACATGCTTAAATCATTACTGATACGTCAACATGCTTAAAAACTTGGCCTCTGAGTGACTGATATGTCAACATGCCTAGCCTCTGAGTGACATCGGAGTCAACATGCTTATAATAAGCCTCTGAGTGATCCTTTGTGAAGTCCGAACTATCATACGTGCCATTTGTTGGACGAGTGAGTTCAATTTTGTGAATATGTGAAAGTTGGATGATGGAAGGATTAAAAGTGTCAACATGTTAATTTATACCTCTGAATGACCTTTTAACGAATCGAGAGCTCGACAATGTCCAGGTATAATCCTGGGTATGCCACATATTGGCTACCGAGGGCTAAAAGTGCCAAAAAGTGTTTGAAAAGGTTTTTAGAAGCATTTTAAAGTTAAGAGGCTAAAGTGTCAAACTTTGAAACTGGCCAAGGGGCGGTCGCGGGCCGCGAGAGACCTGGCCTGGGTCTCTCGTGGGGCGCGAGAAGAGTTCTTCAGCAGAAAATTTTGGCTTGGCCTCCAAACAAAGCTCCAAAACCATTAATTCGAAACTATGGACTTGTAATCAGCTTTGCCACGTTTTGGGACACTTGTAAGCTCCATCTTACACCCCTAAACACCTAGCTTCACCTCCTTTGAGTTCTCCAACTCTAAATAGGTGATCAAGTTCACCATTTGAAATTGCACCTTTCTTATTCATACTCTTCTCCATCCTCTGGAAGTTCCTAGCTAAAAGGAGCATCCAACACAGTTCTTTTGCACCCTAGGAATCACTGGTAAGTGTTCCTTCCTTGTGCATTTTCGTTTATAGGCTTTTATAGCCAAAAGTCAAGCGTTTTGCGGAAAACGCTTTGACTTTCGGTTAGGACCATTATGGTCCAGCCATTGTTCGAAGTGAACATGGCTAAGTGATCATAATAAGGTAGGTGTTAGTCCCTATACAGGACACCTCCTGAAGATCACGTTTGCTAGACCAATTGACGGGTCAAAATTTTAATATTAAAAAGTCAAACATGCCATTTTTCGGAAAAATCATAAATTGATCTTATATATGTTATGAAACTTGTTTTGACACTTAAAAAAGTTGGTAATAATTATTAGAACATGTTCGGCTAGTCAATTTCAGCTCTAGGGTCGGTTCACAATCGAAAGTCGCGAAGTTTGACTTCTGCTTTGACTTTCGATTCTGACCCGATTTAGATTAGTTACCTACTGATCTAAAGTTGCATTATGATCATAATATAATGTAGCATAACCCTCTGAGGTTAGATTACATGATCATAATCAGAATCCAAGTTTATGCGCAAGTTCCGTAATTATGTCATCTTTGACCAAAATGTCTTTTTTTTGCATAAAACAAGGTTTTAAATGGTAATGAACTTGAAAATGAGTTTCTTACTGATGTAATATTATAAGTAGGATTATTTGGGATGTTAAACCAAGTTATAAACTGAGTTTTCAAACAGGTCCTTAAACTATGTCGATTAATAAAGGTTTTAACCCTGTGGTTCATAAAATAGTTTTAATAAAATCTTTTCAAGGTAAATCATCTACCTACTGATAAAGTCTAATTTACTATTTAGTTGGGACAAAAAATCGTATTAGATAATTAATAAGTTTAACCAACCCTTAGAAAATCATAAAAATAGCTATTTGAAGTATATTTATATAGTGGATAGTTTAAATGAAAAGAAAAATTTTGTAAGAATAAAAAAATAATTTTTAAACCAATTGAAATTCTCCATTTACTTCATTTAATGTGTCTATTTAATGTTATGAAAAAAAGCATATATGTAAATCTATAATTGTCATTAGTTAGCTTATTAATTAAACTTGTAACTCATTTTTTTCATATACTCTTTCAAGATAAAATAATTTATGGTGTAAGACAATTTTCGACATATGTAGGATAAATTTTAGGTATGATGTAGGGTAAATTTAATGTGTGTAGGATAAATTTAATGTGTGTAGGGCCGCGAGAGACCTGGCCTGGGTTTTTTGAGTGGCCATTTATCAATGCCTTTAACCGCAAAGAGGGCATGATTAAAGATCAAGTGATTAAGGCGGCACGTATCGAGTAGAAACTCATTATAACACAAGCTTATGTCATCTTGTAGTTTGGAGAATTTTGCGTGCACATTTAAGCCGTGTATTCTTGCTTTTATGTATTGTTTTTAATTTAGTAGGTTGTATTCTTTTTATTTCTAGTGTAATGAAAAGTTTTATTTTTATGTTGTTTTAAACATTATTGTGTAATTTATAAATAAATTGTAAATAAAAATAAAAAATAATCATTAGGTAATTAATAAATAATCATCAAACAGGTGGGTAAATTACTAGTAAAATGGCTTAATTGATGTGATAAACATATAATAGAAAAAAACATATAATTTATCAAACCATATTCTTATAGTCTTAGGACACCTTACAAACAACATAGTTTTATATACTATTTAGTTGGGACAAAAAATCGCATCAACTGATTAATCAATTTCAACTAACTATTAAAAAGTCATAATGATAATAGATATTTAAAGCATATTTATACGTCAATGTTAATATATAACAGATTTTCACATGCAATGGAAATTATTTCACATGCCACACCTAACATCTTGAAATGACCAATTTTTTACCATCTTCTTATTTAAATGCAGCTTTTTACACAATATCCATTTTTCTTCACTATGCTTTCGACATATGCATTTTTTTTTATTTTTCTTTCCTTATAGATTTCGTTTTAAAAAGAAGAAGGCTCCACTTTTTTTTATCGTAATATGCGAACATAAGATGTATATATAAATTTTATTGTCCGCAATAGAGATCCTATAGTTTGTTTAACAAAATTAAAAATAAAAGTATTAATTCTTGTGTTGTGCAGGTTGTCGTGTTTTTTTAAACAACGAACTTCATTAAAGATGACACTAGCAAGAGGCTAGCGCCAAAACAACATAGTTACAACATAAATTTACACAAATCATTCCATAATATGATTCTAAACGGAGATCTATTTTTAATTGAGTTAAATGCTTGGTTGGTCCATGTGGTTTGCAAAAATTGCAGATTTGGTCCCAATGGTTCATTAATTACACACTTGGTCCCAGTGGTTGCAATTTTTGCACTTGGGTGGTCCTTATGACTAACCCATGTTAACTTTCTCAGTTAAGTCTATGTAAAATTACCACACTACCCTTACAATTAAAAACCAAAAATAAATAAACACATTATTCTTCTTCACCCTAATCTCTCTCTCTCACTTTCCTTTTCTCTCTCTAAAACCACAAGACCACCGTCTCCCACCTCCACCTCACCACCGCCTCCACCGCCGTCTCCTACCTTCTCCTCCCATTCACTGTTTCAGGTAATTAATCTCCCTATTTTCCTAAACTTAAAACAGGGGGCCTCTTCATCTTCATCATCTTATCTCCTAAAAAAACCTACCATCCAATAACAACCAACGACCACCACCCTCACTGCCCTCAACTACCAACCCGTCGGAAAAATGACGTGGGTCGTCGAGAACACCACACCAGCCGCCGCTACTGCTACCGTCATCGTAAACCACCTCCCATCACCATAAAACCTACCTGCCATCGCCACCTCCTTCAACCTCCACCGTACACCCTTCAACCTCTCTCTCTCTACCTCCCAACTGATGATGCACATCGAACTGCCGGAACCTACTACCGGAAAAATGAACCTGCAACTCATCTTCCACCAACGATATGTGCATCATCGGATCCGACATCGCCGGCTCCTCCGTCGCCCCTTCGACTTCACTGCATCGTGTTTAGTTTCTGATGATTTGTTTTTGTGTAATTTTATTTCTGATTGTTTGTGCTATTTAAAAATTGACGTGTGTTATGTGTAATTGATGCATATGTGTGTGGCGGTGATTTGGGGAAGAAGTGGTTGTGGCGGTGTGAAGCAGCAGGGGCAACGAGCTGGTGTGGTGGTTATCGGCGGTGGTGATAGCCTGCCCGGTGGTGGAGGTGTTCGTTGGTGGTGGTGGGTTTCAGTGTTGGTGGGTGTTTTGGTGTTCCGGGGTGGAGGTGAGAAGTGGCGGAGGTGAGACGGTGGCGGTGGGTGTTCGGGGGTGGAGGTGAGATGGCGGCGGAGGTGATATGGTGGTGGTTGTGCTGCTTGTTTGAGAAGAGACATGTGAAGATATATATAACTTGGTAATAAGCAAGGGTATTTTGGTCATTTAACATGAACTTAACTGAAAAACTTAACAGATGTTAGTGATAAGGACCACCCGAGAGCAAAAATTACAACCAACAGGACCAAATGTGTAATTAGTGAACCACTAGAAAAAAGCATGTAATTTTTACAAACCACATAGACCATCCAAGCATTTAACTCTTTTTAATTCATGACTTCATCTCCTCCACCGTTCTATTATTCTCATTTGTCTCTTTTTCTGAAAATATAAGCTCGTTTCTTGATTTCCATATACACCAACCAGCCGTGAGCTTGAATCGCTTTGGCCCTTCTCCTATCCGCCTTCTAGTCTTTATTCATCTTTATCAAATATTTCATCATGAAGGCGCAGATAGGGGATATTCCAACCCATTTGCTAATCACCTGCCAAATCCGACTTGCAAAATAACAAGCTGTCAGCAAGTGGTTATTGTCTTCCTCTCCCTCGCCATATTCCTTCAGTTCAGCAACGCTAAGGTAGGAAGACCGTCCGGATTTGCTTTCCACATAAAGGTGTTTGGAGACCAATAATTCCATCTCTATCCTTCCGGCCCCGGTTGTGGTGTATTTAACCTAGCAGTTAAAAAAATATAAAAATTTTGCTCAAAAGTTATGATTACAAATGTATATTTTTATCTGATATACCTGTTCGATAAAATGGTTTTTTTTTTTTTTTGTGATTTAAAGAAAAAACAAACATGTGAGTCTAAGTCGTGGAATTGAAAAAAGTCTGGGTACAGGACAATGTGAAGATGTTTGACTTTAAGTGGGTTGCAGGTGCCCTTGGTTTTCACTACTTAATGGCACCTTCTCTCAAACCCTAATTCCTTCTATTCGCTCCTGATATCACACCAACAAACTCTTAACAATTAAGCAGGTAACTATACAATCTAATGTTTCAGCATCATATATGTATAACAATTTCTGGTATCCGCTCATTTGTTATGTTAATAATTGATTATGATTTGAGTTTAAAATGTTTGTAACTGTCCCAATTTCTCCCAAGTTCCAAGCAGAAGGGCACCGTTTCACCTTTTGGTTTTGTGACTATGGGGTGTGGGCTTGGCTTTTGGGCGTTGATCAGCTGCTCCACCCCGGGCGGGCTGGCGTTGCCCCTTTGGCGTGGGATCGAGCCTAGCGTGGGTCAGGGGCAGGGTGACATGGCTGCCTTTGGTTGGCTACTTTAATTAAAAAAGAAAATCCTTATGGCTGGCCACGCCAAACCTCACCCCCAGTTTTTGAGTGTTACCTTGTGGATCCCACCCTCGCCACGTGTCGAGTAATGCCCGCCCACACCCCATATTTGTAACTGAATTACAAATCTGGGGATAAACTTACCACACTTTTTTTATCAGTTTAGTTAAACAACTAATTTTAGTCTGATATTGAAGCGTTGACTTTGTTCTTTTTTCGTTTTTGATATCTTTTTAACAGTGAGGGTAGTGCATTTAACAAGATCATAAACAATTAGCTTCAATTTTGCTATTGAAATCTGTGTCTTGACTCTTGAATCAGTGTTTATGTGTTAGTTTTGGGTTGAGGCGGAGCTTGTTGCCGTTTACCTTGTGTTTGAAATTCGATCATATAACGTAACATGGCGAGTTTTAATCATGTCAACTCTTGACATTAACGAATTTTGTTAAATGAGTTTCGAGTTAATAGAGCACTATAATGGAACAAATTTTGTTTATGTTTCATCTGTAAATAGGAGCAGCTAGTTATTTAGAACCACCGATGGCTGATGATACCACCGATCCAAGTTACTGGTTGAACTGGAGATTTTTCCTTTGTGCATTATGGCTCATAATTGCTATGATACTAGCAACAATCTTAATAACCAAATATGAAGTTTTCAACAAGAAGAAAACTCACAAAAAAGACGATGAGCTTGATGTGGACCCCGTCGGGATTTTGTATGAGGATGAAACCTGGAGGACTTCTTTTAAAGCGCTCCATCCCGCCTGGCTGCTTGTTTACAGATTATTTGCGTTTGGGGTGATGTTGGCATTACTTATTACAGATGTGATTATTGACGGAGCTGACATACTTTACTTTTACACTCAGTAAGTGGTTTTAAGTCCTTTATGTTAAGGCCTAAAACGCAATCATATTATGTTATCTTTATTAACGTTTTTTCTTCTATGATGTCTCTTGTGATGAACAGGTGGACATTTGTTTTGGTCACCTTCTACTTTGGGGTATGAAATTTTGCGAATTATATCATTAAGTTTGTAAATATCCTTTTTTATTCCTTAAAAAACATGTGTTGTGCTAAAAAGTTGAAAACTTTCTTCAAATTTATTATTTCGGTGCTGTTTATTTGTACTTTTATTTTTGTCTACTGTGTGTAGCTTGCATCTTCACACTCAATTTACGGATGTTACCAATATTGGAATGGAATCGGTGATGATAATATCAATACCGCCATTATAGACCACGAACGAGGCATGTACATGGCTCCCTCAGAAGGCAATCATGTTTTAACTCATGTTAGAAAGATTGCTGGTGTATCGGGCTATTTCTTCCAAATAGTCTTTCAGGCAAGTTTTTTAATGAAAGTTTCCGTTGGTATTATTTCATCATTTTTTGTTTAATTTCATCCTCGCTTTCTCTTTTAATAAACAGATATGCTCAGGTGCTGTTGGACTCACTGATAGTGTGTTTTGGTTCATAATTTATCCATTTCTTACTCCTGCAGAGTACAGTTTAAGCTTCGTACGTTTAATTTTGTTCTTTATACGTTGACAGAAATGATAGAAATTAATTTCATTTTAAATATATTTGAGGGGTAATTTTGTCCTTTTAATACAGTTGGATGTCACCATGCATTCTGTCAATGCTGTTCTGCTCCTTGTTGATATATTTCTAAATCGCCTGGTAAGTTGCACGCTGGTTCAATCATCTAACATCTGTGTGTCCAATCGTATGTTTCGCACAGACTTTTTTACTTTTAAATTCTATCCTACCATCTACCGATTTGACTAACTTGACTGTTTTATCAGCGCTTCCCTTTCTTTCGTTTGGCTTATTTCGGTCTGTGGACATGCATATTTGTCATTTTCCAGTGGATCGTTCATGCATGTGTATCAATGTGGTAAGCTGAGATCTTGCTTTGTCCAAATCCGTAATTTCACATGATTATAAAAGTAGAGCGAGTGCTTGCTAAAATATATTTACACGGTTCTTGTTACTGCAGGTGGCCATATTCGTTCCTTGATTTATCATCTCCATATGCTCCCATTTGGTACGCTCCTATGTGAAATTTAATCTGTTAAAACTTTATCGTAGCTCGTAGGCCTTGTCTCAAATCTCCCCATAATCCCATATAACCATAGTGTTTCACTACTTATATAGGGGAATCGTGTACTTCGGACCCAATGCTATCACAGAGATCTCCCTCCATAATCCCATATTACTAGAGTGTAAACGAACCGAACGAACACAAACAAGTTCACAAACGCTTACCGAACAAGATTTCTTGCTCGTGTTCATTCAGTAAGGAAGTGACGGAGGCGTATAGTATAACTATGGTTTCAAATTTTTAAAATTAAAACCAATATAATAAAAATATAACTTAAGAAAACCTTTAAGAGAACGAACACAAATGAACATAAATGAGCGAACATAAATGAACACATCACCGAACGTTCACGAACGTAAACAAACGAATGCAACCTCTGTTCACGTTCGTTTGTTTAACTTATTGGATGAAAGTTCTGGTTCGTGTTTGTTCATTTATTAAACGAACTTCCCACCAAACGGCTCACTAACTGTTCGCTAAACGTGTGGTTCATTTACAACCCTACTTAGAGTCTAGAGATAATTTTGTATATTCTTGAAGATAAACATGTGTGTCGTAGAATGCATCTTTCTCACATTTACATAAAATCATGTAGGATTTGAGTAACATTAGTAATTGTTACATTTGCTCCTCTGGATGTGTTTTATGTGTTTGAACTGATGGGATTAGTGTTTGATTGCAGGTATTTAGGAGTGGGATTAATTCATCTTCCTGCCTATGGAATCTTTGCACTCATAGTTAGGGGAAAACAACTTCTATTGTCAAGACTTCATGACATCCATCAGTTCTAAGATTAAGGAATAGCTGTCACACCCCGACCCGCAGCGGAAAAGGTGATCGGGACATAATTGGGTTATCATCAACATTTATTATATATTTCATATTCATTAATACAATTTAATGGAACTTTACAACAAATGATACAACATGTTCTAACTATCAATCTAAGCTTCTTGGTTCTCTTCTAAGGCATATCCTATGTTTTCCTTGCTTCAACCTGTTCACCTGTATCATGTGTAAAAAGGTTTTTGGATCAACATAATGTTGGCGAGTGAATCCTATGGAAAAACATTTGAACAAGTTTATCCAATTGATTATAAATAATGTGCATACCACATATGAGTAAATGTAGATGTAAATTTATTCACACAACACATAATATTGAAGATTGAACACACAAACACCAAATGATTGTTTTGAGGCACGCGTTGTTCGACTCGTCTCCCACGAGGAACTGATGGGCCTAATGAATGAGTTTTGAGGCACCCGTTGTTCTTACGAACTGATGGGCCTAATGTATGAGTTTTGAGGCACGCGTTGTTCTTACGAACTGATGGGCCTAATGTATGAGTTTTGAGGCACGCGTTGTTCTTACGAACTGATGGGCCTAATGAATGAGTTTTGAGGCACGCGTTGTTCTTACGAACTGATGGGCCTAATGTATGAGTTTTGAGGCACGCGTTGTTCTACGAACTGATGGGCCTAATGAATGAGTTTTAAGGCACGCGTTGTTCTCGTCTCCCACGAGGAACTGATGGGCCTAAATAATTTGCATACAACTTTGACAATATGTAATACATCACAACCAATAATAGTTACATTCTAGTTTAGTTCATAAAATGGTATAGCACGAATTTGCATAAGAGAATTAGTTTAAGCGACACATGATACACCCCAAAACATGAATAAAAAGGGGAGTTTGTAAGAATTCACTCACATTGGGTGCGTTCGGTTGATGATGTTGAATGCACGCGAAATGGTTTTAACCACGAGTGAAATTAACCTAGATAAATAGCATTTTGGTTCGGTAAGTAAACGGATTTTATTAATCTATTTTAGTAGGATTGTTGGGTGTATTTTTGTGAGTTTGAGGCTATTTTCTAACCTTAAAAATGTTATTTTTAAGTATTTTTAATTGATTTTTAATTAAAATAATTAAATAAAAATAATAAAAAAATATTTGATTTTTGCTACAGTTGACTTTGACCGTTGACTTTGACTGACTGTTTGACCGGTCCGAAGGCATATTGTTGTGCGCTGGGTGAGGCTCGAACCCGAGACCTCCCGTACGCGTGCACGCAGCTCTACCAACTGAGCTACGTGTCTAACCCGTTATATATCTGATTTTAATTACATATATACATTAATTAGAATTTAACAGAAATCCTTTATTTTAAAAATGAATTAAATCTGGCGAACCGGTGCGCTCCACAGGTCTCGAACCCGGGACCTGTGGGTTAGCGTACACACAGTCCACCGCTGGACTGTGTGTCTCACTTGGTTATAAACTCGGTTATCAATATACTTAACATATACCTAAATCAATCCGGTTCAGTTTTGCGGAAAAAAAGGAATTTTTATTAAGGCAGCGTGTGAGGATCAATACTCGAACTCGAGACCTTAGCGTTAAATATGCACACAGTCCACCGCTGGACTGTGTGTCTAACCCGGTAAATAACTGGATTTTAATTATACTTAACTATTACCGAAACTTCGTCTTCTTCACTGGTTTTCACCGGAAGTGACGACTGACTGATTCGAAGTATTGATTCAGGTTTCTTTAGCGTTGTATGATCAATTACAGACGAGATAAAAGTAAAAAGGAAAGGAATTAGGCGTGAAAAGTACCGACTGGTTCTCCTCTGTTTTCCGGCAGAACTCCGGCGACAGAAATCTTTTTCCGGCGACGAGTGTCTTGCAGCAGAGAGTCTTCCGAAAGCTTACAAAGGGTGTGGGTGACTTCGGTAAAAGTTTAGGGGGTTCAGTAAAGCTCAGAATAAATGATACGGTTTTCCGACGTCGTATAAATTATTTCCGGCGAGTGAGTTTTCACCGAGAAAGGGTGCGATTTGAGTGTGAAAGGTTTCTGGTGAGTAGTGGTTGAATTTATAGGGTAGTATTGAGATGAATGGGGTCTGAATTCGGTCTAAATTCGAAGTCAGCCGTTCTCCGGCGGTTATGGCTGATGTCGCGGGTTCAGACGTCGGTTATAACCGTTGTAGGAGTTAAGTCTTCGGTTATTTTGAGTGGAAACGTAATTAAACGGCGAACTCGTCGGGATTTCCGACGACTGCTAATTGGGCGCAATTACTGAATTTGATTTCCGAACTTTAATATTTGAATTAAATGTTTCCTGCTATTATCATAAAATCAAAGCGGCGGAGCGGTTGTTCGGTTGAGTGATAAGTGTTTGATTGAACCGGTATGGACCCGAGTTCGAAACCCGGCATGAGTAAAATATTTTTATTTTGCGATTTTTGACAGTTTTTCAAAAACTAAATATATATACCCGCATAATAATTGATTATGTATCGTTTAAAATTATTTTGGGCATTTAATTCGCAACGAAAATTTTAACTGACTGTTCGGTTGATAAACGGAGCGGGTTTGGTAAATCCGTTTTTGACGGATGTTACAATAGCTACACGATCTAAAGGTTAAGATTCCGTTATCTTGACAAATTCAATTTAACGTTGTTTTAGTGACTTATATACGATGCACAACGATGTTATTACAGGAGTTGGCATTGGGGAAAACAGCTGCATCTCAACGTTGTTATGTCAATTAGGATTTTAATTGCATATCTCAGTTCTGTTGTATGCAACATAGAAAAACATTAGAAATTTGTATCAATGTTGAGTTGTGGAATTACAACCAATATGGGTATATCTGTTTTTCTTGATTGTAAGGCCAAAGTTCTTATAATCATATGCTACAAATATTTTTATTTTAATATTGTGATTACAAAAGACTTATCAAGATTATTATGTTTAGAACCACAACTAAAATTATCATCAAAGTTTTGTAAACATTTTTTTTATAACTATTATTATAAGCTCAAGTGACGTATATTCCTTTCATTTTTCAACGTCCGAAAGCTCATCATCAACAACACCAGAAACATCCACATCCATCATTCTAGAAGACGCTTGTTTCGCCCACTTGACAATCTTCTCAGCTTCTCTGTTAATCTTCTCTTCTTCCTTCATCGCCTTTCGCATAATCTTCTTCTGCTCTTTCGTCGAAAACGTTTTCAAAAACTCAACATCATATTCATATTCATTCCCCAAAGATGATGAAAACGACGATAACCGATTCTCTTTCCCTGCTTCCTCTTCTCCTTCTTCGGCGAACACCACAAACAACCGATCCCCCGCCGCGCCGGCGACACGCTTCTCGATTCTGACTCCGGCGACGACACACTCCACGAATTGGTTCGAGATTTTGATTTTAAACTTTTCGTTTTACGACTATTTGATGATAATTTGAGTTTTGATCTCGAATTCGTACCGATTTTCTCGTCTAGATTTCCGTCGGAATGTTCTAAAGACGATTCTGACGAATCATTTCTAGATTTCGAATTCAAACTCTTCGTTTTACGAAACTGTTTACTATTTGATGAAGATTTCGGTTTAGATCTAGAATTCGTACCGATTTTCTCGTCTAGATTTCCGTCAGAATGTTGTTCTGAATCGTCGGAGGAAGGAGACGATTCCGACGAATCGGTTTTAGATTTCGATTTCAATCTCCTCGTTTTACGAAAATCCTTACTATTCGTATCAGATTTCAGTTTCGATCTGGAATTTGAGCCTTTTTTCTCATCTGAATATTCTTCTTCGTCGGAATGTTGTTTAGGATCGCCGGTGAACGGAGACGGTTTATCGGAACAGTTTTTCAGATCTGAAACACGTTCAAAATCGACGGAATCGGCACCGGATCGAGGTGTAAAGGATTTGGATTTAGAAGGTGGAAAGCGAGCACCAGCGGCGGTGGTGGCGGTTGGAAGAGATTTGAGTTTACGGAAACGGTTTTCGAGGTCGAAAGGGAGGTTATTTTTGGAGGAGATAGAGGAGCAGTTGATGGCGGCGATTTGTTCGAGAACGGAGTGGTCGAGTGCTTGGGAGAGAACATCTTCTACATCTCTTTCGTCGTCACTGTCTGTAAATGAGAATTCATCCGCCATTGTTGAGTTGAGTTGGGTGAATTAGGGTTTTTGGGGGTATTTTCTTTTGAGGAGATGGTTTATGAGAGCGTGAGTGTGGGTGGGGTACGTGTAAAGTTGACGGAGTAACGGCTAACTCATACTTTTGGCATGTTGTGACACTAATTTCTTGTGAAAGGTCACACTTAAACGTTAGAATTATATTATAAAAACGTTATTTGAGAATTATATTATTACTAGTCGATGACCCGTGTAATACACGATTTTGTTTTAAATAATGAGATCAATGTTTTCATCGAATCAATTGTAAATACATAATGCTATAAGTTTTATTCTTTAATCTAGACAAATACAGAATGCAATAGGCAAAACATTATGATTTTGCTCACAACATTACAACAATAATCATTTATGGATAAAAATACAAAATAATTACGGATTAATGTAATTATCATATGTACATTTTGTTTAATATTGATAAAGTTTCCTTTTTTGTTAATTGTTTTACCTTTACTTAGTATACATATAATACAACCGAAATTATAAAAATATGTTACCTATAAATCTGTTAAAAACTATTTGTTTAACAAAATCTTATCTATTAATTTATTAATTATAAACAAAACATATAAATTTACTATTATATAAGAAAATGTTATTTATAAATTTTTAATTATAAAACAAATAAAAAAATTACATACTTAAAAATCAGTTTTAACAATCCCAATACTAAAAATTATTATAAACCAAATAAATAAACAATTACATTACATACTTAACAATCTTACTTTTAATAATCCCAAAACAACTTTCTTCTACTATTCTCCTTCTCCGGCGATAGACTGTTCAGTTTCTTCTCCAGCATTGGTGATCAAAAGTTTGTAGGTTTCGATCAGTTATTTTTTTTGTTTTCTTCGATATTTTACAGTTATGCTTTTACATGTTCGTTTTGGTTTCTTGATTTTGATTAATTCCATCAAAATCATAATCTGGTGATGTTAAATAGAGAAATTTATATAAACTTGTTTTGTTTGTTTTATAATCAGATTTATTGCTTCAGCTGCATTATCAACTCCCATTGCTTGTTGTCACAACAACCGTTTATAATTGTGTTTAAGAGCACGTTGACTACTTTGTACTGGATCTTCTGAAAGACATACAGAAAGAGGTGTGGATAAATAGGGTGGACTGTTTTTTATATTTGGTATAGGTGTGACAGTTTTTCCTTTATAAGAACGATTAGTGCTATATATTGCTTCAGATGTAACACTTCAATTTTTAGACAAATAAAAATATAAAAAGAATTATGTTTCATATTTTGTTGAACGAGTAAGTAATGAGTAGGATGTCATTTGAAATATGAGATATCTAGACGAGCCTTGGCCTATTATAGGAGATCATTTAATATTAATAATAAAATATATTTATATTTATACTTTGATTGACCTTACTCCGTTTTTAATAAAACTTAGGTTACAACATAGATAAAAATGAGTTCGTCTCAATGACATATTCATCGTTTATAAAACTTGATATTTTATAAGTTATACGAGAAAAACAAGTTAAACAACTGAATTAATTATAATATATATATATATATATATATATATATATATATATATATATATATATATATATATATATATATATATATTATACAAAATCATTTCAGCGAAACAACAAAGCTAGCAAGCTACCACCTCACTTGATCCTATATCGATGAATAGAAAGAATTGATTTGCTTGCTATTTATTATATATACATAGTGTAGAGTTTAGTTTAGGATTTAATTTTTAGGGAACGCTTTCGTTGTTTAACGGAGAATCTTGAGTTCGTAATACTCTATTTGGTGTTGTTAGTAGTCGTTTTTGGAGCACGAGTAGGAGCTCGAGTAGGGTCTCGAGTATGAAGACTCTACATCAATTTGTCGTAGATAGTTTTAAGATATGCTCTAGTTTAAGTTTATGTTTAGTTATTATTTATTTTTAGCAGTTATTAAATTATTATTATTATTATTATTATTATTATTATTATAAGTAGTAATATATTATTCGTAGTAGTTTTAGTATTAATTTGAGGTATTAGAGTTATTGTTAGTGGCGGGTATTAGAGTTATTAGGTATGGACTGATCAACCATGCTTAAATAAGGCAACGTTAACCAATATCCAACCACGATAATGACTAGTTAGGTGTATCACAACCTAATCTAGGATTATGTAATTGTGTCAGGACCTTGAGACATAACCCGACCGTACTAGCAACTATTAATCAGGTGAGTCATTATACTCGTCTTTTAAACTTTGATATATACTCGTCCATAACTGGTAATAATGAGAATGTTGCAGTATGCAAGTGTCAGTAGGGGTATATAGGATCATATTATGCTTAATGAGGTGTGTCACACTAGGAAGGGTAATAATGTATTGTACCCACAGGCACATCATGCTTATAATGTCCAGCGACACACATCATACCTATGTGACGGCCATAAGGGGCACAGCTGGAGGACCGATATGTCCCTTGTACGGTGGTTTGTGATAAGTCAAATGTGGCCTATAAGGTTCAATGAGGCTCAACCTGACTATAATGTGGTCACATGCCCATATTGTGTATGCATATAATGTAAATTGTGGTCTGTCTTTCTTATAAACTTGTATAGTATGAGCTCACCAGTATAGCTGACGTCATTTTGAGGTATATTTATCTCAGGTGAGCCGTGATGAATGCTATAGGAACTACTTAACAATTGTGGAGCTTAGATATTAAGGAGTTCTTAGTTATTAAGAGCTTGTAAATAATAATGTTTTGTAATCAAACAATTATAAGTTTTAATGAAAGTTCAGTTTGCTTCCGCTGTAAGTGTATCAATTGTACATAATCACATGGGTTACGGGTGGGGTGTTACATCAGCTGCATTGTCAACTCCCACTAGTTGTTGCAGTAACAAGCGTTTATAATTGTGTTTAGGAGCACTTTCAGTGCTTTGTATTGGATGACTAACAGATACCGCATAAACAAACTGATTAAGATATATTACAAATTAGAATAACTTCTTTATACAACCTGAACTGTTTACTAATTGTTGGTAACATCTATTAGAGGTGTTATTCTTAACCGACGTGAATTTACTGAATTAGCATTAGCCTGGCCTTCTAATTGTTGAAACAAACTTCTAGATTTACGTTTAGGAGAAGGTTTGGTTGTGCTTTGATTAGACTGCTTTCTAGTATCACTCTTCATTTCCTCATGCATATGATAAGGATAAAACTTCTCAAGTAATACTTTAAACTAAAACATATAAGTAGTTTTAAATAATTAGAGATTAACTACTTTATTACCTAAACTTGGTGGCCGCCCTATGCTAGTAAGTGGCATAATTATCTTTTATTAAAAAACACACACATTAAACTCTTAGAAAACGGAAGCAATGATGGTCGGCTCTATCGTATTAACTTGACAGAAAGTTAAGTAAAAATAATAGTTAAAGTTTAATAATTGTGTCTACATAACTAGATTACCAATTACCAATGTTACTTTTGCAATATAATGATTATGTGTTAAAGTATAAGGGTTAATAAGTGTTTTTAAATAAATATGAAATAAATAATTAATTAAAGACATTAATTATTGTCTATAATTGGTGCATCCCATAATAAACATTGGTTTTTCAAGTTTAATGATTGTCTTGATTATGTAAGTTATTATCACTTTCGTAATTATAGTTGCATGCCTTATTGAATGTGTTTTAATTAAAAGTTGGAGTTAAAGTTTAATAATTATGCCTGCATTAATTAGATTACCAATTAAAAATGTTAATTTGCATCACTAATTAAATGTCCAGATTGAATGTCTTTTAAGAAAAAGTTAGAGTTAAAGTTTAATAATGGTGTCTGCATTAATTAAATTACCAATGTTACTTTTCAAGTATAATTGAATGTTTTTTAAGTTACTTAAAATTTACTAAAAATTGAGAAAAGGAAAAGGCATTTAAAACAAAAACAAAAATATGTGGGATCTTGAGATAACCATAACTAACTTTATTGTTTAAGGATGACTAATTTAAGTTGAACATGTTTTAGTTACTTTAAGTTTTAGAAACCGAATTTTTAACATTTAAAAGTAACATATGTATTGATATTTTTGCTTGTGCAATAACATCAACATTTAAACATAAGAAACAGAAAAACCTTCGAAAATATTCATCAATAAAGATAAACAAAAATTAAGTTAAAAAATTGGAAGGGCATAAAAACATATGCAATCAAAATACATATTGTATATTGTTCAAAGATTAATAGAAATAATACAGAAAAACTACACCAGAGGTTTAATCAGATTCACTTCTCGTTTTGACATCGGGATCCTTTGTTTTGTAGAAGAAGATGTCCATTTTCATCCTTATAACCATCAAATGAACGTTTCACAGCATGAGAACTTGTGGCATCATCGTTGCCTCCATCAGTTGGGGTTCCGAATCTTCGGTAAACGAAAAGGCCTCCTAGACACAAACGTAAAATATCCAACTCATAATATTCACAACAAAAAATGTTTATGAAAAGGATATTTTCAATTAATAAAGAATTTATAAGTTATTACCTTGAAACACGTACCAGCTCTAGATTCATAGCATAGGATAAAAGTAGCTTTATGTATATTAAAACAAATCTTTAAAATGTTTGTATACTCATACTTATTGTATAATTAACATAAAAATAACATTAGGGATAACCTGCTCGGATGCATCGTCTTCCAACATGAGTTTTATTATTTCATTGTCATCACACAATTTCAAAACAGTATAAACATGATAGTTGGATATGAGATTGTAATTTCAAATTTCAAATTTTAAAAAATATATATATATATCTTGTCAACCAATTGATTAACTTTTCTTGGCCAAACATGCTCCTCTCCATCCCAAAACAATATTTTTAGTATTATTATTAGAAATTAAAAATATAAAAATACGAAAAGAAATTTAAAGTACCCTAAGTTGTTGATCACGTATATCACGAGCAAACTCCCTATAACTTTGGAAATGTTCTTGTTAAACATTACAAAAGATATACTACCCTAGCATCTTGAACCCTTACACGTATTTTGTATCTACAATTATAAAAAAACATTGGATTTTCCACATGTATTAAAATTTGAAAAAATTAGACTTTGCGTACCTAGTAATAATTGTTGGAGAGCGGATTTTACACTTGGGATAGTAAAGTACACCAACATTATCAGCAACAACACCTTCATTTCCATCATTCAACCCATCAGCCTCTAAAGCAGGAATAACCTTCTTGCTACACTTCGAACACACAACATAAAACCATTCATAATCCTACTCAACATACCTTATAGTACCAAGAACAACAAATACTGACTCCTGCAATCAAGATATATGAAACATCAACTGTAAAAATCATTTACATGAAACTAAAAGGTAAGTAATACCAGACGAAGCAATATAATTATAAAAGGCAAAAGGTATAATAGGTTAACAATATCATGGCCAGAATTTGATACCTCAACTTAACAATCTCAAAGTTAACAATCGGTTAACAAGACCATGTCGGTAGTAGATACTACATAACCCATTACATCTAAAAAGGCAAAAACGAAAACAAAATTAACGTTAACATTAACGCAAATAAAAATAAATGACCAAGTCTAATTAGTTAGCTTTAATGCAATAACACAAAAAAATACTAACCAACTGTTGATTCAACGACAACATCGCGATTTATTATATGACGAAAATCAACCAACTGAAAACCATATAAAGGTTCGTTGAAATCTTCACAGCGTTTAACATTTGTTTGATGGTAGAAGATGAACTTACACGAATGCTTGATGACAGAAAACTTGTAATTCATCTCACCAACACAAAACTTGCTAACGACTACACTAACTTCATCAAGCTGGTTTTCAAACACATACATCAACACCTTATTTATGGTGATCTGAATCTTATCACCCTAAATAAACACAGAACATCTATTATGTAGCAGTATAAATAAAACATACAAAGCATAAAGATAAGAATTGTATTAATCAAAATACATTTTCGTCCATCAAAATCATGTCAATCTGATAGGCTTGCTTCCACAAACGTAATACTCGCACCTTCAACTTCCATGTATCTTTCTCAGTAGAGATTTGCCCAATATTACTAATTGAATCATTATCCATTGTTGGTAGGTTGCAAGAACAATAATACTTGAGATTTGAAGAATACGAAAGAGGTAAAAGAACACAAGCGGTTATGAAATCTATGATGAAATATTTAAAGAAAATTGAATAGACTATGCATTTCTCCATAACCTTTTTGATCTCCAGGGATAGATGGCATGCAAAGAAGGTGCAAGGTTTAATTGGGGAGAATGTTTGACCCAATGAAATAGCTGAGGGGTATTAATTAAGCACACTTAAAGCTAAAAAAAGAAGTAATTACAACTTTAATTTCAAATATGTTTTATTTATTTATTGTTTGAAATTCAAATAAAATATGAAATCATGGATTTAAGAATTGACATCATCTTTTTGAAATTACAACTTAGATTGGGTAAATTTGATCATATGACATCAGGCTTAATCCCATTTATAAGATAAAAAGATTTGATATATATTAAACTTGAGTGGCCATGAAAAGTATATATTATTATAGTATTTTTTTTTAGTTTTTAATATCTATTATTATAATATTATATTATTTATAAGAGCTTATTCTCACGGGGTTAGTTTTTGACCCCCTTATGGTGTCCTCAAATCTCCAGGGACAAGTCAATCCATCTGACTTTTTTATGTGGGTTACTGGTTTCGTCATGTCTTGTACTCATCAGAAGAGCGGCGTCAGCTCTCGACCAGTGGTGCGTTCATCACAGATACGTCTAGGCACGTACATTTCTTCATTAACACTGACTCCGTCCCCCGATGAAGTCCCGGACTAACCAGTAACTCAAGCGTTCAAACACAACCCATAGCTTTCTAACTTTCAAATGTTTGGCCCGTGACATCATGTTATAAAAAAAGTACAACTCGTTTACTTATTGTTAGATTCATTTAGTCGGTAAATTAAGAAACATAATATTACTGAAAATAAAATTAGCGTGACCCGAATGAGATGTGCATCTCAAATTCTAAATACAAGGGTTTGTTAAAGCCGCATCATATTCATTGGGTTATAAATGTATCTTGCATATTAAGAATAGTAGATATTTTTGTTGTATTAGTCTTGACAAGGACAATGCCAACGACAATATGAAATTTAAATTAAAATATGAATATGAATAATGATAGTATTGGTACTTCTTGAAAGTATAGATTTATAATGCCAAGAGGTAAGCGACTAAGAGGTGGATATATTGAATAGAAACCGTAGGTTGTTTAATCATGTTATAAAACTAAAAGTACATAGTTAACCGATATCTTGAACAACTTAATATATAAAAGAAAATAAAATACTTTTTATTAAAAGAATAAAACTCAACTTTAACTTAAACCTATCTTAACCACTCTACCTTGTATACAGGGGTGGATCTACCTTAGGCCGAGGGGTAGCCTCTGCTACCCCTTGGCGCTCCGGCGGTAGTGTAAATTTTGGAAAAATTTGACATTTTTTGACGTTTTTTCGATTTCGTTACCCTTTTTTATAAAACGTTACCCCTACGAATATTTTCAAGATCCGCCACTCCTTGTATACCAATCTTGAACAATTTAAAATATAAAAGAAAATAAAATACTTTTGTAAAGAATTAAACTCAACTTTAACTTAAACCTATCTTCACCACTCTACCTTGTATACCATAGTTTTTTTAATTGACTAAGTAATAGTAAAATGAAGTAACAATAGTAATTGTCTTTGTAGAGGTATTTGAGTTTGATATCTTTTAAATGAATAAGTTTATTATTTTCTAGGAATATATAAATTATAAAACATTTTAGTTAAGAAATTTCAAAATTTGAAAGAGATAAATTAGAAAGAAAAATCGAAAAACAGAAAAGAAAGAAAAAAAGAAATAATATATGAATATAATTGATTCGGATTTTGGGCCAGCTTAATAATATACAGGTCGGCCCAGTCTAGATTTTTGTAGCAAAACATGCAAATGGCTTAGTTACAAGTTTAAAATACCCTTGTCGACAAATCCGAATAAAATGAAGCCCATCACCCATTCCCATGAGAGGCGCACAAATCGGGTTTTTGTTAATATCCTTCGGGTATGATCAGGTATTAAGAGAAATCGGGTAGAGTTTGGGTACGCCTATTGAAGAGAAAAGTTATACCCTATGTACCAGGTAGGATATATCGGGTTCGGGCATAACCGAGTATTAATACCCAATTTTTAAAAAAAAAATATGTTTTTTTTTTAATTTTCCATAAATATAAATGTGTTTAGAAATTTAATTTGGTTTGTAATTTGTAAAAGTAATTAAAAACAAATTACAATAACACAAATTCACTCAAATACAAATTATTTGTTTTAGAATATGCATTTTTAAAAAACTTAAATATAAAAAGTTCCAAAGTAAACATAAAAATATACCTTAAAAATTTGGGCATTCTATCGGGTATCAATAAAACCAGTATCGGGTATAGGGTATAACCGGGTTCGGGTATAGGGTATGATCGGTTCAGGGTATTTTCGTGTATAAATCGGGTACGGTTTCGGTTACGGGTATTGAGCTCAAAATGTATACCCTATCTAGAGGTGTACAAATCGGTTTTTTTCAAAAACCGGTTTTGGTTTTTAACCGAACCGGTTTTTTTCTTCAAAAAAATAATCGGTTTTTTTTATAACTTCGGTACTAACCGGTTTTTTCAACTCAAAACAATAACCGGTCCAACCGGTTAGGACCGGTTTTTAACCAGTTTATTCCAAAAAAACCGGTTTTTTTACCGGTTAAACCGGTTTTTTATAACCGGTTTCGGTTTTAAAACCGATTTTGAAGCTCAAGATCCCTAACCAGTTTACAACCGTCGGTTCGGTTCGGTTCGGTTATAAAACACTCGGGTTATATGTATTTATCTTTTTGTATCACTCATTGTATGCATCATTTCATAGGCTACGTACCTTAATAATCCTGCAATAAATTATTTGTATTTATCTTTTTGTATCACTCATTTTTTTTTAAAACTGCAGAGGATATATGGCTCCAGAATATGTAGGCCATGGTCAGTTAACTGAAAAAGTGGATGTGTATAGCTTTGGTATGCTAATTCTTGAGGTGGTTACCGGGATGCCAAATAGAGGACCACAAACATCAGAGTATACTCACAATTTGGTTTCGTTGGTAAGTATGATTTTATCTGTATGAATGCTACGCTACACACTTAATATAATAGTTATTATATCGAACTGATTGATTATGGCTGCAAATTTGCATTGAAATAGGTGTGGAAGCATTTTAAGCAAGGGTCGTGGGATGAGCTTTTCAACAAGAACTTAATTGATAATCACAGTTATGACGACACGAAAAAGGAGATAGAGAGTGTGGTGCATGTAGGACTTCTTTGCATACAAGCAGTTGCATCACTTAGACCAACCATGTCTATGGCCTTACAAATGTTATCCAAGAATATTATACCCCTACCTGCACCCGCAAATCCACCTGTTACACCTGAAAGCAGCATCCAAGTGCATGAATTTAGCTCAAATCAAGTTTGAAACTCAGGTTAAACAATCATGATTCGGTTCCTACAGTCTCTAGCACTTTTTTTAGCCCGAGGTAGATGAATGTTTGAAAAATCCAATATGAACAAGGATTACATGTTGTGAATGACAGTAGAACATTATAAGAATTTGCTAGTACGAGGGATTTAGGATGATTTTTGTTAACGGTATAATTTGTATTTAGTTTGTTTTATTAGTTTATGAGCCATTGGCCCGATATAGGATTCTCTAGGTTTTGCTTTTATATATATATATATATATATATATATATATTTTGAGGTTCCCCTCTGATATAATGCATTCAAATATTACATATTCTAATGTTTCCCTTAAGTAAAAGGGGTACTTATATCACTCTCCACCATTAGATTAGGTTGAGGGTCAAGGTTTGTTTGGCAATTTCTGAATGGTTAAGTGCTGAACCAGTAAAGAGTCTGAACCATTAAGTGTTGAACCAGTAAGAGGTCTGAACCATTAAGAGCCAGTATAATGCTTAATCTTCACAAGTAAATGTCTGACCAATTCAGATTAGAGAGGTCTTAACCATTCAGACTCTGTGTAATACTTAACCATTCAGAGGCAAATGTCTAAATCATTCAGACATCTGCTCATGAAACAATCAGTCTGAACCATTAAGTGCTGAACCAGTAAGAGGTCTGAATCATTAATAGCCTTATTAAGAGGTAAACAAACAGCCCCTAAATCTTAGCCATTTAAAACTAGTTCTATAACCGTCCGGTGGACGGACATATTAATTTATGATTACAAAACTATTATTTTTATAAAACCAAATGTGTAGGATTTTCATCAAAATAATAGTTTTGTAATCATACTTTTAATATACCCGTCCTCCGGACGAGTATAGAACTAGCTAGAGCTAAGGCTCTTGTTACAAAACTTAGCGGTCGGCGCTTGTGTTCAAGATTCCTTGTGTTCCTATTCATCGTCCAATGTCCACAGTACTGTGTATCGGCATCCTCACGTATTGTTTGTGATTACTATTCCGAAACACTATTTACACCTGATTTCATTGTTCATTTATGGATTTGACTGATTTAGAGATAGCCTCTTAATGTTAAAAAGGCTATCAAATAGCCCCCCCCCACTTTGGTTTATTAAATAGGTTTGGTTTTCGGTTATGCAATTTATTTAGTTCGGTGGTTTACTCTGTCACACCTCGTATTTTCAACCAAACACCGGTGGGCCCGGGTGAGGAATATCGTGACGTAAGTTGATATCATTATAGTCAAATAAACACAGCACAGCGGAAGTCTTAGAGTTAAATTACTATTACAAACCAAATGTTCAAAGTACGAAAAATAATATACAGACGGCTTGTAATGAAAGATCCACAGGCGGATCGTAAAATGTACAAAATGTATAACAGACTTTGGGCAGATCTAAGGATTTACAAGATCCTCTTATATCACTACCAAGCAGCTTCCAGCCTATTTCGTATTGTACCTGCATCTTAGTCTTTTGAAAATACTCAGCTTTCGCTGGTAAATACACCCGACTGACTCATTTTGAAAACATTTTAAAATTTAGATTTAAGTGCACAGGACACAAATCTTTTATAAATTGAGAAAGTCAGCATTGTAACCTGTTAACAGCTTTACATGTTTGTCAATACATATGGGTCCCAGTACAGAGACCGAGACATGATTAACGTACACACCACTTATGAACCCACGAAGGAGTTGTCCCCAACTTGTGGGTGAAAATAATTTAGCATTAGCATTTGTCAGGTGTATGCCTACACCCCGCGCTTTGGTCGTGGCCATTAACTAATGTAATGAGCCAAGGATATCCAGGACACGATCGTTAACCCCCAATGTTTAAGTTATCAAACAAAACTGATCAAAATAGAATATGGGGATTTACTAGTCACAATCCGGCATTCGATTGATCCCATTTCTGACCAAGCGGTAATAATTTACCGTAACCCAAGCCCGTATAGGGAAATAAGTCAAGAGTATTTACTTGAGCTAGTCTTGATTAATAATGCAAGATTTAATGTTCTCAGCCGTATTCAAAACAAAATAAGTGCAGATAGCATTTACTGGAAGGCTCTGATCTGGATTATGGCATAAGCTAACCAATTAAAATGCTTACGGTCTTAATTTAAGTCATAGACTTAGACCGACTAGCGTAATGGATAAAAAACGGTACGATATGCTAGATTAAGCGATGACCGGATAGAATGTAGTTTAAACCCAACAATTACTTAAGACTTGTATAATATGAGTAAACAATTAACATTCTGGAATTTGAGATTAAAATGATAAGGTTAAACCCGTTTCGGTTAATTTTCGTAAACTAGTTACATATACTTAACCATATGCATATAAGCGATATCGGGTAACCAGATGAGTCATGAACAAGTTCTAAATGTCATTATACTTTAAATAAGTTGTAATATCAGTAGGATATCAACTTACATGCCCGAAAAGGTTTTGAAACGAAATTATGCCTCATAAGGGCGTTTTGGTAATTATATGTCGTATAAAAGGAACTTGCGTGTATTCTGATGTTATGATCATAAACATTCTGGAAAATACTTAATTTGTGATATAATATCAGTAAGATAGCACACATTAGTGTGGTTTATGGTTTAAGACCAAACTATGCACCAAAAGGGCATTTTGGTCATTTAAAAGTATAGTTTACGATATTATACTAAAACCAGTTTATGATCAGAATATTAACATCATAATATGTTAATTACATTAACATATCGGTAGGTACTTCGTTTGCAAGTTCATTGTTGATTAAAACCGTGTTTTATGTAAAAAGGGCATTTTAGTCAAATTTTGACATTTTACGGAACTTGTGCATAAACTCAGATTATGATGATGATCATGTAATATAACCTCAGAGGGTTATGCTATATTGCATTACGATCATAATGTGACCTTAATTCAGAAGTTACCTAGTCTAAGTCGGGTCAGAATTGAAAGTCAAAGCAGAAGTCAAACTTCGCGACTTTCGGTTGCGAACCGACTCTAGGACTGAAATTGACGGATCGAACATGTTCCCACATGTTCTAATAATTATTACCAACTTGTTTAAGTGTCAAAAACATGTTTATAACATATATAAACTCAGATTATAATATTTATGAAATCTGACCCGTTTGACTTTTTAAAACAATAACTTTGACCCGTCAATTGACCTAGTAAACGTGATCCTTAGGAGGTGCCCCTTTAAGGGGTTAATACCTTCATAATTACGATCACTTAGCCATGTTCATTTCGAACAATGGCTGGACCATAATGGTCTTAACCGAAAGTCAAGGCATTTGTCGAAAATGCTTGACTTTTGGCTATTAAAAGCCTATAAAAAGAAAAGAGCAGAGATGGAGCACATACAAGTGATCCAAGGGAAACTTAGAACATAAAAGGAAGCTCCCAAATAGTCAGGAACTTCCAAGAGTGTAATAGAGAGGAGAAGAAGCGAATGAGCAAGGAAATGAGTGAGTTTGAGTGGCTATTTATAGTGCAAGGAGGTGTGTGAAGATGAAGCCAGGTGTTAGAGGTGTTATAGGATCATCACAAGTGTCTAGCAAGGTGTCAAGAGCTGCAAGAGTGTGGCATTTTGCAGGAGAGGTGGCATCTTGACAGAATTTTGGAGTTTTGACACTTTTAATCCCTCAAGAATAGTTTTGTGGATTGTCATGAATTGTCTCTTGACTTATATCCAATGACATAATGATACAACTTGGTCTTTTCGTTCAATACGAGATGTATTGAAGAAGAATAAGAGTAACCGAACATTAACGGGTGTCACACTAGGTGTTCTTATGACTTATAAGCGTTTACTAGCTTAAACGTGAAAGATACGAATACTTGTGGTTTAATGGGTTAAATCACCCAAGCTAGTAAGGTTTAAGGTTTGGTGAAGATGTGTGATACTCAAGAATGGTGAATCACAAGATATCACCTTAACCGGGAGTCATTCGGGTCGTAAAATGACTTAAATATGCAAGGAAAATGTAATAATAAAGTTTAGGGGCCTTAGGGTTATAAGTTGAAAGTTTATATGGTGCAAAACTGAAGTTCTAAGGCTTCGCCGTAGGCTACGGTCGCCAGACCATAGCTTACGGTTAGTTAAATTTTCTAACCAGAAAGTCTGGACCGTAAGCTACGGTCCCGGACCGTAAGCTACTGTCAGGTTTAATTTTTTTTATTATAGATTTTTGGATTTGTTTAAGGAGTTGAGTGGCTAACTCATTTGAGGTATTTTCTAAGGGCATTTATACGTGTCGGTTTATTAACGAATACGAATTTTGCAAGGTGATACATACTCGGTACTGAATAGCCTAAATTATAACCGTCTGCCCGTTTTTATAGATTTTAAGTTTTATATACTTATGACTTTAGCCCATAAAAAATATAATTTGGTCCACAATCCACACAACACTCCAAAAGTCCCCAACTAGATTAGTTAGTTGTTTATAACACGACAGCTAAAGTCGCATACCAGTTCTCTGGTCAACGACGTTGGTCAAAAAGAATATTGTAAAAACGAGTAAATATAGAATAATATTAAAACCCTCCTCCGGAGACAGGTTTATACATAATGAAAATTTGATTGTTCGTATAGCTCAACGTCGACAATCTTCACTTACAACTCTTTTTTTAACGGAAAATTTGGATCAATGTCGACAACTCGAGTATCATTGTACCACCACGAAACTATTCAATCATATCCATCTCCACTAAGCAATAATGCCTATACAACTAATTCAGAAGGAAACCCAATAAATTTAAGAGACACGACTAACGAATTGTGCGTTATAGGTACGAATTCACAACTTACAGCTATATGTTTCCATTCAGTCACTTGTTTGCTTACCTTTACGTATATGCTGTTTTATATGATTCCATTAAATCTTTTAACCTTATGAAACCATTGACTGTTAGCTGTTTCATCTTTTTTGCTTTTATCAATACCCCTTTCGCGTAAAGGTGTAGTTTAGTATTAGATTTAGAGAGTGTGTGAGTTGCTATCGTTACAAAAGGCTAGCTAATTTTGAACTTTAAAACCGGCAGAATTATTAATTATTATTATAATGGAAAAACGGCATTACGTCATTATCGTCAATAACAAAGTTAAGATTGCAGCGGCTGCTTAAGAGCCTAGGTAGTCGAAGGTGCTTTAAAAACGAGGCATTATCATATTTTATAAACTATATGCGTGTTTATATATATATATATATAACAAATGATAAAATCCCTTATGAATAGTGTTTTTTTTTTCATTATTTTTGTCTTGTAGTACGTTTGTCTGCATTTTGCAGTAGCTTGCGGTATAAGTTCGTGTTTGCATTTGTCTACGTATTGTGTCACGTTGCGGTACGGATTCACGTTTTTGTTTTACGATTTTCCCACTTTTGGTTGTCGTTTGTTTACTACTTAGCACGGATTTACGTCTCTCGTGTCTGCAACGAGGGGGACAACATTGGTACCGGTATCGTATTCGTTTTTATTGTTTTTCTCAACGTGGTGGTATAAAATTTTGTTGAACATAAAATTGTATTCGCAATGCAATATTCTTTTGGTATCGTAAACTATATTGAGTGTAGGTACAATAGCAAACCAAACCAATACCAATCGAACAACGTCGATACCGGTACGTGTATTTGTTCTTATAGTTTTTAATCGATGTAAAACGCATGACGATTGTTATGCCAAGTGTTGGTTTCATGTTGGTAGTGTAATGAAACGAACTGATATTGACTGAAAGTCTGCCGCAAAGCGCGAGAAAATCCAACTAGTTTATAATAAATGGTGACGAGTCTAAAATACTTAATTTAGCTTACAATGTGTTAACGGGTGTCTTGTATTGGAAGCGATCTGTTTAAGGTTTATTCGGATAAACCAGACATTTGATATATTGAACCACTGAACCACGTGCAGTTCACTTAGATAAAGATGAAGTGTCCAGCATTGAGAGAGTCTGTTTTGATCAGTCTTATCATCATTTTACTTCTAGTAGATGCATTACAGGGGGATCCCAGATCTCAAATCATTAAGTTAGCCTGTAGTCAAAAGCTTCAGAACAATGAAAGCATGTATATTCCAAACTTTGTGTGGTCAACGGAGAAAATTAGTTCCCAAATACGAACTGCTAAAAGCAGAACAGCATCCACAGGCTCAGGGCCTGACAGTAGCTATGGACTTGCTGAATGCTATGATGACCTTTCGATGAACGACTGTATGATATGCTATGCACAAGCACAAATGATGCTTCACACGTGCTTTCCTAGCAAGGGCGGACGGGTTTTTCTTGATGGTTGCTTCATGCGAACACAGAACTACAACTTCTATCAGGAATATGGAGTGGATGACACGGTGATTTGTGGAAATACGAAAAGGAGTCGTGTGTTTAGGGACTCGATGAGGCAGGCAATCTCGGATGCTGTGAGGGATGCACCAAGAAGCAAGGACTACTTTGCACGAAAACAGGAAATATCTTATGCTGTAGCGAATGACTCAGCCTATGTGCTGGCAGACTGCTGGAACACTTTGAATGAGAGTTCTTGTACAGAGTGTTTGGAGAGCGCTTTTTCATCGATCTTGAAATGCTTTCCATCGTCCGAGGGACATGCACTCCACACTGGATGTCTTTTGAGGTATTCTAATACCGATTTTCTCAATCCAGAGCCAATCGAGATCGATAATGGAGGTAATTCAGCTGCTTTATACCAAAATGAATAATTTAATGATTCTTTATAATAAGATTGCTAATTTTAGGTATTCCAAAAACTACTCTTTTTGAGGAGATGAACCAAAAACTTAGTAAATAACATTGTGGAAACAGTTTCGAAAGATAGAATCTTGGAGCTTGATGAATTTAGTTTAAGCACAATGAACCTTCATGAGCTCTGCTTGAAGAGTATTAGAGACTAGCTCAAGAAGTATTCAAGATGAGCACGAGTTCGGCTAAAACTCGAATATTCATGTAAAAACTAATTTTGATTACTTAACTTATTTCAAATTTGTGTTAAATTATATTACAAAAAACTCATTTCGAATATACATGCATGCATGCATGCATACATACATACATACATACATACATACATACATATGTATTATATATGTATGTGTGTGTGATTCATATTGATAGCATTTGTTACATCCATCTCACCATAAATCTACCCACTACCTGTGTATGGAACAGAGATGAATGATATATACCTAGTAGTGCAACCGGCTTGTGGAAATAAACGAGCGACCACTCTAGATTTCATTCCGAGTATTGTCAATACAATGCAAATTATTTCCGCCAATATCAACAAGTCAAATTTTGGAACAGCAGTCGTAGGCACAGGAAGTTCTTTAGTCTATGGACTTGCGCAGTGGTACGGCGATATTCCTACCAGTGATTGCTCATTATGCTATGCTATAGGGACGTACCGGTATTCCTTCTTGCTTACCGCGTACTGGTGGCAGAGTTTATCTCAATGATTGCTTTTTGAGATATGAGAACTATAGTTTCTTTGAGGACTATGTAGGTCAAGAAGATAGACGCGTATGTCCAAATGATAACCGAGAAACAATGCCTTTGAACAGTCAGTAAGGAAGGCTGTGGCTCAAGCAGTGGAAACTGCACGTAAAAGCTACAACTACCATGCCAGAACACAGGTTCTTATATCGGGGACGGAAAATGAGTGGGTTTATGTACAGGCTGATTGTTGGCATACATTAGTTTCCTGTTCTTGTGATAAATGTTTGCGAAAAGCAGCTAAGTCGATGTTAGACTGCTTGCCTGGGTCAAAGGGGTATGCGTTGTATACGGGTTGCTTCATGAGTTATTCTGATTCCGGTTCTTCAAATGCTCATTGCAAACGATTCCCTAAAGGTAAATACAAAATCCTCTTTAACATTTCACTCTTCTAGTAGATGAATTCCGGGACTCCTAAACTTTGTGTAACCTTTTGTACATCCAGTTATATGTTATCATGAAAACACTCAACAATTTAAAGAAGAAAAATAGTGGTATTCTGTTATGTGGGGTTATTCGTTACATATTCTTGTTGATTGCTTATTTATTTATGGCCATCGCAGGGAAGACACTGGCTATTGTAATGGCTGCAAGCTCCAGCGTTTGCTTTTTATGCATGGAAGCAAAAAAACTATATCGAAAAGAAAAGGTATGAGTCTTCACTCATTTTCATATTATTTAGAAGACATTCTGAGTTTTGTAATTTCCTAGGTTCTGACGACACTAAATTGTTGAATTTGCTGAATAGTAGCAGCTTGAACTTCAAATACTCCACGATTGAGAAAGCCACAAATTCTTTCGATGAAGCCAATAAGCTTGGGCAAGGGGGATTTGAACATGTACAAGTAGTCTTTTAAGTTACCATCTGACCTTATCAGACAGCTTCAATTCCTTATTCATGTCTTCTTGCATAATTCAAAGTTGTTAGTTTTATGTTTTTTTTTTACGAATCACGTGACAAGGCATTACATAATGAACATTGTCACAGGGTGTTCTTCCAAATGGAAGAGAGATCGCCGTCAAGAGACTTTTCTTCAACCACAGGCATAGAGCGGGGGATTTCTACAATGAAGTCAACATCATTAGTAGCGTTGACAACAAAAATCTGGTCAAACTGGTAGGATTCAGTTGCTTGGGGGCCTGAAAGTATTCTCATCTATGAATATCTACCCAACAGGAGTCTTGATCATTTTATCTTTGGTAAGCACTATATTTCTGTGACTCCATTATCAGTTGATGAAAATAGAATTTATTTATTTATTTTTTATGAATTTCTACAGATGCAGCTAGAGGTAAGGAACTAACTGGAAGAAAAGTTACGAAAATCATTGTAGGGATAGCCGAAGCTTTGGCCTACCTTCATGAAAATAGTAAAACCAGGATCATTCACTGCGATATAAAAGCCGCTAACATATTGTTGGACTGGAGGCTTGATGCCAAGATTGCTGATTTTGGGTTGGCCAGATCTTTTCAGCAAGATAATAATCATATAAGCACAGGAATTGCAGGAACACTGCATGCACTACTTTCATGCATTCCTGTTAATTGACCCTAGAAGATGTAGGTGTTTGGTTTTTTTTTTACTTGTTTTGGTTTACTATTGCAGTGGATATATGGCTCCAGAGTACATCAGAGGACGCTCGCAACTTAATTTCAATCGTAAGCACACGCTTATTTTGTATGAATCATTTCATATTATATATTGTTAAAATTTTATGCAAATTCTAATAGTTTTCTCATTGTTGACATGATAGGCATGGGAGCATTTTAAGCAAGGGTCAATGGAGGAGCTTTTTGATGAAAACTTGATGGTGAAGAATGTAAGTAGTAGCAAAACAAAGAAAGAGATAGAAAGAGTGGTACATATAGGGCTTCTTTGCATTCAAGAAGTTGCATCACTAAGACCAACCATGTCTATGGCTCTACAAATGTTATCTAAGAATATTGAACCACTTGCTTCACCTGCAAACCCACCCTATGTAACTGATAGCACCCTATGTACCATCATGCTACACTTCCCACTGTATCATATAGTTCATTTATCCCAAGGTAGATGTTTGTTGTCACAACCAAGTTGCTTAATTAATTTTGAAAAAGAACGCTACATACTGTAATAACTATCAAGTGTTAACCTATCACCTAGTGGTCCAGTGGTATGGTATCCCTCCTTAGACCATGTGTAGTGGTACATATGAATAATGTCCCCACCCATGGGCGTTTGGCGACACGTGTCAATCCATTTAGCAAATGGGCATTATGGGGCGTTTTTTCATAAATGGGTGTAGTGGGATAATGTCCATAATATCCCATCAATGATTACCCAATTATTATTATTTTTTAAATTAAAACTAATAAAATTTCCTTAAATAAATAAAATACATTGTTAAAAAAAATAAAAACCGAAAAAAGAACCCTAGCTATTTAACCCACTTTAAATAAGATCCGGTCACCGGAGTAGGATAGCCTTATCAATCATATCAAACACACAAAAAAAAACCTATCAGTTATTTCTCAACTCTCTGCTCTCTCTAAATAAGATCCGGTCACCGGAGTAGAAGAGCCGGCCAACTTCCGGCAGCACACTCACCCGCACGACACCTCCATGCACCATTCTTCACCCACACACATCTGAAGGTTGGTGTGTGTGTATATATATATATATAATATATATAAGTTGAATAAAGGAAAAAAATAAAAAGAAAATTGCCTTTAGATTCTGATCATTGCAACAGTATTGGCTAAAACAATTGAACACCGGCGTGGAAAAAAGGACGCCTTGTGCATTTTTTTTTTGAAAAAAAGCCCAGGGGGTGGGTGTGCAGCGTTTTGGTGCGTTTTTTTTGGGGGAAACGCCCAAAAACCCCCCACTACGGGTGGTCTTACAAATGTGAAATTGTGGATTCAAATCCATACAGATGCAAGAAAAAGGTGGAATTAAGATGTTGAAAAGTTTGCCGTAAAAAAACATAAAAAAACCCTATCAAAGTATTGGATGGACGAGTGACGAGAAGGGGCGGACCCACATGGTGTGTGTCGAGGTCCTCGGACCCCAATGTTTTTTAAAAATTTAGTAAAATCGGTATATTAAATTTTTTAAGATTCTCATAAAAATAATTAATTAGACCGCATAGCATTAAAAGCAAAGCTAGTATGTTCATAAATCCCCTTGTTTGACAATAAACAGATCTCCGGTTCAATCATTAAATATGTCGTTTTATAGTTTGGGTCCAACACTGGTGACGAGCCTCTAATCTTCAAATGGAAAGTAGTCAAAGTACCACATGTCCACATGAGCTAAGCGTGATATGGGCCACCGGCCCACTACCATACCATCACTAAACAATGCATTCTATGAGCCCTATTTAATCTGAATTACTAAATCTGAGGGGTAATTGGTAGAGTTGCAAAGAAAACCGTATTTGAAATCAGACCTGATAAAAAAAACTCAGAATCGGTTTTTCTAATACTTGGGTATTTTATATCCGAAATCGAAACCGACTCTACACGTAGAGTATAAATAGGATAAGCATTTTGATCTTAATACCTGGAACCAGAACCCGGAACCGATCATACCCGATTAATACCTGAAACCAGACAAGAACCGGAACCAGAACTAATTATACCCAGTTATACCCGATACATGATTCTAATATCTTTCTTTTAAATTTTATGTTAGTTCACTTATTTTAATTTTCTTACATTATACAATTTATATTTAATAATAATAAACAAAAAAAATACGAGAAAATAGGGTAAAAATCACAATAGAGTATATATAACTAAAAAACTCGGAAATACGGTATAAAAACCCGAAAATAGGGTATTTTAATACCCAGTTTCTTAAGAACCGGAACCGAACCCTACCCGGAACTGGGCACATAGGGTATGGTTTTTTGGTCAAATAACGGGAACCGAACCAGCTATAGCAATAACCGGTTACAACCCTTAAAACAAGAAACCGAAACTGGTTCCATAACCAGAACCAGTTATTAAAAATACCCGATTTATGCACCTCTAGTGGTTGGTTGCTGACTTCAAGTGTTGGGTCCAATCTATATATAACATGTTTCTAATCAAATAGATTACTTTGTTCGTTTGTTGAAACTCGCTCGGGGCGGATCATAAGAGAAGCACAAAGTTAGTTAAAAATCACGATAATCACTAACCAAGCAATATTTAAAAAAAGTCCTTTGTAAGGGAAAATGGATTTTAATAATCCAAATTTTGACTTATTGGCCAGGAATTGAGATAAATCCCAACTCATGAAATATTTACCAATAGTCTCAACTTTGAATATATTTTCCTTCAATCATCCCATATAAACTGAAAGTTAACCAACTAGTTTTTGACGAGCTACATATAGGTATGACACAAATGTTTAGTAAGAAAACTCATATGAGAGAAAATTTATTAATATCAAAAGTTGTTCTAAACATACAAATGAGCCTTCATTTATAAGCTAATCTACTATCCTACACATTAAATTCGGTCACAGTACTCGACACATTAACTAGTAACATAATTAAAATAATAGACCACCGGTCCACAAACGATCGCCTCTTTGACTTATCGGCCCCGCATCAAGGTAGCTCGGGAATGTACATATATGTACATCTTACGAGGTATATATATATATATATATATATATAATATATATATGTATGTATATGTAGTTCACAAGGTACATACATGTAGCTCGTCTATCGACATAGTTATTTTATTCTTAATTTTTGCAAAGATTAATAAAGAAAATTCTGAAAAGAAAGTTTAAAAATTGCTAAGTTGATAGTGGTTCTTAAGTAACTTTGTAGTTCTCTCTCTCTTTATATATATATGTGTGTGTGTGTGCGCGCGCGCGCGCTATAGAAAGTTGCACACACATTTTTATGTAGTCCTATATATGTGCATAGAGGGGGGGGGATTGATGTTACATAGCCGTCTTATATATCAAAATTTATGTGCAAGTTTATTCTATATAGTTTTTACGGTTTTTTTACTTAGAATTGTATATATATATATATATATATATATATATATATATATAGGAGTTCTAGAGTGAACACTAGTGTATTTGTGAACTGAGTGAACAAATCCTGACAATAGATTTAAATCATCATAATATTATCAAATCGTAAAATACCCTTGTGTATTTTCGTCAACAAATATTGATCATTGATTTACACTTGTGCATTGATTATTAAGGGCTATGATTAGTTCACAAATAAACCTAACCCTATATACATAGGGGAATGTTTAAACGAGGATGCTAAATATTATGAGAATCATGACAACAAAAAAAACCGCAAAAACTTGGTAAAAAAGAATTCAAATTCAATTTTTTTACACTTATCATTATTATTCGAATACGATGCTAGAAATCAAATTTACATGTATTCCTAAATGTTGAAAATGTACACATGTTTAAATTTCTCATTTACACATGTTTAAATTTTTTGTATTTAACAAATTTACTAATGTGAAATTTTTTTAATAAAAGTAATTTTGAGAGAAGAAATGAATTATTTGATGTTGTAAAAATTAAGAAAAGTGGAACAATTAGACTATCTCCAACCTATCCGAACTCCCCACACCCGTGCCACGATGGAGCAGCCCTTTGCGTTTGAGATCAGCGCCCGTGGATGTCCGAACATGCAAAGCCTGTGCAGAAGGGCGTGGTTTGTCTCGGTCCAAACGATTGGAGGCCCAATAGATCCTTTATGGTTCGTATCTCCTCCGTAGATTTCTGTCACATGGGTTGCAAGCCTTGAACGGCGGAAATTGAAGGAGACTAGGAGTTTTTCACCGGGTTAGTTGAACGGCGGAATTGAATAATCAACAATGGAAGGATAGATAAATAAAACTGGTAGAAATGATCAGTGTGTTCAGATGACTTATAGGGTAGAAGTTAAGTTCAATATTATTTTAGGGTTGAGCTTCATGAGCTAGGCTTATTTAATCAAACACAATTTGGCTGTCACTAGTAACTTGAGATTCAACACAGGGCAAACAAAATAAATTGCTATTTTTATATTTAGAATATTTATATAACAATAAAGTTTATATTATAATTAAAAAATTAAGTGGTGAGGTGGAGAATGTGAGAATGTTTGTATGGTTAAAGATGAAGTTGAAGGTTTTTAAAGATTTATAAAGATATGATGTGACAGCTAAGGACGTCAACTAAGGATATTATTAGAATCGGAGATAGTCTTAGTTGTATAAGTGGACATGAGCGACATCATTATGTGCATCATCATGATATGATGCGATGCAATGCAACGTAGATGGGCCATGGACATGATTCCCTAAGCATGCCATAGTTGGAAGGGGAACATTGCAACCCCCATCTAAATCATGGTTTACGAATAACATAAATATCTATCAGAATATTTCGATATGACGCATGACTTGTAAGTATTTATAGTCTTGTCTAAAAGCATCTCAATAGTTCTCCAAGTCTTATAACCAATTTAATAATAAGATATTTTAATTATTAATTCTAAAAGTATGTGACAATTTCTTCTACTTTTATTTTATTGTTTTTACATGCCAAAATGTTCAATTTATTTAACTTTGTTTGTAACAATATTAATCTTTAACAAATTATAGTAAGTTTATGTTGACACTTTTCCCGGTGATAGCCATAATTTATTGTTTGATTTTATACTTTATACTTAATAAATGTCAAAATTCATATCTATTATTTCTTTTAAAATGATTTTTTAGAAGGGCAAAATAAATATTCTTTTAATATGATTGTTAATAAAAATCTATAAATTTATTGGTTTTAAAAAAAGCAATAAAATTCTAAAGTAATATATAAAAACTATTTATGAATATATAATCTATGTTGATTGTGGGTGTCATTCTGAAGGAAATGTGGATACCAAGGCCACATCACACTCACGCATGAGTGAAATGAGGTCACGCAAGGTATCTATCGACTCCATCATCCTGCTTCCTCATGTCGCTACCCCATATTTTCTTCTTTGCTTCGTCCTCACTTTGACACTAATGCACTACTACCCATCCTGATTCAACCATCTTTTTACTCTCTCTCTCTCTATATATATATGGTGAAGTTCAGCTAAAAAGTCCATTTTTCTTATAACGTGTGCAAAGTCATACTTTGTCACATCCTAAATATCGATTAACCATTTTCTTCCATGCCAAGACCATACTTTCATAGCAAACAAAAACAAAATTTTTTAGTTACAATTAATTAATAGGTGATTTGAACTTTTATATTCATATGGGTTTATATGTATAAAAATCATTAAACTTTACTCATGGGTTTATATGAGAAAAACCGGTTCGGTTAATAACCGCAACCGGTTTTCGAAAAAAAACCGATTTGTACACCTCTAGCTCAACCCCGTGTTTCTTCACTTCAAAGTGTATATGTTACCGAAAATTTTATACAAATAGAGTTCGACCTCTTATATTTTTCCTTAAAACTTACGGCCCCTCTCTGATTAAAAGTTTAAGATCCATCAAGACATACATTATGTATTATGTATGTCTATCCAGGGCGGATGTAGCTTGATATTAAGGGTAGCTCTCGCTACCCCTTGACGCTCTGGCGGTAGTGTAAGTTACCTTTTCTTTGTTTCGCCACCTCTAAAGAAAAGAAAATTTTGAAACGTCGCCCCTTAACGTTTTTTCTAGTTCCGTAATTGTGTCTATCTATAACTAAACTAATGTGTTCGTATACTCAAATTTGCATTTATAAATCAGTGTTTACTTTTGATAAGGGTATAAGGTGAAAAGAAAAGCCGGGAAGCTATTAGGACATAATCATTACTTTAACATCATACTTTAATGGTCACCCTCTGTTGCTCTTTTATATCTATTTTTTCTTTAAATATTAAGAGTTTCATTTCTAAATATGAGCTTCAAAACATACCTACATAATAAATGGAAATGATATATGGATATAAACATATGTATTTAATAAGAGTTTTTTATATGTGGGGCCCAAGAGCATTTTTATCAAATGGGGTTTTGTCCAAGGATTTGGTGTCCATTTTGTTGTGAAAACAATCACTTTGACGTATTAACCATTCTTTCTCATGATTCGGTCTCTTCTTTTCATGTGTATGTGTTTGTGGGACTTCATTCTCCTTTATAGACCATCACCCCTCTCTTGACTCTAATGTTATTTTTCTTTATGAAAGAAAATTAAAAATATCATATATCTCTGACTTAGGGTGGAAGGACGTTTATCACATCATCACATTGTTACTAAATTTTTAGCCAATCTTATTTTATCAAATTCTATGAAACATCATTAAATCACTTGTAGCGCCTATTAAATAAATTAACAAAAACATAAAGTCGCCGACAAATCACCAATTCTCCTTCAAGAGTTAAACTAATCATTAACATAAAACACACGGTTGCAAACAACGAACCAAACATCACCTCGAAACCTTTTTTTAATGGCAAATTTAGATCACTGATAGACCACTGGAGTATCATCGTGTCACCAGCGTAACCACCCGATCATATCCTTTTCCATGAGGCATAATGCCTATACACAAATTCAGGAGAAAACCCAATAAATATAGGGAAAAACCCCTTGTGGGAATCGAACCCAGGACCTATTAGTCCCAAAATTTTATCCCATCCCCATCACCTCGAAACCTTAATCGGGTCAGTGTCAAACAGGTGTAAAGCACTATGGCTCACCTTTCGGATACAACAAGTAGGCCGGAGAAGTAATATCACAACCAACATCATCTGATAGGTAAAGGGGTTGATGGGGTGCAAGTGACGCACCCACAAATCACTTATATACCCCCAACAAAGTAGAACTCAAATATGTAACGATACAACACCCCATAACTAGAAAAACAAAAACAAAGAAAGCCACATGTACAACCACAGTTGGCACAAACATATTACGAATTGATAATATATAAATATGTTTGGTTCAAAGATAAATGCTAAAAAGAACACGTTATTGAATATTTTTTATGAAAACAACCATCTTTACTCTTGGGTAATAACGGCGCAAACTAGGTCTTAATGTATCATATAATGGGTTGTAGACATGTCTTTAACTAAACAAGTTGGACCTAAATAGGTTGGATTGGATTGTAATAAGTCATATTAATCTATAGTGGCTCATACATGTATAAGGCAAGATATCTTTATATTAGGTCTTGTAAGGCGTGATACCTCTTAACGAGACAAGATGGACCTTAATAGGCATGTTATGTGTTAATAGGCTAGTTGGATTGCAATGGGTTATGTAAGTTAGTAATATGTCAGAATGGGTCATGAATATCTTAAAGAGACATATGGGGTCTGTAGAGACCTGGGTGAATAGGTCGTTTTGAAATTTTGTTGGTAACTACAGAACTCTTTTTGATGATCAATACTAGTAAATAAAAGATAAGAGATAGAAAGATATCACCAAACAAGCACCATGATGTACGGTAATTTTGAAGAAAGGTTAACTATTTCGTCATATGTTAAGTCCCTGATCCTCTATCAAGAGTTCCATTCACTAAAAACATGTCTCTAAGTTGGTAGAGATCATTGTTACACCATCTCACTAATCAGGTCGTGATAGCCACAAAATGTTTTCTACAAAGATAGATATATCCTATATGTATCCCTTGGGATCAACTTGGAAGGATAACCAATACAAAAAGGTTTCAAATAGAGTAGTGTTTGAGGCTAATGATGGAATGAAGAATGCACTTAAGTGTCTATAAGTATTCAGTGATTTATAATTTGCAAGAGGTGAAGTCATTTTTTTTTGGAATGGTTTGCTTAAATTGTTAAGATTAGAGAGATAAAAAGAAAGTATTCTAGAGGACAGACAGTAGTGGCACGGATTAGTAGTCTATCCATAGTAATCTTTTGGGCATATTTTGTCTCTCAACAATAAGTTTGTAGTGATATGTCCAAAAGTACCAAACAAATAAAATACGAAACACTATCTCCACCTTGTTTATGCACCGTTCCACTATCCTTCTCATTATTCACGTCGAAAAATACTATCGACCTTGTGTCCGTTTGTGTTCTTGAACCGTTCATGAACATGTTTCTTTCCTTAATAAACGAACGCGGACCAAAAATCTCATTCAGTAAGTGTTCATAAACCGTTTGTGAACACATTTTATCCTTAACGAACGAACATGAACAATGGCTTGTTTGTGTTCGTCGGTTCATTTACATCCCTAATCATATCCATTTCTCATCACAAAGTGTGTAGTTGTTTCATCCCACGTTGTAGATTTGTGAATTTATACCAATTGTATCAATGTCTTTGTACGATTTAACAAAGAGGACGACAATCTGCATATTGTAGTTTTTGAATCCTGTTGGTTTTGATGAGAAAGTTGACAGTTGGCCCGCTATCAAACCATATACCGAGTGTCGTGTGCATGTTGTTCTTGGAAACCTTTAATGTTGATAAAACTAGAGGCACGTTATATGAAGATATAAATATCTTAGGGTAACTTCAAACATACATGTTTATATATTTAGCATCATCGAATTAAAATAAATATTGCATGTTTGCACCAAATAGGGTCAATATACTATATTTTAGTGTAATGAGTCACATTAGGTCTTATTGAATGATAATGGATCATACATATATTAGTTGGCATATTGGGTGTTAAGAGTTAATACTCTTAATGATGGGCCTTTGATGCGTGGTTGAAAACTGATGATATTTCGTAATTAAGGTTATGTTTTTATGTGACTTTTGGTTTCGAATAGCTTACTTTTGATAAGAATTGTGTTTTGCAGGTCTAACGGAGTTTAAGATACTATGTGGAGGCTTTACGGAACATCGGGGACGAACGGGATCAACCGGGAATACGAAACACGTAAATCAGAAAACAAGAAAAGGGCAGGTCGTCCTCGACGCCTTACTGGGCTGTTGGAGACGCCTCCCAGGTGTCCTTGTCGGGTAGATTTATTCATAGACAGCTTTTTAGGCCGTCGGGATCATTTTGACGAACCACAGGCCATCGTCAGCGACGCCTCTTCTGTGTGTATAATGCTGATTTGTTGGTTTGAATGTTATGAGCGAGTTATATAGCCATTTTTGGTGTCTTGAAAAGGAGTTACGCAATTTTTGAGTTTTGAACTTCATCTTGGAGCCAAGAACACCTACCCCTTCATCTTCAATCATACCCAATCCATCCGATCATCGAATCCAATCCTAACCCTAACCTACCATCATATCATCCATCATCCATCATCCATTCACTTTCACCATCCATCCTAAACCCTAACCATCATCACCATTACCTTCAAGGCTTCAAGATGATCAGGATCAAGATTCAACTCTCATCCGGCAATTGTGTTCTGATGTATTGCAAAATACATTTATTTATCGTGTAGAGTTTGTGCATATTCCGTAGTCATTTGTTTTGTTTTCTTAGATAGATTAGTTTCTTTTAATAGTTTGCTCTTGTATAAGTCCCGATTGCTGAAAAGTGAAGAAAATGGCTTAAATCAGCTGGAAAAGAGTTAACAGTGAGAATCGGGTCGAGTCGTAGCTGAACGGGAACGCAAAACGAGAAATTCTAAAAAAGTAGCCCTGTCGCGCTATGCGTAGGCCAAAGGAGAAGCCTGTCGCATAACGTCTAGCTATTAAAATACTATTACTGGCTTTTGACATGCCGCGTCACGCGTAGGTCTTGGAGTATACCCGTCGCGTAATGCGACGGGGTTGATTATCGCGACAGTGTTTGTATGTCTGCTGGTTGCTGCTGAATTGATATAAAAACATCATTATCTCATGAGTCAAACTTAGTTACGAATTAGCAGCAACCTTGGCGAAAGTTGGGAGCAAATTGAAGCGTTTTTCAGAGCTTGAAGCAACCGGGTGAACATTTGAAGCATAGGAAAGCATCTGGGTCGTGTTTAACCATTCGGGTTTTGTATTTTTTTTGTTTTCTTATTTTGAACCATGTTTCTTGTTCTTAAATATTTGTTTGATTGTTTCCATGACTATGATTGGCTAGATTTTATATACTACCTAGATTGGATGATCAGTTTTGCAAAGTTTTGATTTTAGTGAAGAATTATTAGTTATTTATGGATTGTCGATAAAAGTATTCGGGTTGGTTTAGTAGGTTTAATGTGTATGTATGCTTTAAAAATTTTTATTGTCGTTTGTTGCTTCGAATGATTCTTGGTGACTGTCTATATCACGGAATAGATTCATACTAGGTTTATAGGTTTTGGTGAGTGTCTGTATCACAGAATAAATTTATAATCTTTAGGGTTAATCGCGACATATACCTTAGAAGTAATATCTGGTAATTTAATAATTTTAGTGCTCTACTAATTTCAATAGCTGTGAGGTGCGAAACTATTGTTAGGTCTTCGTCATTAAATTGCTAGGTAGGATATTTGTAGGATATTTGTGAGGAGTCTGAACTAGTTTCCTTAGTGATAGTTATCTAACAAGTTAAACTATAATTCCAAACTTATTCTAGGTTTATAGCCTGTGAGGGAGTAAATCGAATTAGGGTACTTTTAGAAGCCTAGATAGCCTGTGAGGAAGTCCAGCAACCGGTAATTATAACAGCCTATTTAGAGTGCCATAAGTGTCTCATTGAGAATGGTCGAGGGTCTTGTTCAGTATCTCGGTAGGTTTATAATATTAAGATCCAGGTTCCATAATAACTAATATCCTAATAAAGTTATTACCAACGCAAACCAGGATTCTAGTCTAGGTAGTTGTCTCCACCATCTGAGTAAAACCCAAGTTTATTTTGTGCTTAGTTAACTTAGTTAATTAGTTTAATTAATTTAAAATTTTTAGGATATTTAGAACCCCCCCCCCCCCCAACAAACATAAAAATGGTTAGTGTCGTGTTCGTGTCAGTTTAGGTGTAGATAGAGTCTAATTGGTGTAATTAAATAGAGTCTCGTGGGTTCGATATCCGGATTTACTTAGCTTTACTAGAGTGGACCGGTTCAGTTTCCGGTTAGTAGTTTAGTCGAGTCTTAGAGAGTGTAGAGTATTACTTTGAGTCTAGATTTAGGTTAATTTTAGTTGTTTTTATTAAACTACTTTTAGCACATCATGTTCCGTTCACTATGAGCGGCTAAATCTCTCGGGTTTCACCCCGGTGTAGACTTTTGTAAGGATTTATAGGGTTTGCTACTTGTTGAATATTTGGTTTTGTGACAAATTGATTTGCATTTGAATTGTTAGATAATTTTCTTGCATTTGTATTGAATCTATAAATTGTCGTGTAATGATAAAATTTGACTTAATGGAATGAATAAGTGCAATTATGCCTTATCTTTCGATAGAATTTACTTGTCCAAGGTAACGAAGTGCATTGTGGCCCGTCTTGAACGTTGATTGCAATTGGCACCTAAGCCTCGTGATTCTAAAACCGTTAATGAAATAATTCAATTAAACCACGTTAAAAACGTGTAGCAACCCTAGGTCCTACAATTGTCGAACCAGGTGTAAACCTTGTTTTAAATTATTGTTTTACTCCATCAAACAAGTTTTTGTGAAAGTCTCATTTGATCAAGTTTTGTAGTTTAGTAATTAGTAACAAACTAGTCGGTTTAATCCGACATCTCTTTCGAACAAACAAACATATCAACCAAATTAGCAAGCTTCATAAAGGGTGACAACATCAATAATCAATCATGTCCATACGCAACCACAAACTCTTCGTGGTTCGACCCCCTTACTACCACTAAAGCATTGTTAAGGGTAATTTGGGTATTATAAATATCATCTTTGACCGGGGCGCGACACTCCGAACAGCCTTAATAGGCCACATTATGCCTTCGCAGGTTAGGTTACGATAGATTGTAATACTCGACTTAGATTGACCTACTATGACTATTGTTGACCAACTATGGTTGTGCATGACTAGTGTTCACCAAGGTTCACCAAGTATGACTTACATTGACTAAGTAAGGTGACTAAAATTTGTCAATATTGACATGGCACGATTGTGATGATCATCGGTGTCATGATTTACCAACTATGTTAACAAATGACGTTAAATGCCTATGATTGACAAAGTATAGTTGTGAATTAACTTTTGTGACCATGATTGAGCCATATTGATTAAATAATTATGATTGATGGTAGTGAATATGATCTTGACTAGACTAAATTAACCAAGTATGTTTGTCAATGGCCTCGAATAACCAATTATATTGATTAAATATAATTATGATTGATGGTAGTGAATATGATCTTGACTAGACTAAATTAACCAAGTACGTTTGTCAATGGCCTCGAATAACCAATTATGCTTGAATGACCATTGTTGACCCTAATTTGACCAAGTATGGTTATAACTTACCACTATGACTAAATATGATTAAGAGTGACCTACATGGCCAAGTATTGATGTGAATCACCATTGTCGAGCAAGTAAGATCGAGATTGACCTATATTGACCAAGTATGATTGTGATTGACCTATATTAATAAGCATTGATGTACTTGGATTGGCCAAGTATGGTTTGTAAATGGCTATTGTTGACCATGTTTGACAAAGTATGGTTGTGATTGACAAACCAACTATATCTTTAACCAATATTGACCAAAAATATTTGTGACTTACGAAAGTATAGTATGTTGTGATTACCAAGTTTGGGTGGGATTAACTTAGATTAATCAATCCGTGGGTGACCGTTGTTAATTATTAAAAACATGAATTTGTAATAAAATATCAAATATGTTGTCGTCAATATCAACATGCTTTAAATTTTTTAATATCTTTTTTTTGTTTAGTTTGGTTGAATAAAGAAGTATAAAACTCTAGATGTCCGGAAATGCGTCGGCAATTTCCGATAAAAACCCAACTACCTTTAAACATATAATTTTTCTTGGGGTTTTCCTTAATCTATGGGTGATCATAACAAAGTTTTTCGTCGCTAGAACTATGAATTCCTGTAATTTGGAAGATAGGATGGGATTCTAGAGTTAACACTAGTGTATTTGTGAACTTAGTGAACAAATTCTGATAATTGATTTACATCATCAAATCGTAAAATACACTACTGTATTTTCATCATCAAATCATGACCATTAATTTACTTAATTTACACATATGTATTGATCATAAAGGGCTAGGATTAGTTCACTAGTGTTCACAATCAAAGGGATTGTTCACTAATGAACTAAACCATTGGAAGATATATTGATATTATTAGTCGTTAAGTTCCTTTACAAAACCCTTCATTTGTGGTTTTTCTTTGATTTAGCAGGTTTGGATTAATTATGATCTGAACTTGTGGATGTCATTTGTTACAACAATGCTTTCTCAACCTCTTATAGGCTTAATGTTTACCAATTCTAAATAAGCTATACGTAGGAGTTCCCCTAAATACTTTCTATACAACTCCATCAATACCTATATACTCAATAATTAAAGTTGTTTCGATGATATTATATATTCTTAACTTAAAAGAAGTACTAACCAAAAATATTCGTAATGATAAGAAAAGAAGACAAGGCTGGTGGGATGCATCATTGCCATAACCCTAAAAAGGGCGTTCAGTAGGTCAGGGTAAGGAAAAGATTAACTACAAACCCATAACCATCACCATACATTTAAGGATTAATTAAGCCAAGGTTTATCCATTTAATTAAATATTAAATGCCCCACTTGTTTTGTGTAACTCCTTTTCATTGTTTCACCAGAAACATAGGAATATTACACCAGTTTACTATAATCATTTGTAGATCTGGACTATGTCGGGTTAAGTCTTGGTGCTTGGTCTATGTGGCAAGTTATGTGAGTGCATGTTTACGTAACCAGCAATAGTATTATAGGAAGTTCCATGCCAAAACGGTTATGCCTTCAAGGCCCAATCAATCTTTAACCATGACAAGTAACAAAATATATATATATATATATATATATATAATATATATATATATATATATATATATATATAGTATATGTATATATATATATACACACACAAATGACCTCAACTCATGCAAATCATGTCATTTCACACTCTCCCTATTCTCTTTAATATTTTACTTTTGGTGATAACCAAATAATTATTCTTATGTTGGATGGTGGTCATAGGGAGAAATTATTTCTTATGGCGAGATTAACAAATGTTTGGATATTCAATCGTCGAAGTCATTCCTGAAGTGCTCAGAACTCTCATGTGGAAGCTAGCATTCAATCTCAATCAGTGGCGAGTATCTGCTTCGTCACTAAATATATCAATGTTTACATACTCTTAAATTATATCAAATAAATTCTAATCTACTCAATGCATGGGATTGAACTCAAGACCTCTCATTAAGAGACAAGAGCTTCTACCAAGTGATTAGCTAACCTCACATTAGCCACTAAATAATTAAACCTATTAATACCACTTTGGGTTCACATTAGGAAAGAATTATCTCAAAAATATAAGTCTATTAATTAAAGAAGTATTAGTGATCAAACGATTCCTTAATTGGATGCTTAGATCCAAATTTGAAATATTTGACCATGTTTTTACATTGAACTTTAATCCAAATGCTGTTGTATCTAAACCATTAACATTCAAATTAAACACATGTAGATTCTGGATTAGACATGTATGTTTTAACAAATTATCATCTCTTGCTACAACTTTCTTTAAAACACAAAAAGTATACATAAAAGTATAAAGTCCAGTAATAATTATGTCTTGAAACAATCATTTAAGTAACTATTTATTATTTATAATGTCGATCGGTATAGTAAACATGGGTTGTACGTTGTATAATTAGAAGTAAAAATAACTTGGACAGTTAGAAGAGGAGGAGGGTGTTAGACACTAAAACTTTTAGGAAACAAAAAAGATAGATTATGTTTATATCAAAGGGTTCTACGCGTGCAAACTGCATGGATTTGTAGCTAAAGCATGCAACCTCACATCACCTGGTCCCAGCGTGGCAACGCATCTAACTCAACCGACCGGCTCTATTACACCCATATGTTAAAATACAAAATATAATTGTTTGTTTCTCTAAAAATAGGTCCAATTCTAGATGGGGGGTGGGTTAGATTTTGATATCCGAGTGGATATGTTTTAATTTGTTTTCATATTTGTTCTAGTATCATGTTGGTTCTATATAAATATATATATATATATATATATAATTATACATAGAAGTCGCCGTACGAATAAAAAAAAGCTTATTTGATTATACACGGTTCATTTTGACGCAAATAATATGTTGATAACCATTTTATATTGATTGATTAGAATGCATGTCGATACTAAGACTACTAGCATTTTTTATTTTTTTTAATATGAAACTAACATTTTATGTCCAAATGTATGTGTGCATATGCACTAAACCATTTTTTTTCCAACTTTAACTGTATACATGTTTATGTGGTTTTCAAGGTTTTTTTAATATTATATGTATGTGCAAACAAACGCATGCTTATTCATCCATTGAATTTTAAATAATGAACATATATCGATTAAGTCATGTATAGGTTATATTATCTATAAGTATGTAGGTAATAATGTTTAAAATTTTAAAACACAACAGGAATTTTGTTGGATGGGTCTTTATGTAAATAAACATACCCGTTTACATCTAAGAAGTGCAAAATTTGAAGACTATAAACCTTTGATAATTTTTTTTTTAATGATTCTAGGTTTATTTTTATTATTCTCACAATAATATAGCTGTTTTGTAATAAACTTTATCCTCTGTATATATGTTTCTTCATTAATTCATATTAGTTGTAAATAGAGAACCTTAATAACATATAGGCATTTGTACATGATGTCTTAAACATGTTACATAATGTGGTTTATAACTGTCTCTTTTCCCTCCGTACATATGATTATGTCCATCTCTATACACCTATTTAAGATCTTGAATATATAAAAGGATCTTTTTTATATTATATATTAAAATGGAAGGTAAAATAGTGGAATATTTAAAAAAGAATAGGGTAACAGAAAGAACATATAGGGAGAAGTGAAAGCAAGCAGGCAACTTTGAGACCCAGAATTAATTGTAATTCCCTTCTGTCACCCCCAAAGCAAAGAATGTCACTATCCTCTCCTCTTTTATGTTTACTTACATTGTATACATATTATATTAATATATGAAACTGGAAAATAAAAATAACCTGCTTCACACATATAACAAGAAAATACATTAAAATGTTAACAACTTTCTTAACTTTTAATTATCTTTGGTGAACTATATTATTATTAAAAAAAGTTGGTGTTACGTCTGTTTTTTACTTACCACTAAAAATAAAACAACGAGTGTTTTTGCGATTACAAGTTAATTGTATAAAATTATAACGAAATAAAAGGTTGATCTAGCAAAGAAATAGATTGTTGCATACAATAATAAAAACTTTAAAAGTTCAACATAGTTTGAAGTAATAAACCTTTAATAAATAAACTAATATTTACTAATATTATTTTTCTTATTTTTTAACTTAAAAATGTACCAAATTACTGTTTCAAATCTAATGAACATTTCTATCCTTGATCTCATAGGGAGTTATACCTCATCAAACAAAAGTTTTAATCTCATACAAAATCAAAAATACATACTAAATAAATATATATTTTAAGTGGTAAAAAAAAAGTAAAGTTGCAGTCTTTGTATTGAAGACCGGAACACCCCCACCCCACCCCTATTTCTCTCTCTCTACTCGATTCTAATCTCTCAAAAGTTGCATGTCTTGGTCATAACCAATATTTATGTCCAAATTCCACATGCTTAAACTCCAAAAAAAAAAAAAAAACCTTCAAACCCAACATTTTTGTGCTCAAATCATCAACACCTGTTGCTTGTGTCAGAACATACAAATCAAGCAACAGAATTAGTACAGAAAATCTAGAGCAAGAAGTGGGATTTTGTTTTTGTTGTGAAGCTTTGAAAATGGTGTTAGAGTAAATTCAAAATGGCTAGTTTTCATTGTGACAAAACAGAGAATATTTGTTTTTGGTTTGATTTCAGAAGGAGACAAGAAGAAGGCAAATGCACAAAACAAAAACAAGAAACAGATTTGTTTGGAAGAAGAAGAAGAAGAAGAAGAAGAACTTTTAATTTTCCAATCATTTCCTTCTTTGTTTTGTTCCTCTTGTTGTCTTCAACCGCAATCTCCGCCTCACAATTCGATGATTTTCGGAGACTGAATCAAACTTTTCGGCCCGGAGAAGAGTCAAAGAAAATGAAATTAATTAGAACCCATCTGTTGAAAATCAACAAGCCTTCTGTCAAAACAATCCAGGTAACATTTTTTTTAACGGCAAACTAACTTACTCTTAAATGCGCTCATAAACCATATGTAGCTACGCTTTTCAGTATTTGAACCCTTGTACCCTTGTTTAATTATATGACAAAAGCATAAAAAAATTTCTTCATATATAAAAATTATTTAATTTGAAACTATTTATACTGTAGAGCCCAGATGGGGATATAATGGATTGTGTCATGGTTCATCATCAGCCAGCTTTTGATCATCCTGTGCTCAAGGGAACCAAGCCATTGGTGAGTTTAAGTTACAAAATTCATTTTTTTCTTCTCTGTGTTTAATTTCTGGTTCTTTAATAATATATTATTTTATTTTATTGAATTTTTAGGACCCTCCAGAGAGACCAAATGGGCATCATCATGCAGGCATGGAGTTGGAAAACTATCAATTATGGAGTTTATCCGGCGAGTACTGCCCAGAGGGAACAATTCCGATCAGAAGAACAACAGAACAAGATGTTTTACGAGCAAATTCTATCAAACGCTTTGGTAGAAAAATTGCAAGACCAGTTAGAAGAGATTCTTCTAGTGGTGGCCATGAGGTAACTTTTTTTTTTCTTTTTCAAAATTTGGATTATGAATTACTGATTTTTTTTAACTTGTTTTGTTTATTTATAAAGTTTCATGGTGACATTAGTACCTAAGAAAATGGAATGTATTTTTTTTTTTAACGACAAATTATCTATATCGACTCATCACACCTCCCTGAAAGTTGGGTCCCACTAAGGCAATTTCGTTGCTAAAGTATAATTCTCGTTGCGAATGGCAGCATACAGTCGGTTATGTGAGTGGAGACGAATACTATGGAGCAAAAGCAAGCATAAACGTGTGGGATCCAAAGGTGACGGATCGATTCGAGTTCAGTTTGTCGCAAATGTGGGTGATTTCGGGTGCTTTTGGTGATGATCTCAACACCATTGAAGCTGGATGGCAGGTTAGCCCGGAGTTGTATGGGGACAACTACCCTAGATTCTTCACTTATTGGACTGTAAGTTTTGTTCTTTTTAACTTTTCTTTTAGCTCAGCATTTTATTATTTTCAATAAATATAAATATGCTGAATCAATTTTATAATTAATTCTACTTTTTATAATTAATAAACTGTAGACCGATGCGTATCAAGCTACTGGATGCTACAATCTGCTTTGCTCGGGTTTTGTTCAAACGAATAATAGAATTGCGATTGGTGCAGCCATATCTCCAACGTCGTCGTATAATGGTGGACAATTCGATATCAGCTTACTGATATGGAAGGTAATTTAATTAACAAAGTTTATATAACAAACTTGAACATATTTGTGTCTTAGAAAATAGAGTTTATGAAGAAGAAAAAAATGTATGTTTAAAATTATCACTTGAATGAATGTTGTACAAATCTTATCCTGTAAATAAAAAAAAATTAAATATTGCATAAAAGAGATTTTAAGATATTTATAAATAAAGAAAAATTGTTCTTTTTATAAAAAGAAAAAGAAAAAGTAAAAAAGTGAGAACAATTATGGTTTGTTTCAGGGGTGGAAGTGTCATCATATACTTCAAAGTAGCCTTGCCTTGTACCCTACGAACAAATTATTTCTTATGCTTTATCTGGAGATAAATTATGTATGCCTTAAAAGGCAAGAATTCCATAAACAAAATCATACCAAATGGCTTTTGTGTATATTAATAATCATTCCCTATATATATTTTAATACATATAACACTATCCGTAATAATTAATGCCTCCTATGTGCATTTTCCGTCACATCAGGATCATAATCCCTTTTAAAAAATAATTAATGGTTATCACCCTTTCATGTCTTTTCAATTATTACTTTTTGGTTTTGTTTTCTCTTCATTGGGGATTATAATAGAAATGTTACTCTCTTTTCATGCCCCTTTAACGTCCAGGGGGAGGTTTTAGGGGCGTTATCAAGCCTTTTCATGCCCCTATAATGCCCTATCACGCATGATCTAGACCAATTAAATGCAATATATAATGGAAAGTATTTACCAGTATAATCTATTTCTTTCAATTTTATTTCAAGTTACCATAAAATAGCATCTAGCAATAACTAACATTTTTTTGTGCTACAGGATCCAAAGCATGGGAACTGGTGGCTCGAATTTGGATCGGGGGTTTTGGTTGGATACTGGCCGGCCTCTTTGTTCACTCATCTTCGAGATCATGCAAGTATGGTACAATTCGGGGGCGAAATTGTGAATAGTCAAGCCTCGGTTCTCATACTTCAACCCAAATGGGAAGTGGCCATTTCGCGGGGAGGGGTTCGGAAAAGCTTCGTATTTTCGTAACATGCAAGTTGTGGATTGGGATAATAGCTTAATCCCATTGTCTAATTTGAAAGTAGTAGCTGATAATCCGAATTGCTATGATATTAGAGGTGGGATTAATAATGTTTGGGGTAACTATATTTATTACGGTGGGCCTGGTAAAAACCCAAGATGTCCCTAACACGGGTTTGGTCGGGTTGCCCGTTTAGAGTACAAATACGTGGGTGGAGGTTTACATAAGTTTTGTTATTTGACTTCGATTGGTTGATCGAATTTCTTTATACACAGCTATTCTTTCGATTTTTCGGGTATGTGACGGAATTATAGATTGATAAAATGATGTAAATTTGGCAGTTTTGATTTTAAATAATCCATATGTTTTCGTTTTATGGTGTTCTAGTCTACTTCGACTTGTTCAGTTCATCTGAATTTTGTATTACGTAAAGTTATTAGATTAATAGAAATTGGTCCCTTATGTTAACTGGACCCTTCTAAGTTGGGCTTCAAGGAGTAGGCCTGTAGGGAAAGAAGGCTTTTTAACAAGGCCCAATGCTTAGAGTAGATCTAGGCCCAGTTTTCCTTTTTTTTAAAATTCAATGTAGTGCAAGTTTTGCAATTAGTCAAAAGTTATAATTCGAGCCAACTTAGTTTACTAACACACTTGACTACAATTAACATCTGGGATTAGCCCATCAAACCACCAACTTTAAATGGATTGACTTGATTTTTATTTGGAATGTAATCTAGTTATTAATTTATTATGTATGTAGGTATACTTGTATGTATTTAATAGTTGTATGTTGGTAACCTTTTGGGTTGTGTACTAATCACTTCTAGAAGAAGTAATTTGACGGTATTAAATCAAATAAATCAAAAGAAACAAAGACTTATGCAGACGATGATATGAGAAACGTGCCAAAATTATCCTTATATATAGGTGGGGATCCAACACAACAAAACGACAACTCTTCATGAAAGAGTATGACATTTGACAATACCGTCGATAGTTGGACAACTATATCAGTGAGAAAGCCTTTTGTAAAAACTCTATAATAGATGACCAAGCTATTGATGATACTTAGGTTACATGGGGGTTTATCATGCTAAATTAGTGCCACATGATAAAGCCCTACAAGGTCCCTCTTATTGTTACTCAATCATTAAGTTTTTTTCAATTAAGATTATTTTAAATTTAGAAACATAATAAACTTTAAAAAATTACATAACCAAAAAAATTATTAAGACAAAGAGAAAAGTCCTTATGGTTTGCTCCATTTTTACGTATAGTCTCTACACTTCTAAAATTATAGTTATAGTCCCTAACTTTTAAACATTCGTTCTGGGATAGTCTCTAGCGTAAATAGGATTAGTTTTTAGTGTTAACTGAGTACAGAATGACTAAAATGCCCTACTACAGAACAAAATAATAAAAACAAATAAAATAATATATAAATTCAACCCCTCACCCAATCTACTCCTCCAACCATTCTTTGTAGGACCCACCACTACCATCTTCAACCTACTCCACCCTCCTTTGCAGGCTCTCATCCTCCAGCCACCACTCTCCACCGGGACCACCATCACCACCATAACATCACCCTCTCACCATCATGACACCACCCTTTCCTCCATCGCCGACACCAATCCACCCTCCTTTTCTCACCCTCGCTATAAATCCCAGATCAACAATCTACATACACCATCGCCGCCACAGCACCACCACAACACCACTACTTCTCCACAACAGATCCAATCGCGGAATCAACGAGAGTCGAGTCAAAACACAGAGAATCATATATTTGTATGTATGCACGTACACCGATGATTTGGTTAACTGAGACGCTACATTACAGTTTACATCGAGATTTCTGAACGAATTTACGGTATTTTGGGGCGATTTGCAGATGCGATTTGATGTTGTTTTCTGGTGAGATTCGATGTTGATGATTGTTAAAAACTGTGGAGATCGTTGGCTGTTTAGAGGTGTTGTTTGCGGTGATATTCAACGACGAGAGGCGGTGGTTAGACGATGGTTGGTGACGAAGGAGATGGGTTGTAGTGATGGTGGTGCGGTGGTATATGAAGGGGTAAAGGTGAACTGTGGTGGTGGGTTGTGAACGGTGATCGGAGTTTTGGGTGGTTGGAGGGTGGCGAATCTGGTCGGAGAAAGGTGGATGATGGTGGTAGTAGTGCTGGTGAAGAGTGGAGAAGGTGAAATGGGGGGGGGTGGGGGTGGTGGTGGGTCCCACACAAAGTATTGAAGATTAATTATATGTTTTATTAACTTTTCAATTATTAACTTATCATCAAGGCTATTTAGATTATTTTGCACCCACTTAACATCAAAAATTAATTCTCCATTTATGTTAGGGACTTTTCGAGAATAACTGTGTAAAAGTTAGAAACTACACTGTAATTTTAGAAGTGTAGGACTATAGGTGAAAATGAAGCAAATCACAAGACATTTTTCTCAAAGATAAAACTTAAAAAGTACCATTAAACTAGACTTTTTTTTTAAAAAAATTACACTCCAACTTAAAAAAAAAACTAAAAAACCAACAAAAAAAATAACCACTAGTTCGTGTGCTAATATTTAGCTTGGATCGGTGTTTCTGAGGCGAGAAATGCGAAAAGTCTTAATTGAGGAATTTGAAATCTTTCTTCATTTGTCTTTGTATTTGCCATTGGTGCTCTAATTCCTTAATTGAGAGCAATCCAGAGATTTTTTTCGTCCAAATCATCCAACTTCGATGGACCCGATGGATAATTCGAGGAGATTGAGCAAGCCCTTGCATTTATTTTCTATTAGCTAGCAGGAAACGAACTTGGGCTTACATTTATTTAACGACTAATAATTTAAATTTACAAAGTAATGATTTTATTTATTTAACAATTAATGATATCTATAACCACCTAATATCTTCTTTCGGTATCTCAATTAAAAAATCGCATGAATAACATTCTTGCCAATCTGGCCTAACTAACTAATGATCAATAATGATACTTTATATTGTTATTAATTAAGAATCTATTTACGGCTAATGATACTTTATATTGTTATCAATTAAGAATCTATTTACAACTTAAAAAAATACAAAATAATGTGAAAAGTGAGCCATTCGACGTTAAGCGGAATGGGGACAAAGCTTTGAGTGAATCCAATCCATTACCAAACTAATAATAACTCCACATGCTGTCTTTCAATGATAATGCTTGCATGTGGAGTCCGGTTTTGTTTATTACTTTATTTTAAAAGTTTGTAACAAGAACTATATTATCTAAATTTATATGTAAAAGCATTTAGACAACATTAAAGAAATGTTTTTGTTTGGTGTAGTTATAGATCCAACCTCAAATCCCTTGCATGGGAAAATGGGTTTCGTTTAAGATTTCGGATTTGTTGTAAGCTTGTTGTTTAGCTTCTTGCTGGGTCTATATTTATATATAGAAGTTTCGTAAAAAATGTAAAAACATTTAAGATATCGTGTGTAATAGTAAGTGATTAACGTATACCAAATGATTATTAATTCGTTTAATATGTTGAGTGTGAGGTATATACGTTTTAGCCGAATGTAAGACCAGGGCTCATCCATTTAAGGTAAACCTAGCCAAACATTACTCTAATGTCTAAAAGATTTCTAAGACACCCAAAACATTTTCAAACGTCCACATAGATCGGATTTTTACAAGCTACGGAACTCTATAGAACTCATTCCTAAATTTCCGAATACCAGTATTCTTTGCACCAAACCTGATTACCACCAAATGGCATATTACAAAGTGTAAGACTCTGGCGGCATCAGCAGAGAGCATTAATACCACACGGTAGAATGAGTGATGTCAGGTAACGCCATGATATTCATAGCGGGGAAGCAAAAAACTTTACCCATAGCGCCGGCTGTAACGGTGTAGCCGGGCACTATAGAACGCCATAGATGTCTCCAGCGTAATATGCGGTCTCATTATGGAGGGTCTAACAATTTTACCTCAAATACCATTTATTAACTGTTATTTTAATATACTATTTTTATTTGATTTTATAACCTTTTCAAAACTGCAACGAAAATTATGAATTTCTATTTGTTATTTTAATTGTTACTTGAATTTGATAAATTGTATCCATCAATATACAGGTTTTGTTCTTTTTATATTATTGTTAATATAAATCAATAATCTTTTTTTGTTAGCTCCTAGCTTTCTCCCCTTTTAAAAATGTTTAATAAAACTAAAATAATAAAATATTAAATACCTTTTTTATATAGAAATAAATGTACATGGGTTGTGTGAAATGTTTATGTAAAGCGAGTGGTTTTCCATTTTGTGAATATGGTTGAGGGTAGGACCGTTGGAAGTTGACTGGATAAGGAATCATCCAGCTACAATCCAGCATTGTAGCCCAATGATTGGAGGTTTGAGTTTTTCAATAAATATTCTAAGTTCAATCTTTATTTTTATTACTTAAGGTTGATTAGATAATGATAAATATAGCATAATCTTCTTGTAGATGTGTCACTATCCTAAGTCTACTTGGATTTTCATCCTATCGTATGTTATGCCAGAGAGTGTTTATCTCTTGTGATGACATAATAGGTGTTAAGTGACAATCGGCGGTATGGACATTGAAGCCAGCATGGTCCGGTTAAGACAACATAGTCTGATCAGAGTGGGGCACCGTGTCTCTTTAATTTAAGGAGTGTGGTAGTTTAATACAAGAAATTCGTCGTTCTAACACAAACTTTGCAAGAGAGAGCGTATAAATTTTGATAAGATTTTTATTTTCATCATTGTAATTTCACAGTTTTAGTCGTTAAGTGTATTTATAAATATAAGAATATTGTACATATGGCGGACAATTATTTTAATTAGCTAGTTTTCGTAGCTTTTTTCTGATTTTCGATGTTGGATGTATTTTCTTTTAGATGTTAAATGATAATATAACTGTCAATTTAGGGCTAGTCCATTATAAATTTATATGTTTTTTAAATGGGACGTTACAAGCTAAAACTTAGGCAAGGATATAGCTTGGGATATTGATGTAATTAGAGTAGAATTAATATTTTTCGTTAAAAAAAATCATAACATAATTGAAAGAGTCACATTATTTTGTCACTAAAAATTGAAAGCGCATTACATGACAGTGGTTTAAAACTATTCTATTGATAACTTTAATTTTTTTATAATACCAAAACTAGTAAAGCACATGTATAATAACAAAAATACATTTAAAAAAACGTTGATGAAGTAATATATACATTAGTTTTAATAAATGATCTTAATAATATAAAGTCGCCTACTACAATGATCAAATAGGATAGGAAGTTGTTTCTCGTGAGAAGTAAGAAGTGTGAGATTGTGAGAAATGACTTTGCACTACTGATCAAACTATTTCAATGCAAGAAGTAAGAAATGTTAGATTGTGAGAAGTGATTTTGGACTGTTGATCAAACTTTTTCAATGATTAAAATTGAGATGGTGTCAAAATCGTAAACATAGTGGTAACTTTTTCAAGTTAAATTTACTTCCAACATTTTTTTAATTCAAACAAATTTTATACATTTTATCAAAAATTTAAAAAAAATATGACATAAAATAAAGAATTCTATTATCCTTTATTAAATATAGTATTGTTATATTTTAAAAAAAAGTTTAAAAAAATGTTGATAACTATATATACCGTGGCGAAATATGCACATAATTTGTGTAATTAGTTATACGTTAATTATAAGTACACGTTGTTTATACACATATATTTATTACATAATCATAATTCATAACTACATGAATGTATATACCTTTGTTAAAATACATGTATTAAATCCCAAGGATTTCGGAAACTTTCACACATAAAAGTTACACACTTTAAAATATAATCACCCTCCATGTGTATTATCCCTAAATGGAGGTGGTCTCAAAATACATCATGTGGGTTATCTCGATGATCCGATAGAGATTGAAAGATTACAAGGATACCATCAGGGATGGAACATGTTGTAGTCAATAGTATACGAGATTATAATCACATGAGGCGTTTTCTTCTTCCAAATGAAAATGATGGCCTAAAACAAAATAGGTCCATGGTGGTATCAATGTTTACATATATAGGTTTTATCTTTATTTGTTATCTTATTTGTTTTGTATTCTTGGTTTTTAGCTCCGGACCTAGCTTCGTATCTTATGATAGATCCATTTTTGCAGTTAAAAATATACTTTCTGTGATTAGAGAAGACAAATCTTTTACGCTGTGTTCCCGAGTTTTATTTAAGAAAGGAAAAGACAGGATTTGAAGGGATTTTAAAAATAAGTTGTGTTCCAGAGTTTTTTACGGAAGGAAATGGAAAGAAAACTTAAAAAAATTTTCCTTCATTTTAAATCCTTCCAAATTTGAGAGATTTGGAAAGAAAACATTTTTAACACTTAAAATCTTTAGTTTTTTTTTATTTCTCTCGAACTCGGAAACACGATATTTAATAAAATCTCTTCTTTTCACTGATTTTCTTTTCTCTCCTTAACACATTTTCTTTTCTTTTGTTTATTAAATTTGGGAACAGACATTAATCCATAAACATTATTATTAGAGTGTCTTAGGAATAGTATGTAAGACACACATTTTTTTTTATTTTTCTTTTAAATTTACAAAAAATGCTATTAACTCATGTTTTTTTTGTGTATTTAACCCTTCAACTTCTAACATTGTCACTTACACCCCTTAGCTTTCTAAGAACCTTGTAAAATATCATTTTAACCCTCATCGAGTTTTACGTGCTTATTTTTATGTACATGGGTCAAATATAATACATTTTCATACTTATTTTTATGTACATTTTTTGTTGGCCTACTCTTTGTTCATAAACAAGTCGGGTCAAATATAATACATTTTCACTAGACTGTACAAACTCGATTTACTTTATGTTTCAACTCCATCGCAACGTGTGGTACCATTCTTTAACGTAAAAAACACTATTTTCTTATATGCTTATTTTTAAGTACATTTCGTAAATCCAAGCTGGTTTACGTTTCGAGGTAAATTTTCTCAGTAGTGAGTAGTTCAAATATAATACGTTTCATGTTATTTTCATGTGTGTTTTCAGTTGTTCTATATTTTGACGTTAACTATGTTCAATAACAAATTAGATCAAACATCTGACAGTATGAATTAATGTTATCTTAAGTTTTAACATCACCGTAACGCATTTAATAGATATTTAAATGCAGTTTGATATTTTTTAGATCACACGTTAAAGTGAAAGTTAAAGCAGTTTATCTAAGACGATATCCCAATTTTGATTCACCCAAGATGGGACCCACACATTTTATTTTATCCGATCAACGTTGATTCGTACGCTATGCCTACGTGTACCCAATCCACAACTACCTTTTCAATTTTAATATACCCTCTATACCTCAATCTGGAGTAGATATTATATACCAAAGTAACAAATTATAAACAAGTGGTAGGTAAATGGGCAACAAGCTGCGCTGCAACCCCTTTTAATTGCAAAACCAATCCTACTAAAGACGAAACGGCCCTTAAAGGTTGAAAATTACTATTCACAAACCTGTTGGACCCTGTTTAGAAATTCCACAGCCTCTGGGGCTAGGGACCCAAATGTATCAAAAGCGAATGGGATAAACACGTGTTGATTCTCTAAACAAGCCTTCTCGTGTTTAGTGACCTTGCCTGATTCCGCCTTTAACGCAGCCTGGCCAGCAACCAACCCATTATCCCTGAGTCCAACAAGAGGGGACACTCCTGTAAGGTCCACACAAGCGTGTTTTACCCTAGCCCACCCAAACACAAGAATATCAGCTGGCCGAACAGTAGACCTCCCGTCGAACGGATCCGTCAGAAAGTTCACCAGAGCCTCCTTTTTATACAAATTAATTAATTAATACAAGTAATGAGTGACCGGAAACAAGCCCTCTGTAATACATACATTCATTATTTTTTCAAAATTCAGAAATTCGTTCCCCTTCAACCAAATTCCAGAAAGATCCTATAAAAATACAATATTCAACCCACCTACCTTTCTTGATTCTTCCAGAAATTGTTGAAGAAATTAGGGCCTTCTTCTTCTAGACTGATTTGAAAGAAGAAGGCTCTATATTTCTTGAATAATAATATCAGTAATCTGGCATTGAAAATGTTTAGGTTTTCCACAGCAGCCCTTCAATTGATCGAGCTGTTATTAAGTTCTGCTGTTCATTTGTTATATGGGTTTTACATCTTCAGCTCTGCGGTTGCTGGTGATCTTTCTTTAGCCATAAATGCTCTGTTTTTCAAGTCGAATATTGAAGCATCGATTAGGGATGTTGGGTCTGTGAATTCGGATGATGATTTGCCGCCCATTGTGTTGGTTCATGGAATATTTGGATTTGGTAAAGGGTTAAGTGGCTTTCTTGTGAAATTTGTTGTAAAGCTTGTTGCTTTAAAGAATCTTGGTTTGTTACAGAGGTTAGGTGGGTTGTCTTATTTTGCTGGGGCTGAGAAGAAAGATGAGAAGGTTCTTGTGCCTGATTTGGGTTCATTAACCAGTATTTATGACAGGTTTGTTGTTAATTTTGTACCCAATATTATTATTTTTCTTTATAGTTAACTTTTTAATTAATTAAAAAAAAATCTTTTTAGGGCTAGAGAATTGTTCTATTACTTGAAAGGTGGGCAGGTGGATTATGGTGAAGAACATAGTAAGGCTTGTGGGCATTCTCAATTTGGAAGGATATATGAAGAAGGTTAGATTAAATAGTTAATTTAGCCCTATATGGTTTGCTTCAAGATTCTAGAGGATTATAAAGAAAATTAATATTAATTATAATAATAATAATAATATTTGGTTTGATGTTTATTAGGGCACTACCCTCAATGGGATGAAGATCATCCTATTCACTTTGTTGGGCATTCGGCCGGAGCTCAGGTGATTCGGGTTTTGCAACAAATGTTGGCTGATAAGGTTTGTTTTTGATTCGAGGTGGTGTCGACATTTTCGTTTTATGGTTTTTTGTTTGTAGAGAACGCGTGTGGTTGAGGTTCGTTTGAAATATGAATATTGTATTTGCAGGCGTTCAAGGGATATGAAAACACTTCTGGAAACTGGGTATTAAGTGTGACATATTTATCTGGTGCGTTTAACGGGACTACTCGCGCTTACTTGGATGGAATGCAGTAAGTTTGATCTCTCAGTTTCTTCAAATCATTAGTTCTTGATTGAACATTGATGCTCATGCTTTGAAATTTATGTTTTTTTTTTCAGGCCAGAAGACGGGAAATCGATGAAATCCATATGCCTACTCCAATTATTGCGTGTTGGAGTTATCATTTATGATTGGATCGACATTCCTATTTTGAAATATTATTACAATTTCGGGTTTGATCATTACAACATGTCATGGAGGAAAGCTGGAATCTGGGGCTTGTCGATTGTTTTCTTGGAAATTCAGGTCCGTTCGCTTCTGGAGATTGGATCCTTCCGGATCTAACTATTCAAGGGTCGTTACGTCTCAACAGCCATCTAAACACCTTTCCTAGTACATACTATTTTAGTTATGCAACAAAACGTACCACGAAGTTCTTGGGTTTTACAGTACCTTCAAATATACTAGGAATCCACCCATTGCTTTTTATCAGTCTTGCAGATGTGTCAATGGAGGCACCCGCCTGATGTCCCTCCACCGTTTAAGGGCTATAGGTTCGTTAAACTTCTTTAAAAAGTTACAACATTTTTATAAAATATTGTATTTAACATTTTATAAATTTGGTTTTTAGAGATGAAGAATGGTGGGATAACGATGGTGCGTTAAATACCGTGCCCATGACGCACTCTAGGTTCCCGGTTGAACACCCTAGTCGATTTGTGGTTAAAGATTCCGAATGCCAGCCTTTGCAACCCGGAATTTGGTACGATTTATGTTCAATATGTTAAAAGATTTATATCTTCAAGAGGTGTTTGGATGTGCGTTTTGAATATTTATATGGCTTTGTGCAGGTACTACAAGATAGTGGAGGGGGATCACATTCTTTTCATAGTAAACCGAGAAAGAGCAGGGATACAGTTTGATCTGATATACGACAGTATTTTTGAGCACTGTAGGAAACACGCGTTTAGAAAGATTCCAACAATGCCAGACCATGTTCAATGAGGAGGTTAGCTGCTATAGATGCATAGACATTTGTAAACGAGCTGTGTATTGATTCTCTTCGGATAGAATGATACGTATATGCATCACTGTTGTATAGCTATTAATTCGTTTCTATGTATTCAGTTTCACCCTCTTCTATCGTAACCCATATGCTTCATTTTAACATTTTTTTTTGGCTACTGAAACATACTGTCATGTCATTGCAAAGCATAGATAAAACTTAAAACGTAGCCAGCCTGTTTTAACATTAACTCATGATTTGCTGGACTACCCGAAAGATATAAGTAGCCGCTAAGGGTGAGTAAAGAATGGTCTAAACCAAGAAAACAAGTAATTGAATTGGTACATGATGACATATAACTTTGGTTAGATCAGTATTAAGATTTAAGATAGGTTTCATAATATGCATATTATGAGCTCAATGCCATTTGTGATGGTGTAAAAAGAAGAATTTGGTTTAGATCATATAGTTTGGGCCTAGAAAGCCCGGTCTTTCTAAAAAAGTTTGGATCTGATCCGTCCTAGCAGGCCAATGCGCAAGCTTCTGGGCCCCCTTTTTATTATCCTTTTACTATTTAAAATTTTTAGCACTAAGGTTAAAATTGGTTTAAAATCAACATAATATCAAACTGTTTTTAATTTAGGGTATTGAATTTTAATAATCAAAGTTTCACCTGGTGGCCGATAATAATCCCAACTTTAAAAATCACTCCAACGATCCCAACTTCTAAAAATTTGACTCTCATTGATCCTTTTATAACATATAAGAATTTGGGCTCTTCAATAGACTCAAGTGCACATGTAGCCTACTTAATTGAATTAAGTGCACCTACAGTTTGGAAAGGATCGATGGCGGCCAAATTCTTACAAGTTTGGATCATTTGAAGGAATTTTTAGAGTTGGGATTATTATTATTATTATCGGCCAACATGTGAAACTTAGGATTATTAAAATCCAATAACCCTTTAATTTACAACTAATGTTACAAGTACAATAAATCATCAGCAATAACTAACAATTTCTGAAAAGCACATCTAATAATACAAAATAGTACATTTTGTAGCCGAATCATTAGCAATAACTCAACAAGTCCTATAAAGTACATCAAATAATACAAAAAAAGTTAGTTGTTTGTAGGGCTGTAATAAGCTCGTGGATCGCTCTCATTTGTAAACAAGCGATCTCGAGCCAAGGAAAGCTCGCTTGTTGGCTCGTTTAAATTAAGCCCGTTTATAAGTTACCACTCAAATAATAGTATGGTTGTAATCTTTCTAGGTCCAAGTTTACATCAATCTAACAATCTAAGCTTGTTGGCTTGCTTGTTTGACTCATATTAAATCAGTATAAAATTTTGAAATTTATGTAGTAAAATATTATATTTTATTAAAATTTGAAAAATAAACTAGGTGGCTCGAGCTCAAATTTCGGTTAGTTAATTAACGAGTGATTAAGCAGAGTCAATAACCACAAGGTGAAGCTGACTCGGCTCAGCTTAGCTCGTTTGGGTCTACACACCTGGCTTTTCTTAAAAATGGTTCTGTCCTGTTTTGGGGCTTAGCTGGGCTTATGACTAGGCTCAGACTGGTCACTAGAGTGGCTGAGGAGAAGATTATTAGGACTAATTAGACGTTTTGGGTTTAATTGAGCCTTTTTCAGGCTTTTATGGGTCTTTACTTGGACCCTTGTTGATCCCAAGCTTGTCGAATTTACTATCCCGTCGATGGGAGGACAAATCAGGATCATTTCAAATTGCATTGTAATCATGTAATGTATAGTCAGGCATCCATACTATACGAATTATTATGGCTACTAGTGCTACAACTTTGCGGCTTGTGCTCAAGTGTTTATTTATCTCATATACATTAGTAATATTTAGCTAATATCAACTGTGTAAGAAAGGAAAATCAGAATCAGATAAACTTTACTTATTGATATTGCTGTGGTCTACAAGATGGTTACAACAGTAATTCATCTCCAAATTCATTTACAACCTTCTGTACCTTGCTCAGCATATCTGTTAGAAATCAAAACTTAAAAAGTAACCTATTCAAACATTCATATCAAACTAGGTATATGGATGGAAGGGAGACTATGATGATGAGCTTTAGAATATTGATTCAAATTGTTTAATGAAATACCATTTGTGCGATAAATAAAATATACCTTGGAAGGAAGAGTCTTCTAGATATTTCTGTGGAAAAGAATCATATGCATTAGCAGTTACAACATTATAAAAACCAGATATATCAACCATGAAAAGGTTTAGCAATAGGAATTAGGAAATACCATGATATCCTTTTTGAGAATGACTTCCTCTGGATCACTTGGTTGCAATGCTGTCACAGATTCATGTAATGAGTATCAGAATCATTACTCTTTTTTTCCCTTCTGCAATATAATTTTGCCGGAGGCATTGTCCTCTTTTACACAAAATAAGAAATAGGGAAAATAAACGCACCTAATTCAGCCACAGGGTAGCAGTTCATCAGTAATGATGTGAAACTGGGAGGAAAAGCCGAGAGTTTTCCTTGAACATCCTGACTTAAATGACTTGAGTTTAGGCTGCTATCACGGTTCTCAACTGGATAATATGGTTGGATATAAGTGTCAGCAGAAGATGCTATCGGATGAGACTCCTGTATTGGTCTGCACAAACAAGTCAAATTTTAGTTAATCTGTTTTGGCTCTAGTCTGTTAACAATCTAGTTTCTCACTTCAGATGAGTTGTTATATTATCTCCCACCTATACATGGGTTCAGAAAATTCGGGATCCCAGTCTTGTGTTGGTCTGCAAAAGAAATCAGTTATGAGCTTAAACTGAAGTATTGAATAAGTGATTCATTTTTTATATTATCTCTCACCAACCTATTTTCAGCTTCAAAAGAAGGGATGATCTCAGATTCACATGATGTTTTGGATTTAGAGATGCCAGACGTAGACCCGTTAATCCTTTCATGACCAAAGGCTTCCTACATAACAGAAGATGAAATTACACTTGTGCCACTGCAACTAGGGAAGGGAGAGAAAGGGTTGTACCTTTACGAAATTTATGAATCTTTCAGTCTCATCAGTTGTGAGAAATCGCACAGCAAACTTTTGAATCTGCAAACAACAGAATGCCTTATTTGAGATCTTTGGTTGTTGTATGAGTCCAACGATTGGTAATAATGAGGAAAATTTGAGATGGTGAAAAGGGATTCGATATAGTTTAATGCTTTAGCCAAAGAAAATGAAAATAACACCAGTGTTTGGTAGCAGGACAGAACACACACGTACATACACACATTATAAAAGGATATAAATAGGTAAATACAAACAGAATGAGCAGATTTGAGTGTCTTGCCTGGCCTACTTGATCTTTATAACTCATGAATACAACTTTGCTACCCCTAGGAGAGAATCCAGTCAAACATGAGACCTGAGGCCAGGTGAAATGCAGCTTTGAAATGTAGTGCTCTTCCTGAATGGTTCAGTACCCAAAGTTTGTTAGGTTTACGTTATGATAAAGATGCATAGTAAACAGACTATATAGTCAGAATTGGTATAACATAAGCATAAGACAAGTAACCAATCAAAATATAGGACATGTGTAAACCACACTAATGGATGTTTGTGTAATTGCCATTACAAATAACATTACAATAGATGCAACTTCTCTCTTTTTCTTCGTCTAAATTGTATATGAATCAGCAATTTAGGGCATGATCAGAATGTTTCTTGATTATTGATCAAGCTGTACATTGCGACTTATTACTAATCACGAATTTAGAAAAGCAAAATATTCCACTCAGAAGCACCAATCTATCATGAAACATTAATTGCAGTTCCATTATATATATTCATATAATCATATCTTACCGTAAAAGAAATAAAGAATAGGACTATAATGGTAAATTAAGAACACTGCTCGCAACAGCTAAAACATTTTTAGAAACTGAAATGCAATAGGAAGCCAATATTTATTGTACGGAGTCACTGAAGTTATCCAAAAGCAAACAATATTGTTAGAACCTAACAACAACTAGTTTAATAGAAATAATTGTTCTACAGAATGTCAATCCTATCTAGTAAACCATGAAAAAGGTATCTCGAGATCTAGACCTAATTCGGAACAAAATTACATAGGCAAACCTGTATAAGTTTATACGTCCCTACGGACTTGCAAACTGCATGTCTGAACGAACTGGTGAAACGAACAGTCAGCCTACAGATTTGTCCATCTTATATAACCTCAAACAATTTATTTAATGAACTCAGTGCATTTAACTTGTTTACAATCGTGTAAAACCAATTAACACAAAATCGAGATAATTATAGGATTAATTCATATCTCAATCGCTCAATAAGTGTTCATGTTGCTATTAAATGCACATGAATTGCAGAAAAACAGTCAGAGTCCGAATTAACGATAAACAGCACAAACAAGTCAAATAGCGATACTAAATCACATAGGCTAACCGTGTAATTGATAACCTGAGCCTATTTAATTATTTATACGTCACTACGGACTAGCAAACTGAGTGTATTAACGAACAGTTGAATCTAATACTCAAGCTACAGAACTGGCCATCTTATATGACTTCGAACAAATAATGTCATGAACTCGTAGTGTTAACTTGTTTACAATCGCGTAAAATCAATTAACACAAAATCAAGATAGTTACAGGATTAATTCATATCTCAATCGCTTAATAACCGTTTCAATTTGCTATCATGCACAGGAATTGCAAAATAACACAGTCAGAGTTCAAATTAACAATAAACAACACAAACAGGTGAACTAGCGATAATAAATCAGTTCAAAAAAAAAAAAAAGACAGATCTGTAGCAAACAACGATAACTCACGACGACGTGATCGACGAGAGTAACGGTGAGAATGACGGGTGACCGGTGGCGGTGGTGAGCAATCTGAGACATGCGAGAGACGTGATGGAAGAGATCCACGAGCCTTTGGACTTTTTAGTAAGCGGAACCAGTGAGGGATGACGTGCACCGGCGGAAGTGGAGTGAGATGGACAGTTGAAGAAGCGAGCGTACTGAACCACCCATGGATCTCCGAGTGAGACGGTGGTGGTTACGATTGCCATTGCTAGTTGCTGCTGCTCTTCTTCTGTTGCGTTTGGTTGATGAGATTTCTCCACAGTTCGTTGCTTTGTGCTCACACGCTTATCGAACTTTAAATTTGTTAACAGTTGGTTTGGTACCGCGACGGTTACACAAGCTGAATTTGATATTTGCTTTTCGTTTCCTTTTTTTACATTTATTTATTTTGTTTTGGATAATAATAATAATTACATTTATAGATATTTATTCTTACATTCTCTTTTTAAAGGAATAATCATTTATTACAAGCGTTAAATTCATCTTCAACATATAATTTACTATATTTTTTAAAGAGTATATAATAAATCAACATTTTTTATTGAGACAAGTAATTGGGCGAATATCATATAGGTTTTCGGGCTATTCTAATAGTTTAGATTCATTAAACTTTAACCCTCTTTTTAAGCCAAATTCGATTTCTCACTACTCTTTCCCATTACCCATCACAAGCGTATTTTTCTACTCTCAGAGCCAACCTAAAATATTGTAGGCCTAAAGCGGAAATTGAGTCCTTTTTTCATAAAAAAAATTAAAGAAAAAAAATGTTTTAAATCCTGTTATTCATATATTATCTCTCTGTATACATAATTATCGATCATAAATCTCAATATCAATATATCTTAAATCCAATATCACCTATATATAATATATTTTTTTTGAATTTGAGGCCCTATGGGCCACCATTCCTCTTCTTTTTTCAGCCAAATTCCAATTCTCACTTAGCCCGAACTCTTCTTTTTCGTATCTACTAGGAATACCATGGGCTGTATAACTTCTCACTGAGTACTATGATCGTCATCACTTTTTTCGAACAACATTGTAATCTTCGTCATGCATGATTTAACAATGTTAAGTGTGTTAACCAACTTATTTGGTACCAATTATTTTACGTGATTGATATCATGTATGTAAAACAACCTATAACCATTACACATGTAGTTTTGTCACAACCTAATCATTAAAGTTATTTAGTTTAATCACTTCACCATACTTAACATACTAAATAGTGTGTCTATATAAGGTGTTATCTAGTTATGTGTGTTTTTTTACATTATGTTAGATATGGTTTTGAAGATAGAGTCTCCCGAAACGATTCTTATCCATGGGATAGAGGTAATGTTTGTCTAGATATTACTCTTTCTAGACCCCATCAATAGTTTGACTATAGATGAGGTTATACTGGATGCAACTGTTGTTGTTTAACATGCATAATGATTTACATACAACCAGTGGGGATCCAGGAAATATTTTCAAGGGGGGGGGGGGGGGGGATGAGGGGGTTAACTAAATTTTCTAGAGGTGTGGGCGGGATTTTGCCCATAAGATATACTAATTTTTTTTCAAGATGTGCGCCTGTCACCCAACCATTTACTAGGTCCACCCCTGCATACAACGAGACTACAAATTAATAGAAAACTATATTATGTAAATATATAATGAATAAGCAGCTAAGATAGTTTTCATGAGTTTTTTGTTAGCGCAGATTTCTTTTAAAGATGTCATAGGTTGAGCTTTAAAATGTAAACTATATGACATTTGGCTTCATGTAGCTATATATTATGTTGCAAAGAAAAGTCGACTTCTAAAAAAATAAAAACTATTTTGAAATAAATTATAACTTCTTCCGGTTATCCACTCTCAAATTTTCATACATTAATTAACTGTCGGTAGCCAAGAACCAAAGTGTATAAGATGTATAAGTTCATTGAACTCTAATCTGTGTATATATATATAGTTGTATAAGTTACAGAGGCTAAAAGTAGAGTTATATAAAAAGATTAATGTGATGGTCCATTAAACTATATAAAGTTGTATGGCTATCCACCACTTAGTGGGTTCTGGCTTAGTGTTAGGGAAGCTTGGGTTCTCTAATAGAAACTTATGTTCAATCCTCATTTATGTTAATCGTGGATTAGACAATGATGGAAAGAGTTTATCTTCCTTTGCAGAGGTGTCAGGTTCTATCCTGAGCCACTCGGATTTTCGCCTCACCGTGTGTTATGCTAGAGAGTGTTTGTGTTGGCACAATGTCTGTCAAGTGGCAGTCGACAGTATGGTTTTCCAGGGAACATCAAAGCCAAACTCTGAAAACAGTATGAGCCTAGTTAAGACAAGATAGTCTAGCTGGAGCGGGGCAACAAGACTCTACAATTTAAGGAGTGCGGTGGCCTAACACAAAAAGTCGTCGTTAAAAAAATATAAAGTTGTATAGATTGCGGATACTAAGTGTATAGTTATTTGTAAACGTTTATTATTATTTATGCAGATAAGTATAAAATATGTCATCATGTCCGAATGCAGTGGCAGATCTAAAATTTTCTTATAGGGGCAATGTTTAAAAAAGGGTAACGAAATCGAAAAAAAACGTCAACTTTTCCAAAATTTACACTACCGTGACGACAAGCGTCAAGGGGCAACGGGTCTCTGTGTTGCAAGATAGGTCCGCCCCTGTCCGAATGATATATATATAAATATATATACTATATATACATATTACACAACACTTAAATTAAAGCAGAAACAAATTTGTGCATTTCATAAATTAACCTATTTGGCTATTTTTCTTGTAGATTTTGACAAACACCAATTTGGCATCATGTGAATCGTGTAGCACAAGTAATAAGCCCTCAAGACATGTTGAATCGATCTATGTCTTAAGTACTATGTAAACTTCAAAAACAATTACCATGTACTTTAGAATAAAATGTTTATACAAGTGACAGTCATATCATTGTTACTAAAATTGAAAGTAGTGCTTTAGTCGTTTGAAAATCGTTAAAGTTTAGGAGCCTCCTTGTACTTTATAATATCTAACTTTGCTCGCCTTTGGTGGTGGTGGACGTGAAACGGTTCTTAGCTCTCTTCGATCCTCGAAAACCACGAGCTTGTGTTGCCAAGCTTGAAACAACTCTCTTGATCTTGACTATATCCGCAACCATTATCTAGTTAAACACACACCAATAGTTAATAATCTATTTTCCCAACTTTAGTTAGCACTAGTGATTGTGAAGTTTTAACAAGTGGTGTAGAGTAATTAACGGCAGTGTACCTGAAATGGCTGAATTGGCATGAAAGAATGATAGACAAACAATCACCAGAACTAACAATGAAGGAGGACACTTAGCCATCTTGTGTTGTTTCCTAAACTTTTATGTGTTTGTTCTAGTTTTTTTTTTGTCTTCAAATAGGTGGATAAGTTGACTTTTAAAATGTCAACTAAATAATGATTCGTTCTCAAGCTAGATTCTCGTTAGGCAGGGTTGTCTTCCTTAAAAAATAACCTGCCTGATGGGCTTCTCCTACTTGATATATAAATAAGTAGGTTCTTTTTATTATTATTAGTTTTAATTCTTTTTAACAATTATGGGCTTAGCTATATTCAAGACGAACAACATATGATATTATAAGATAGTAACATGACACAAGAATGAATATATTATTTTATGTGTTACAAGCATATTATATTATAAGATAGTAACATGACACGAGAATGTATATATTATTTTATGTGTTACAAGCAATATTATAAAAACTTGTATCGGAAGCAATGCTCATTCAGTCATCAAACAGGCTAAACCTATCTAAAAAAACAGATAACATTATAATTAATAAAAAAAAATATTTAACTATTACATAAAATTAGTACTACAAAGACTATAAGTAATTTAAAACAGTTAAAATAGTTATGTTGCTTTATGTTGGTTTCTTAAAGGATTACGAAGTACATATGGTTTGTTAAAATAATATTCTTAAGGTCTAACTTTGAAAGGATGAATGTTTAATATCCATGGTTGTTATTTAGAGCATCTTTGGGGTATATTACCACTAACTTTTGCTAGAAATCCTGTTAAATTGGGTTGAATCACATTCAACAAACTTAAATGGGTTTTGATTCTTTTGCTTCAAATTCGGCTGCCCCTTACCACATACACCTTTCTTTTACTTTAAATCTATTTTCTGCTTGTGTATGATTAGATTCAGGGTGGCCCAGAGCAAGTGCCAGGTGGGCGACTGCTCTGGGTTCAAATCATAATAGGGCCCGAAAAAAATTATAATATATTCAAAAAAATTGTATGTTTTTAAAGAAAAAAAATTGAAGGGGCTAGATTTATGAACTAAAAACGTTACAGCCCAACTGTTTAGAAGCCCAACAGTTTTGTGTTTACCAATCAAATTCAAAAGCCCAATTGTTTTAGTGTGTAATGGATTAATAACTTGGCCCAAATCAATAAACAAACATAATGGATTAGTGAATAGAGCCCAGATTTTATACCTCGCACATGGCCAATTTTTTTTTTTTTTGTGATTTTTAGAAACGACCTTTTTTAGGTTCATATCTTTTGTGTCTTTTCTCGTTTAAGACTTTCGACTTTAGAAAATCTGTGTTTCTTGATTTTCCAACAAGGGAGTTGAAGAGCCCATGCTACAAAAGCCGTGAAATTGGACTTGTTTAATGCAACACTATCTTCACCACCGACAAGAAGGAGCTGGAAAAGAATGTGAACCCGCGACTGTGATAAGAAAATATGATCTCAACATTGTAAAAATAGTAAGGTTGGTGATTGGTCGGAGCTGGAAACCTTGTGTAGTTCAAGATGAGTTCATGAATTCGAAGAGGGGAGCTGGTTTTAGTTTTCTGGTTTATATTTTTGTTAACTAGGATAAAGATGTCATTTCAACACAATTCAACAGAAGTTCAGAAGTTGATGTTAGACCAAAGGTGTTACAAAATGATAACTACACATCTCATCACAAGGGCTTAATTTAAGCATAAACATTAAGAAAAATTGCTCATATATGATATTATTTCGTTGTGATTTTAACTTGTTTTTACTTTTAACTAATGAGAAAGATATATGGGAAACCGTTAAAAAAGATTGAACATGTGGGAAGATCCAAACAAATTATGCTATCATTTCCCACGTATGGAGCACTGAGTTACTTACGTTACGGTCTGAAGAAGGTAGGCTGCATGAGGCTAGGAAGGTTACGTCCCATGCGTCAATTTGTGGACGGCGGTCTCACACACTAATTGCACTATGTGGAAGAGTGGGGACTAAGATCAATTCATAACTTAGTTTGTGGATCGCGGTCTCACACACTAATCACACTTTTTATTTAAAACACAACTAATCATTCCATTCATAACTTAATTGTTAAAAGTAAGAACTTATTATTGGAATATGGTACCCATTTGATCACCTCTTCCTACACAAAGGGCATGTTTAACTAAGCTTTTTAAAACAACTTATTGACTTATTCGCTTTTTCAAAAAACCAATAAGTCAAAATAATGTTTGGATAAAGTACAGTGACTTTTCAAAATAACTTTTTGACTCTTTCCATCACATAAGTTAATCCAAACAATTTTTTAAAAACTACTTCTCAAATATTATAAGTCAACAAGTACTAGAGTTAAATAATCTTAGTCAAACATGCCAAAAAAAAGTAGAAGATACCCCTATTTTGCTTCACATGAGATCTAAAAAAAAGGAAAAAAAACCTTCCCCATTATTTACAGTGTTAGTCTAAGTGTATATACCAATCTAATAACCTGACAGTTTGAGATGATGAACCGCCTGCACAACCAAATCTCTCAATCCAGAATGCTTATGAGCAACAGTTTTACCTGCACCTCTTAAACCAGTTAACATTCTTGCTTGTTGAAGTTGGTCATTATTTCCAGCATGCATTGCAAGATAACACAAAAGAACCAGAGCATGATACTGAGTCCTCTGATTCCCCTTCAACATGTTCAACACCGGTTGAACTCCTTCAAATTCAACTATAGTCTTCGCGTGCGCTGCACGTAAATAATTCTCCGGACAAGTAAACTTCCCAAGAGCGATAACCGATTCAGTGGCCACATCTGGATTCATGTCACAAAGTTGTTTGACCAAAGGACTAATGACCCTAGTCTGTCTTGTAGGGAATGTTCGAGCCAGATGACCGATCGCCCTGATGGCTGCAATCTTGATTACATGGTTATCTGATTCATTAATCAGTCTAAGAAGCTGATCAGTTACAGCTTTTGCAGCTGGTGAATTAGTCTTGAATGCTAGTTTTCTAATGTCAGGATTGGTTTCAGCTGCAGATGTTATTTCCATAATCGTCATCAAACAATTAATCCGCAATTCCCCCTTTTCGTTTTCGATAAGCTTCGCCAAACAAAGTAACCCTTTCGTCTCCGTTATCTTCCTAATTAGCAACATTGTCTCTAGCAAGCATCCATAGTGCTCTACAACAATTAGTATTAAACTCGACTATCAACCGCGACACCTCTAGTTCGTTCACTTTCTTGTGTCTCGGCCAGATAGAGGACGATAAAGCTATCTTATTAACCGAATTTGAACTCAAGAACTTGTTGGTCTTACCTTCTGCTGGCAACAATCTAACAAGTGTTTCAATCACATTCTTTTTTGCAAAACTTTCTTGGCAAACACCATCATGTTCTGCCATTCTTGCTATCAATTTTGCGACCTCGATTTGAACTAATACATACGAATTTCGTAAAGCCTGTGCCAAAACTGGGACGCCATGCTCGTTAAAAATCGATCTAGCCCTGTTTCGATCATTGGCTAAGTTAAAAAGTGCTATGGCGCCCGCGATTTGGGTTTCGGGTGACAATTCATCTTTTAAAAGCTTCAACAATGGAGCAACCCCACCTTCTATTACTATCATATCCTTGTTTCGATCACTATCGCGCGCTAATGTAGATAATTCTAGTGCAGCTTCTATTTTCAGATTTAATGAAGCTATGCATGACCAAACCAAAGCTAAACTCGTGTCGCTACTGACAATTGGTGGTAAAGTGAGAATCATACCTTTGTTCGCGGTGTTATATACGCTGAGCAACCACTTCATGTTATCTATCGATACGTCCAGGAGGTTAAACACTTTCCGAAAATCTAAAACACCAACAATGCTGACTAGGCGACGAATGATCCCGCAGTGTTGGCACTTGTGGACCAAAGTTAGTGCATGGTTTAGGTTGATCCCAACGTCGGTGAAGATAACGCGCACTGGACGTTCGTATAAAGAAGTTGAATCGACAAAATGGCTGAAAAAGCGCAACATTCGAGTTAGAAGATGAACTTGTTTATCCACATGGGCGCACTCGAGTTTGTAGAGCTTTGACTCGTGGACAGTGTGACCGATTTGGTCCGTTAAAACGAGTAGATTCGACAATATTACTTTGATCGGTGGTTGGTGGTGATTGGATTGAAAGATGATCAGTTGATCCATTGAGGTTTCAAACAAGGAATGAAATCGCATTGTGTGTGCCGTGTGAGATCTTTGTGGTGTTGTGCATATATAACATAACTTAAGGACGCGTTAAACTGAATTTCTTGGTCAGTTCGTTTTGCTTCCCCTTTCAGTAATTGCATTCTTTATGGGTAAAGTGATGGAAATTTTACTTATTATGCCAACTTTTTTATAGTTTGTAAAACTGTATTCCCGAATCAAACGTAAAGGTTTTAACCGAAAAGACAAACGCGTTCAAACAAATGTTTGCTATGTTTTTTTTTTACAATTTTATTATTTTCATTTTGTAATAAAAAGTTATGATAGATATATTTTTCTTCTACAAAACATAAAAGCAATTGGTGTGATATGGATATATATGAAAAAATTGTTATAATATAGCTAGTCAAAGACATATATAAGTCAAAGTCTCTTATCCGACATTTATATTTTTCACCTCGACTTTGAGACCATATGACGGGTTTCCATGTCGTTAAACTTTCTTACGAAAATATTATGCAAAGATATGTTCTATTTTTGGTAGACGGGATGATGAAATTTGATGTGCATTCGTTGTTTACAAGTTTAAATTTTTTAAAAGTCTCCCTCAATTTCTCCCATCTCTATTTCCCTGACTCCGGCTTAAGAATAAGTTTTAGTTTCGCAAATAAATCAATAACGTGAGAATGAGCATATATAAATGCTAACCTCTTTCTCGTAGACTCAATCAATGTTTATAAAGTAAAGTTCCTAAAACTGTGCGAAGTGATTTAGCGTAGAGGGGCGTGGGGCTCTCAACAACGCCGGCACACCGCTCTGGGTGATGGCATGAAGGTGGCGTGGAGCACCAACGTCGAGAATTTCACACGGCGTGGGGTGATGGTTTGAGGTGATGTGGAGGTTGGTTGTGGTATTACCATTCAATTTTCTTATTAAAAAACATTTTATATTAAAAACTAATATAATCAATCTCTATATAAATGAAACCTCATTCAACCATTTTTGCGAATTCTATTCCATCCCACTACAAATTTATACAATTCTCTCTACTTTAAAAAAAAAAGGTGCATCCTAACAACTGTTTCTTTGACCCAAACAATCCGTATGACCGAGGCGAAACACGGAATGCTAGTTCACCTCAAAATTGTCTTCTACAAGTTCCAGATACTTACCAGACATAATGGCGTACACAAATATCTTAATAGGCATGTTTTATCCGCCTCAATTTCAACTACAAAACTTCCCTCACTAACAACTCATTCTATATCCCAAATGCCCCTACACCCAACTCCGTGTCAGAAACCCAACCCAAGATACTGTTGAGCCGTCCTTGCGAAAGGTTAAAAAGAGAAGCCATATGAAGAAAAACGAGGCATAGAAGGCCCAAGCCAATGATCGAGTTGTTCATTATGAAGATGTAGTTACTAACAAAATCTTGGATACATCGGAGAACCCAGTTTTAGGTACATTTTATTTTATTTTTCATGGAAAAAATATATATTTATTTTATCTTGGATACACTTTTTTAGTGTTATAAGTAGTTTACTAATTCGTCGTTTTTTTAAATAGGTACTATTCAACACGAAAACGTATTTTGGGATCGAGTAAATGATCTTTATCACGAAACGAGAGCCCTATTGGAAGAATGTAACACCCTGTAAAATCGTATCCAATAGTATAGTGACACGTGTTGTATTTTTAAATATAGTCTGTTAAAGACCAATAAGGACTAAAGGCGTCAACATGCTCAATCTGAGCCTCTGAGTGACGATCCGATGTCAACATGCATAAATAACAGCCTCTGAGTAACATCGGAATCAACATGCTTACCATAAGCCTCTGAGTGATCCTTTGTGGAGTCCTAAACTCTCATACGTGCCATTTGTTGGACGAGAGAGTTCAATTTTGTAAATATGTGAAAGTTGATCACGGAGGATTAAAAGTGTCAACATGTTACTTCTTACCTCTGAGTGACCTTTTAATGAACCGAGAGCTCGACAATGTCCGGGCATAATCCCAGATATGCCAAGTATTGGCTACGGAGGGCTAAAAGTGCCAAAAATGTGTTTTAGAAGGCTTTTATAAGCTTTTTAAAGTCAAGGGGTTAAAAGTATCAAATTTTGAATCTGGCCATAGGGCGGTCGCGGGCCGCGAGTGTCACACCCCGACCCGCAGCGGAAAAGGTGATCGGGGCATGATTGGGTTATCATCAAAGCTCATGACATTTATTTTAACGTTTCATATTCATTAATACAATTTAATGGAAATTTACAATCATAATTACATTAATGACCTAAACATCAGTCTAAGCTTCTTTGTTTTCTTCTAAGGCATTTCCTATGTTTTCCTTGCTTCATCCTGTTCACCTGTATCATGTGTAAAAGGGTTTTTGGATCAACAAAAAGTTGGCGAGTGAATTCTATGGAAAACATTTGAACAAGTTTATTTAATTGATTATGAAATAAAGTGCACAACCACACATGAGTAAAAATAGATGTAAACTTATTCATAAATCAATTTAATATTAACCAATACACACATGAACAATAATGGGTCGTTTAGAGGCACGCGTTGCTCAACTCGTCTCTCACGAGGAACTGATGGGCCTAATGAATGAATTGCATAAACCTGATAATATGAAAGACATAACTACAACAATATAAACTCAATAATACACACATGAACAATAATGGTTTGGTTTTTGAGGCACGCGTTGCTCAACTCGTCTACCTCGAGGAACTGATGGGCTTAATGAATGAATTTCATATAAGTTGACAAAATGAAATACATAATTACCACAATATAAACAATCTAAGTTTAGTTCACGATATGGTATGGCACAAGTTTAAATAAACGAGTTAATTATTTTGTGACACATGACACACCCCAAAACGTGTAATTAAAAAGGGGGAGTTGTAAGATTCACTCACAGTGGGTGCGTTCGGTTGATGATGTTGAATGCACGCGAAGTGGTTTTAACCACGAGTGAAATTAACCTAGATAAATAGCATTATGGTTTGGTAAGTAAACGGATTTTATTAATCCATTTTAGTAGGATTTTTGGGTGTATTTTTGTGAGTTTAAGGCTATTTTCTAACCTTAAAAATGTTATTTTTAAGTATTTTTAATTGATTTTTAATTAAAATAAATAAATAAAAATAATAAAAAAAAGTTGACTTTTTTGACCGTTGACCGTTGACCTTGACTGTTTGACCGGTTCGTATGCGTGTAAGTGTGCGCTGAGTGAGGCTCGAACCCGAGACCTCCCGTACGCGTGCACGTAGCTCTCCCAACTGAGCTACGTGTCTAACCCGAAATATTTCTGTTTTTAATTATATTTATATATTAATTAGATTAAACAGAAAATCCTTTATTTTAAAAACGATTTTAATCCAAAGACTCGGTGCGCTCCACAGGTCTCGAACCCGGGACCTGTGGTTTATGCTAACACGCAGTCCACCGCTGGACTATGTGTCCAACTTGTTAACTAAACTGATTTTTATTATACTTAAATACAAACTAAGTATTTTCATTTCTGACTTAAATAAAAAGTTTGATAATTGTTCGGACCGGTGCGGTAGTCCGGACTCGAACTCGTGTCCTGTGATTAAACATACACACAGTCCACCACTGGACTGTGTGTCTAACTTGGTTATTATTCCGGTTATTATTAAACTTAACATGTTGAGTCTTGACTCCGGTTCGGTTAGCAAAAAAAGACATTTTTATTAAGGCAAGCATGCGCGGAACAAGATTCGAACTCGAGACGTTTACGTGTTTAATGTGCACACAGTCCACCGCTGGACTGTGTGTCTAACCCGAGTAATAACTTGATTTTAATTATACTTATATGTTACCGAACTTCGTCTTCTTCGTCAGTTTTAACCAGAAACGATGACTGACTGGTTCGAAGTTTTATTCAGGTTTCTTTAGCGTTTTATGATTAATTATAGGTGAGATATAAATAAAAGAAAGAAAAATTAGGCGTAAGGTATACCGACTGGACTCCTCTGTTTCTCCGGCAAAACTCCGGCGACAGCAAACACTTCCGGCGACGTGTGTCTTGCAGCAGAGAGTCTTCGGTAAGCTTGAAAAGGATGAGGGTGACTTCGGTATAAGCTCAGGGGGTTTAGTAAGGCTTAGAAGTGAAGGGTTCGGTTTTCCGGCGAGGTACAGAAGTTTTCTGGCGAATGGATTTACGTCGGGTAAAGGTGGGGTTTTGAGCGAAAAAGCTAGCAGAGGTTCGAAGGGGTATTTATAAGGCAGGTTATCGATGAACTTGGTCCAATTTCCGACTTGATTCAAAGTCATTACGTTTTCCGGCGGTTATAGTTTGTGTCGCGGACTCAGGCGTCGGTTATAACCGATGTCCTAGTAAATGTTTACGTTAAGACTTGAAGAAACCGTCCAATCTCGCGAGATCGCCGGGATTTCCGACGACTGAAATTTGGACGCCGGTTTTGAATTCGGAAAAACATGTTATGAATTAAATGATTCTAATAATTAACAAGAAGCATGAATGGCGCAGTGGTTGAGTGTGTTGTGCGTTAAGTCTGACCCGGCTGACTGACCCGGGTTCGAAACCCGGCAGGGCCATATTATTTTTATTTTCTTATTTTTAACAGTTTTTCAAAAACTAATTATATATTCCCATATAATAATTAATTATGTATCGTTTAAAATTAATTTGGGCATTAAATACGCCATGAAATTTTAAACTGATTGTTCGGTTAATAAACGGAGCGGGTTTGGTAAAATCCGTTTTTGACGGATGTTACAGCGAGAGACCTGGCCTGGGCCTCTCGTGCCCCGCGAGAACAGGTCTGACACAGAAAATTTGTTTAGAGACCAAGCAAAGCTCCAAAACCATTGAAACGAAACTATGGCTTCTCTAAACTACTATGCCACGTTTTGGGACACTTGTAAGCTTCTTCTTACTCCCCTAAACACCTGGCTTCACCTCCTTTGAGTTCTCCAACTATAAATAGGTGTTCAAGTGTTCATTCCAACTTGCACCTTTCTAAAACATAACTCTTCTCCCTCCTCTAGAAGTTCATAGCTGAAAGGAGCATCCAACTTAGTTCTCTTGCATTGTAGGAACCTCTTGTAGGTGTTCCTTGCTCTTGCATTTTCGTTTATAGACTTTTATAGCCAAAAGTCAAGCGTTTTATGGCAAACGCTTTGACTTTCGGTTAAGACCATTATGGTCCAGCCATTGTTCGAAATGAACATGGCTAAGTGATCGTTACAAGGTAGGTGTTAATCCCTATAAAGGGTACCTCCTGAAGATCACGTTTGCTAGACCAATTGACGGGTCAAAGTTATGATATTAAAAAGTCAAACAGGCCATTTTTCGGAAAAATTATAAATTGATCTTATACATGTTATGAAACCTGTTTTGACACTTAAACAAATTGTTAATAATTATTAGAACATGTATGAACATGTTCGGCTCGTCAATTTCAGTTCTAGGGTCGGTTCGCAACCGAAAGTCGCAAAGTTTGACTTCTGCTTTGACTTTCGATTCTGACCCGATTTAAATTAGTTACCTTCTGATATAAAGTTGCATTATGATCATAATATAATGTAGCATAACCCTCTGGGGTTATATTACATGATCATAATCAGAATCTAAGTTTATGCACAAGTTCCATAATTATGCCATCTTTGACCAAAATGCCCTTTTTGCATAAAACAAGGTTTTAAATGGTAATGAACTGAAAAATGAGTTTTTACTAATGTATATTATAAGTAGGATTATTTGGGATGTTAAACCAAATTATAAACTGAGTTTTTAAGCAAGTCCTTAAACTATGTCGATAAATGACGGTTTTAGCCCATGTGGCTTATAAAATAGTTTTAATCAAATCTTTTCAAGGTAAATCATTTACCTACTAATATGTTATACTAAATAAATATTTTAAACATTTTTAACTAATTAAACATCAATTTTCATAAACATCACTTAAAAATGTCATATTACGACATAAGCGTCATTTCGGCGCATAGTATGGTTTTAAACCATATTACTGGACCAAGACTTGTTACCTACTGATTTTAAACTTATTTTAAACATATTTACAGTATGTACATGTTACAAACTCAGAATCCCAAATAATTTATAAACTATGTATAAAATGACCCAAATGCCCCTTCAGTGCATAGTTTGGTCATAAGAGGTAAAATACACATATAATTGATATCCTACTGATATTATATCATAAATAAAGTATTTTTTCAGGATACTTATAACTATAACATTAAATTATATTCAAGTTCCTTTTACATGGTATGAAATTACCAAAACGCCCTTATAAGGCATAATTTCGTTTTAAAACCATGACGGGCATATAAGTTAATATCCTACTGATATTTTAACTTATTTAAAGTATAACGGCATATAGAACTTGTCCATAACTTATCCGGTTACCCGATATCGCTAATATATGCACGCTTTTACGAAACTTAACCGAAACGGGTTTAACCTTGTCATTTAAGTCTCAAAATCCAGAATGTTAATAGTTTACCCATATTAAACAAGTCAAGGTACTTGTTGGGATTAAACTACATTCTATCCAATCATCGTTTAATCTAGCGTCATACGTTTTGATCAAGTACGCTAGTCGGTCTAAGTCTATGACTTAAATAACACCGTTAGTATTTAATTGGTTAGTTTATGCCATAATCCAGACTAGAGACTTGCCGGTAAATGCTATCTGCACTTAGTCCTTTTTGTGTACGGCTGAGTTATTAAAAATTAAAGAAGACTAGCTCAGGTAAATACTCTCGACTTATTTCCCCTATACGGGCTTGGATTACGGTAAATTATTACCGCTTGGTCGAAAATGGGATTAATCGAACGCCGGTTCGGAATAGAAATCCACATACTCTGTTTGACTCAGTTTTGTTTGATAATTTAAACATCGGGGGTTAACTACCGTGTCCTGGATATCCTCGGCTCATTACAATCGAAATGGCCACGACCTTAGCGCGGGTGTAGGTATACACCCGATAGACGCTCAATTATGCATTCCCACAAGGTTGGGAGGAACTGACTCCTTCGTGAGTCCAAAGTGGTGTGTACGTTAATTGTGTCTCGGTTTTCGTGCCGAGCCCCGTATGTATGACAAACATGTAAATCTGTTAACAAGGTTGGACAGTTAATTAACCCAAGTTATAAAAAGATTTTGTGCTGATACGCACCTAAAACTTTTTGAAATGTTTTCAATATGAGTCAGTTGGGTGTATTTACCAGCGAAAGCTGACGTATTTTTAAAAGACTAATCTGCAGGTATACGAAAATAGGCCGGAAGTGTTCGGTAGTGATAGAGGATCTTACAAATCCTGAATCTGCCCAAAGTCTGTTTTATATTCTTTCCTTGTACAATTTATGATCCGCCTGTGGATCTTCTATTACAATCTTGTATATTATTTTGTCTTTTCGAACATTCGGTTTGTAATAGTAATTTTACTCCAAGACTTCCGCTGTGCCGTGTTTAATTGACTATGATGTTATCAACTGTTGTCACGATACTCCCCACCCGGGCCCACCGGTGTTTAGATTTCGGGGTTGGAAATCCAAGGTGTGACAAAGAATGATAGTCTCGTCAAAATGGCATTAAATAAATACCACCAAAACCGCCTTTAATGGTTACTACCATAACATCAAGAACGCCCCAAAAAAACATCGAAACCGAAGCCAATTACGTGATGCGAGCGTTTAATATTAAATTTGTCGTTAAAAAATATAACTTATTAAGATAAAAAGAAAGGCCCGTTTAAACTTATTAATCGTTGGAAGTGGCGAGACACTATAGAAAATGGGCAAAAGTGCCTCTTGTAGAGAAATAATTTAAAAGGGCGAAAACAAGCTCCTCAACTAATCGTTTGCATGCTCGTACCGAGTACGATCTAAACTTAAGTGACACCCCGGATTTCCTATCAAAATCCATACACCGGTGAGCCCGGGTGGGGAGTATTGTGACGTCAGTTGATAACATCATTGTCAATTAAACATGGCACAGCGGAAGTCTTGGAGTAAAATACTATTACAAACCAAATGTTCGAAAATAAAATAATATACAGGCTCGTAATAGAAGATCCACAGGCGGATCATAAAATGTACAAGAAAGAATATAAAACAGACTTTAGGGCAGATCTAAGGATTTGCAAGATCCTCTTATTCACTACCGAGCAGCTTCGGCCTATTTCGTATTGTACCTGCTGTTTAGCCTTTGGACGATACGTCAGCTTACTGTCACACCCCGACCCGCAGCGGAATAAAAGTCGGGGCATGATTGGGTTATCACCAAAGCTCATGATATTTACTAATAAGTTTCATATTTATTAAATTGAAATTAAAACTTCAAATATACAACACAAAATTCATACAAACACAAACATAAACCAAAAGATTGTTCCAAACGTAATAACTTGTTTATTCTTCTAAGGCCATTCCTATGTATTTCTTTCCTCAGCTTGTTCACCTGTATCATGCGTAAAAACAGAAGATTTGGGTCAACAAAAGTTGGCGAGTGAACCTTGATAAAACATTTAAATAGTTGAATTATATTGTTGTTAAATAAAAAGTGTGCATGAATCATATGTGAGCAGATGTATATATATAACCAATCACAAACCACATTATATCCACAATGAACACATGACATGATGAATAATGTATTTGAGATGAAGGCTCAATCAAACGGAGCCGATCTAATGAGGCACCTGATGCTCAACCCGTATCCCACGAGGAACTGATGGGCCTAATGAAATGATTGCACTGAAATGATAAAATGTAACCACATATAAACCACATAACAACTATACACATTTGATCACGAGATGATATTAGCACAAGTTTTTAAATGAAGATAAAAAAAACACGACACATGATACACCCCAAAAACATGATTAAAACGGGGAATTCGTAGAGATTCACTCACCGTGGGTGCGTATTCTTGATTGAAGATGAGAGCGCACGAGTTGAGAATTTGACCGATCAAGGAGTACTAACCTAAAATGATAATGGGATAACACTAGATAAATAAATAATTTAATATTTAGGTTACAAATTTTCGTTTAGATTTTTAAGGTATTTTTATGATTTCTATTGATATATTTAAACCCTTGAAATTATATATTTTTAAGCATTTTTAATTGGTTTTTCTTTTAATATAAACCATAGAATAAAATATTAAAATAAAATAAAAATAAAATAATATAAAAAAACCTTGTCAGCCTGACAAGCTTGTCAGACCGGTTCGATTAGAGTATTGGCATGCGTGTGTTGAGACTCGAACCCGTGACCTCTCGGTTGCGTGCACGGAGCTCTTCCAACTCGCTACGTGTCTAACTCGAAAGAAACCTGATTTTAATTATCCTTATACACATTTTAGGTTCATTCAAATTTGATTAAATTTTAAAAAGGATTTTAAATAATCAGACCAGTGTGAGCCAAGGGGCTCGAACCCGAGACCTTGGATGTGTTTTGCACCCAGCCCAACCAACTGGGCTGGGTGTCTAACCCGATAGAACTTGGTTTTTAATTATACTTATACACTAGTTATGTTTATACAGAAATGATAGATTTTAAAAAGGTTGAAAAGTGATCAGGCCGGGTGAAGGTTCGGATTCGAACCGGCGACGTGTGAGTGTGTTTGCACACAGTCCACCACTAGACTGTGTGTCTAACCTGGTTACAACTTAGAATTTAAATACATAAAACACGTAAGCCACTTCATCTTCTTTATTTTGAAACTAAACCAAAATTTATATCTGCCTGTATTAATCTGAATCACTTCGGTTTTTATAAATCATTTGTACATTATGTTAATTAATTAAAAATCAAAATAAAAGATCAAGAGTTCTACCAAATAAACTGAGCCGGCGGGTGACCTGGTTCCGGAAACCTGCTGTGTTTCCGGCGAGGGAAAGATTCCGGCGACGGAGAAAATTACAAGTAAACAGAGGGATTCCGAGGTATTAAGCGAGTTGGTTTATGTGATATTGGTCGGTATTTATAGATTTGAAACAGGGTGCTCGATTTTCGGTTTTAGAAACCGAGTAAAATGATTGATTTCGATTTTAGAAACAACACAGATTGATTTGCACAACTAAGATGGATTGTCACTGATTTTTGGAAAGCTTTTACGCGGATTGCCAGCCGGATTTCAGAACAGGGGCTAGACAGGCGGGTTCGCTGATTTGAAGTTGCAGGAAATCAGGTGGTTCGTACATAAGTTGTTTCCAAATTCTACCAAATGGTGTGTGTGGCTCACCGGTGTTTGTGGTGTGTGTTGACCCGGGGAACTCGGGTTCGATTCCCGGTTCACCCTTTTTGAATCCTTTTTACTAAATCATTTATTAATTATAAATATTTAATATTTAAATGATTATTTATTTTATTATAAGATTATTTTAAATATTTGGTATTATTATTTATATATAAAAATTCTAATAAACGAAAAGTTAAAACCAACGTCATAAAAAAATACACACTTGATTAATAATTTGGGGCGGGTTTTCGAAACCCGTTTTACACAAATGTTACACTTACGCTGGTAAATACACCCAACTAACTCATTTTGAAAAAGTTTAAAATAGTTTTAAGTGCAAAACGGCACAAAATCTTTTATTAACTTGGGAAAGTTGACCTTGCAACCTTGTATCAGATTCACATGTTTGTCAATACATACAGGGCCCAGTACAGAAACCGAGACATGATTAAATGCACACTACTCAGGACTCACGAAGGAGTCATCCCCAACATCTTGGGAATATTGCATATGAGCGTCTGTCAGGTGTATGCCTACACCCCGCGCTAAGGTCGTGGCCAATACCTAACGTATTGAGCCGAGGATATCCAGGACACGGTAATTTAATCCCGATGTTTAAGTTATCAAACAAAACTGATTAAAACAAAATATGCGGGTTTACTAGCTACAAGCGGGCATTCGATTGACCCCATTTTGGACCAAGAGGTAACAATTTACCATATCCCAAGCCCGTATAGGGAAAATAAGTCGAGAGTATTTACCTGAGCTAGTCTTCTTCTTTTATTTTTAAATAACTCAGCCATATACAAAAGTACCAAGTGCAGATAGGATTTATCGAGGAGGCTCTAGTCTGGATTTTGGCACAAGCTAGCCAATTAAATACTAACGGTCTTATAAACCGAATAGTGTACATGATCATTACGTATAACGCTTGATTAAACGATGATCGGATAGAATGTAGTTTAAACCCGACAAGTAATTTGACTTGCATCATATGGGTAAACAATTAACATTCTGGATTTTGAAATTTAAATGATAAGGTTAATCTCCGTAAATTAGTTACGTATAATCAACCGTACACTAATAAGCGATAATGGGTAACCGGATAAGTTATGGACAAGTTCTATATGCCATTATATTTTAAATAAGTTAAGATATCAGTAGGATATCAACTTGTATGCCCGTTAAGGTTTTAAAACGAAATCATGCCTCATAAGGGCATTTCGGTAATTATATGTCGTATAAAAGGAACTTGAATATAATTTAATGTTATAGTTATAAGTATTCTGAAAAAAATTATTTTATTTATGATATAATATCAGTAGGATATCAATTATATGTGTAATTTATCTTTTATGACCAAACTATGCACCGAAGGAGCATTTTGGTTATTTTATACAATGTTTATAAATTATTTGGTATTCTGAGTTTATAACATGTACCTACTGTAATATGTTTAAAATAAGTTTTAAAATCAGTAGGTATCTGTCACACCCCGGATTTCCAACCTGAAATCCAAACACCGGTGGGCCCAGGTGGGGAGTATCGTGACAACAGTTAATAACATCATAGTCAATTAAACACGACACAGTGGAAGTCTTGGAGTAAAATTACTATTACAAACCGAATGTTCGAAAATACAAAATAATATACAAGCTTGTAATAGAAGATCCACAGGCGGATCGTAAAATGTACAAGTAAGAATACAAAACAGACTTTAGGCAGATCTAAGGATTTGCAAGATCCTCTTATTCTCTACCGAGCAGCTTCCGGCCTATTTCGTATTGTACCTGCAGATTACCTTTGGACGATATATCAGCTTAAGCTGGTAAATACACCCAACTGACTCATTTTGAAAACATTAAAATGGTTTTAAGTGCAAACGGCACCAAAATCTTTTATTAACTTGGGAAAGTTGACCTTGCAACCTTGTATCAGATTCACATGTTTGTCAATACATACAGGGCCCAGTACAGAAACCGAGACATGATTAAATATACCCTACTCAGGACTCACGAAGGAGTCATCCCCAACGTCTTGGGAACATTGCATATGAGCATCAAAAGATGTATGCCTACACCCCGTGCTAAGGCCTTGGCCAATAACTAATGTATTGAGCCCAGAATATCCTGGACACGGTAATTTAACCCCCAATGTTTAAGTTATCAAATAAAACTGATTAAAACGGAATATGCGGGTTTACTAGCCACAAGTGGGCATTCGATTAACCCAATTTTGGACCAAGCGGTAGCAAGTTACCGTATCCCAAGCCCGTATAGGGAAAATAAGTCGAGAGTATTTACTTGAGCTAGTCTTCTTCTTTTATTTTTAAATAACTCAGCCATATACAAAAGTACCAAGTGCAGATAGCATTTACCGGCAAGGCTCTTGTCTGGATTATGGCATAAGCTAGCCAATTAAATACTAATGGCCTTATAAACCGAATAGTGTACATGATTATTACGTATAACGCTTGATTAAACAATGATCGGATAGAATGTAGTTTAAGCACGACAAGTACTTGACTTGTATAATATGGGTAAACTATAAACATTCTGGATTTTGAAACTAAAATGACAAGGCTAAACCCCTTTTCGGTTAAATTCCGTAAACTAGTTACGTATAATCAACCGTACGCTTATTAGCGATATCGGGTAACCGGATAAGTCATGGACAAGTTACATGCCATTATACTTTAAATAAGTTAAAATATCAGCAGGATATCAACTTGTACGCCCGTTATGGTTTCAAAACGAAACTATGCCTCAAAAGGGCGTTTTGGTAATTTCTCATCATATAAAAGGAACTTGAATATAATTTAATGTTATGGTTATAAGTATTCTGGAAAAATACTTTATTTATGATATAATATCAGTAGGATATCAATTATATGTGTATTTTACCTTTTATGACCAAACTATGTACCGAAGGGGCATTTTGGTCATTTTACACATAGTTTATAAATTATTTGGGATTCTGAGTTTATAACATGTACCTACTGTAAGTATGTTTAAAATAAGTTTTAAAATCAGAAGGTAACAAGTCTTGGTCCATTAATATGGTTTAAAACCATACTATGCGCCGAAATGGCGCTTATGTCGTAATATGACGTCTTTAAGCGATGTTTACAAAAACTGACATTTGGATTAGTTTAAAATGTTTAAATATGTTATTTAATATAACATATCAGTAGGTAACTGATTTACCTTGAAAAGATTTGATTAAAACCATTTTATAAGCCACATGGGCTAAAATCGTCATAGTTTAAGGACCTGCTAGAAAACTAAGTTTATAACTTGGTTTAACATCCCAAATAATCCTAATTATAATATTACATCAGTAGGAAACTCATTTTCAAGTTCATTATTATTTAAAACCTTGTTTTATGCAAAAAGGGCATTTTAGTCAAAAATGGCATAATTGCGGAACTTGCGCATAAACTTGGATTCTGATTATGATCATGTAATATAACCTCAGAGGGTTATGCTACATTATATTATGATCATAATGCAACTTTAGATCAGTAGGTAACTAATCTAAATCGGGTCAGAATCGAAAGTCAAAGCAGAAGTCAAACTTCGCGACTTTCGGTTGCGAACCGACCCTAGAACTGAAATTGACGAGCCTAACATGTCCTTACATGTTCTAATAATTATTACTAACTTTTTTAAGTGTCAAAACAGGTTTCATAACATATATAAGATCAATTTATGATTTTTTCGAAAAATGGCATGTTTGACTTTTTAATATCATAACTTTGACCCGTCAATTGGTTTAGCAACCGTGATCTTCAGGAGGTGCCCTTCATAAGGACTAACACCTAACTTATTACGATCACTTAGCCATGTTAATTTCGAGCAATGGCTGGACCATAATGGTCTTAACCGAAAGTCAAAGCGTTTTCCGAGCTTGACTTTTGGCTATAAAAACCTATAAACGAAAATGCAAGAGCAAGGAACACTTACAAGAGGTTCCTATAATGCAAGAGAACTAAGTTGGATGCTCTTTTAAGATAGGAACTTCCAGAGGAGGGAGAAGAGTGATTTAATGAGAAAGGTGCAAGTTGGAATGGTGAACCTAAGCACCTGTTTATAGTTGGAGAGCTCAAAGGAGGTGAAGCCAGGTGTTTAGGGGTGTAAGAGGAAGCTTACAAGTGTCCCAAAACGTGGCATAGCAGTTTGCAAGTCCATGGTTCCGATTTAAAGGTTTTATGGAGTTTTGCTTGGCTGCCAAACAAACTTTCTGCAGCAGACCTGTTCTCGCGCCCCGCGAGAGACACATAGCATGTCTCTCGCGGCCCGCGACCACCCCATGAACACTTTCAAAGTTTGACACTTTTAACCCCTTAACTTATAAAAGCTTATAAAACCTATTTAAACACCTTTTTGGCACTTTTAGCCCTCCGTAGCCAATACTTGGCATACCCGGGATTATGCCCGGACATTTTCGAGCTCTTGGTTCGTTAAAAGGTCATTCAGAGGTATAAACATGTTGACACTTTTAATCCCTCCATTATCCAACTTTCACATATTGTTGGATTTAATCACTCTCATCCAACAAAGGGGACATATGAGAGTTAGGACTTTATAAAGGATCACTCAGAGGCTTATTATAAGCATGTTGATTCCGATGTCACTCAGAGGCTAGGCATGTTGACATATCAGTCACTGAGAGGCCAAATTTCAAGCATGTTGACATATCAGCCATTCAGAGGCTAATGATTTAAGCATGTTGACATATCAGTCACTCAAAGGCTAATGATTTAAGCATGTTGACATCGGACCGTCACTCAGAGGCTCAAATTGAGCATGTTGACGCGTTTAGTCCTCATTGGTCTTTAACAGACTATATTTAAAATACAACACGTGTCATTATACTATTGGACACGATTTTACAGGGTGTTACATCCTCACCCCCTTAAAAGAAATCTCGACCTTGAGATTGTATTCAAAAAGATGGGGGTACTTTTTTCGCATAGTGGACTCAACCTCCCATGTATACCCGGGACCTCTAAAAGCGTCCCACTTAACCTTTACTATAGGTATCATTTTTCTTCGAAGCTTATTAACCTGTCGATACTCGATCGAAATCGGTTTCTCAACAAACCTCAGGTTTTCATCTATCTGCACATCTTTGTGTGATATTGCTAGCGACTCATCGGCTAGACATTTATAAAGATTAGATATGTGGAATACATCATGGATTCCACTAAGCTCCTCTGGAAACTTGAGCTTATAAGCTACGGTGCCGACACGTTAGATTATATCGAATGGTCCTATATATCTTCGGCTCAACTTGCCCTTCTTTCCGAAGCGCACCACACCTTTCCAGGGTGATACTTTTAGCATGACTTTGCCCCCCTATTTGGAACTGAAGAGGTTTACGCCTCTTGTCAGCATAGCTCTTCTGCCTATCCATGGCAGCTTTGAGACAATCACGGATTTGTACAATCTTTTCCTTGGTCTCCAGGACAATCTCTGGTCCTGATAGTTGGGCTTCCCCAACTTCTGCCCAACACACGGGCGTTCTACATTTTCTCCCATATAAGGCCTCAAAAGTAGCAGCCTTAATGCTTGTATGATAACTGTTATTGTAGGAAAATTCTATTAGGGGTAAGTGGTCATCCCAACTTCCACCTAAATCAATCACACATGCCCTAAGCATGTCTTCCAGTGTCTGGATAGTACGCTCACTTTGACCATCAGTTTGCGGATGGTAAGCCGTACTAAAGTTTAATCGTGTGCCTAAAGATTGTTGGAAACTTTTCCAAAAGTGAGATGTGTATCTAGTATCTCTATCAGATACAATAGATACTGGCACACCGTGTAGGGACACAATCTTGTCCACATACAACTTAGCCAATTTGTCAGAATTATAAGTCTCTTCAATTGGCAAGAAGTGCGCTGACTTAGTCAGCCTATCAACTATGACCCAAATCGTGCCATTACCACGTTTGGTCTTAGGTAACTTGGTAATTAAGTCCATTGTTACCGTTTCCCATTTCCAAGTGGGAATCTCAATTTGTTGTAGAAGTCCTGATGGTTTTGATGTCAGGACAAAACTTGCGAACACGTCAGACACTTAGCTACATAAGTGGCTATGGATTTCTTCAAATCCATCCACCAATAATTCTTCTTTAGATCTTGATACATCTTGTCACCACCTAGGTGAACTGAGTATCTTGAACTATGCGGAGGAATAGATCTCTAAGTCCTCCAAAGACTGGAACCCAAATTCTATCATTAAATCTTAGGATTCCATCCTTTCTAGGCACTAATTGATCAACAGTTCCGCCTAATCCCTCATTAGGAATATTAGCTTCTAATAAGGCTTGCTTTTGCGCATTTAATAGCTTTTCACTTAAGTTATTTCTGAGTTCAATGCTCTTGGCGTTAATCCTAATAGGTTTAACTCTTTCCTTGCAACTCAAGGCGTCGGCAACTATATTTGCCTTGCCAGGATCATAGCGAATCTCGCAATCATAATCATTAAGAGTTTCCATCCAACGGCGTTGTCGCATGTTCAATTCTTTCTGATTGAACAGGTGTTGGAAACTCTTATGGTCAGTGTATATAACACACTTTGTGCCATATAAGTAATGTCTCCACAGTTTTAGTGCAAATACAACAGTTTCCAGTTCCAAATCGTGGGTGGTGTAATTCCTTTCATGCACCTTTAGTTGTCGTGATGCGTAGGCAATTACCTTGCCATTCTGCATTAGCACACAGCCCATGCCAATGTGCGAAGCATCACAATAGACAACAAAGTTCTCAATACCCTCGGGTAGAGATAACACAGGAGCATTGCTCAACTTGTGTTTAAGAATCTCAAAAGATTCTTGTTGTTTTGGACCCCAATTATACTTAATATTCTTATGGGTTAAGGAAGTTAAAGGAGTGGCTATCCTTGAAAAGTTCTCAATGAACCTCCTATAGTATCCAACCAATCCTAAGAAACTACGAACCTCTGTTGGGGTCTTGGGCACTTCCCAATTCATGATGGCTTCAATTTTGGCGGGATCCACTTGGATACCATGCTCACTTACAACATGTCCAAGGAACTGGACTTCTCTAAGCCAAAATTCACATTTAGAGAACTTTGCATAAAGTGTCTCCTGCCTTAATAATTCTAGGATGCACTGGAGATGTTTCTCATGATCAACTTGATTACGAGAACACATAAATATGTCGTCTATGAAGACAATGACAAACTTATCCAAATACGGTTTGCAGACTCTATTCATGAGATCCATGAATGTTGCTGGTGCATTTGTAAGCCCAAAAGGCATCACCAAAAATTCAAAGTGTCCATAACGGGTTCTGAAGGTTGTCTTAGGAACATCTTCGTTCCTAACCTTCAATTGATGATATCCGGATCTCAAATCTATCTTAGAAAAGTAACTAGCCCCTTGAAGTTGGTCGAATAAATCATCGATCCTGGGTAGAGGATATCTATTCTTGATTGTTAACTTGTTCAGCTCTCGGTAGTCGATGCACATTTGCATCAAACCGTCTTTCTTCTTTACAAACAGAATAGGAACTTCCCAAGGCGAGGAACTAGGTTGGATAAAACCTTTCTCCAAGAGTTCATCCAGTTGAACTCTTAACTCATTCATTTCGGTTGGCGCTAGTCTATTTGGAGCTCTAGCTACAGGTGCTGATCCTGGTATGATGTCTATTCTAAACTCCACTTGCCTATCCGGAGGTAGGCCTGGTAATTCTTCAGGGAAAACATCGGGATACTCCGAGATAACTTGTTGATCTTGAAGGTTCGGCTTAGGTTCATTTATGGTGACTTGTGCCATGTAGATGACACAGTCTTTTCTCAAACACTTGGATACCTTAAATAATGACACCTTGTCTGGCAATCCATAGTGCGAGTCTCCGGGTATGGTGATTATTTCACCAGATGGGGTTTTAATTTCGATGAGCTTCTTATCGCAGGCAATGCGAGTTTGGTTATGAGATAACCAATCCATGCCTAAGACAACATCAAACCCCGCCAATTTCATTGGCAAAAGAGATATAGGGATGGAATGATTCTTAATGGATATAGAGCATCCATCAAGAATGGAAGAAGCAGTTTATAAGGTTCCATCGGCAAGTTCTATCTCATAAGTTTTATCTAGAGTTCTTATGGGTAAATTTAACAGTTTACTAAACTTATGATCAACAAATGATTTATCCGCACCCGAATCGAAAAGAACTCTAGCATAAATATCATTAACGGGAAAAGTACCTGTTATGACATTATTGTCATTAACAGCTTCCTTAGCAGTCAGTCGAAAAGCACGTGCATTCCCCTTCTTGGCCTCTCCAGGCTTTGGATTGTTATTCCTTGAATTCTTAGGGCAGTTAGTTGCGATGTGTCCTTTTTCATTGCAGATGTAACATACATCATCCTTAAGATCTTTACAATCTAGGGTCTTATGCCCTCTCCTTTTACAAATACCACAATGTCTAGTTTATGGATCAGAATTACACTGTCCCCAGTGTTTGCGGTTGCAAGTCTTGCAAAATGGCATTACAGCCGACTTGCCTTGGTTCCTTTTGAACCCGAATCTCCCTTTATTTTTCTTATTAAATCTTTGGGAGTTGTCTTCCTCTCTCTTCTTTTTTCCGTCAGTTTCAGGCTTAACTGACTTTTGCCTCACTAAATCAAGGGTGAGGGAGAGAGATAGGTCAACAGCAGACCTGTAGGTAGTAGGCTGAGCAGCCTTTACCATGCCCTTTATCTCGGGCGCTAACCCATTAATAAAACGCGCAATGCGTTTGGGCTCCGGGGTAATTAGATAGGAAACTAACCTAGATAGGGAATTGAAATCGGAGACATACTTCCGACAGTCTAGGTTTCTCATTGAAAGAGACAAGAAATCTATCTCTATTTTCTCCACCTCATGGGGTGGGCAGTAAGTTTCCTTAATAAGGTCCACAAACTTGGACCATCTCAGATTATACAGGTATACTTTACCTGTTGACTGAATCATGGCCTTCCACCATGTTAGGTCATCACCCTTAAAGGACTGTGATACATACTTGACCACATCCTTATCAGCACAGTGGTTGATATATATTATCATCTCCATCTCGTCTAGCCACTTTAGGGCTTCTGCAGCTCCTTTTCCCCGTTAAAGTCTCAGGGTTTGCAGGAGATGAAATACTTATAGGTACATCCGTCTTTAACAGAACGGGACCTTTCAGCGAATTCTATTTTCTTTGGTTCACTCTTCACATTTGAAGAGTGAACGGAGCTCTCCCTATGACCTGAAGATGGTGGAATAGATAAAGGTCTAGAGCGAGTAGCACTCGGCTCTCTAAGTTTTTCGATGGCCTTACCCATGGCCCTTTCCACAGCCGCATCAATGCGAGCTTGGAAATCATTATCATTTATGGCTACATTTTCGGCGTCCTTAGAGTTGACGTTCCGATGGATACTTTGTGCCTCATTAGAATTATCCATTCTTCAAAGCCTTGGTTCTATAATATCAATAAAATTTCTCTTAGCCATGGTATAATAACCATATCGGCTTTTAAACATTGGATATAAGAAAAATCCATTGCCTATAATAGTGTGAATAACATCACAACTCTTAGGCTTAATATAACTATATTTGGCTTAGGTCTTAATAGGACCATCATAGGCAAATTACAATCTGGACATAGTCCATTTATTACTAGACATGGGATTGCAATGTCACCACTGTCATTGTCATATTTGACAATTTTATAGCACGTAGGCTTGTCACAAAGGACATAAGGTTATGGCACATAGGCATGTGACTAAAGGACATAATTTATGACACATAGGCCTGTCACTAATGGACATAAGGTTATGGCACATAGGCCTGTCACTAAGGACATAACTATGGCACATAGGCCTGTCACTAATGGACATAAATTATGGCACATAGGCATTACATCACTAATGGATGTTTAGTCACCGCACTGGTGATATTAGCCGGGATCAGGATAGATCACATAGGCTACATAAAATAAATTATAACCCGAAAGGGTAATACATCACTAATGGATGTTTTACTTATCATCGCACTGATGATATTAGCCAGGATCAAATAGATTACATGGGCTATATAAAATATATCATAACCCGAAAGGGTAATACATCACTAATGAATGTTTTATTTATCATCGCACTGATGATATTCAGCCGGGATCAAACAGATCACAAGGGCTATATAAAATACATCTCTAATGGATGTCTTATTCATATTCAGCCAGGATCAAACATATCACAAGGGCTATATAAAATACATCTTTAATGTATGTCTTATTCATCATCGCACTGGTGATATTCAGCCGGGATCAAACAGATCACAAGGGCTATATAAAATACATCTATAATGGATGTTTTATTTATCATCGCACTGATGATATTTAGCCGGGATCAAACATATCACAAGGGCCATATAAAATACATCTATAATGGATGTTTTATTTATCATCACACTGATGATATTTAGCCGGGATCAAACAGATCACAAGGGCTATATAAAATACATCTCTGATGGATGTCTTATTCATCACCGCACTGGTGATATTTAGCCGGGATCAAACAGATCACAAGGGCTATATAAGGTTAGGGCACAGTCCATTACCTGGAAGGCTAGTGTGATTCCTCAAGTCACACAACCATGAGTATGCACATTACTTGAATGTTAACATAGGAGGATCTTAATGGCCGATTAATAGTCCCGGTCGCATTGACCTTAATGACTTGGAGGCTTGAAATTAGTCCACCACCTCTAGATAGAAGGATAACTTCCCTTAACTATCATGATAGAAGACCCTTCCGTTCTTAAATATCATTTATATATTTTTGCCAAATATGTGGTCTGTGCCACTCAGCGAATCAAAACCATTAAGCTCTTTTGGAATTACATAGCAGAGCATAAATTTTGAGTAAAATCGAGACGCTCGTCTTCAAAAGGATGAATACATATATATATAATTCCAAAAGTACTTCATTAAATTTCCATATAATACTATAAAATGAAATAAACTGTCCATGCAAGGACTTTAAAAGAAATAAACATGTCCACGCAGGGACTAAGAAAATAACAATGTCCTCGCAGGGACTATATATAATTAGTAAAGACTTCACTCGTCCTTCTTTCCTTTGACCAACTTGGAGAGTTTCTTGAAGAACTTATTTATTTTCTTCTCTGTTTTCTCCGCTTGTTGCTGCATTTCTTTCATCCATTCCAAGGCCTCATTAATGGCCTCAAGTGGTGGCAGAGGTTGTGGTTGTTGTTGTGGCATAACCGAATACTGGTACCCATAAGTTGGATATCCAGTAGGTGGGAAAGGGGACGGGTAAAGTGCGTTGTGTATAACCGTTTGCATATATGGGTCTTGCGACCATGCCTGATAATCTACCGGTGTAGATGGGTTAAAAGGATCATATCCAGACGTGTCTGGATATGTGGGGATTGGGTTAGTATAACCCGATGGTGGTGGTTGAACAGCAGGTGCTGGTGTTGGTTCCACTATAGGTGAAACATTAGAGGGTCCACCCATTGTGGGTCCTCGTGAATTGTGGGGTAAGAGTTGGGCAAAGGTGGCAGCGATCCTGACCTTTGTCCTGCACGTACCGACATACGTGCACCACGCTTCCTCCGTCGTGGTTCAGGTGGTGGTTAAGGTTGGTCCACCGGTTCCATGTGGATATCTTCTTGGACAGGGGGTGGTTGAGAGTGATGAGAAGGAGTGTGGGCGAAGGTGAATTGATTCCAATATTGGTCTCACTCATTAGGACCTTGGTAGGGCGATCCGGCATAAGAGTTCGAATCGCTTGAAATTTCAATGGGATGCATATTTGATCCCGACGGCGGCATCTCCGGGTCGGAGTCTTCGTCCATAGGATGTGGCTGGTCCAACTACTTTTGATCGGCTGGAGGCGTGTTAAAGTAATGGTTAGGGTTAAATTCTTCATGGTAAGAATGTGAATGGGAATGATGGGTATGGTGTGAATGATAGGAGTGGTGAGAGTAGTAAGAATTTTGGGAATGTGAGGGCGAGTGTCTATCGGAGACTGAACGTCTCGCTGGTTGCCAAGGAGATGAATCTCCTGATTCTTGATAGGCATCTGAGTTGTGAGGTTGAGGGGGTATGCGCCCCGATGGTCCTCCCCTCATTGGACCCTTTCCTCCTCCACTTTGTCCACTCATACGTGGCGGCATGTTCCTGTTAAAAATCAATTCAAAAACAATACTAATAACTTAATAATGAAATGAGTAGATCCTAGGTCAATGCCTAGACTCGGAAGTCTAAGGAATGTGCACGTGTAAGTTTGAGATTAAACACAAGAAGGATAGTGTTTAATTCTCTCAAACGTTGGCTCTGATACCAACCTGTCACACCCCGGATTTCCTATCCAAATCCATACACCGGTGGGCCCGGGTGGGGAGTATTGTGACGTCAATTGATAACATCATTGTCAATTAAACATGGCACAGCAGAAGTCTTGGAGTAAAATTACTACTACAAACCAAATGTTGGAAAATAAAATAATATACAGGCTCGTAATAGAAGATCCACAGGCGGATCATAAAATGTACAAGAAAGAATATAAAACCGACTTTAGGCAGATCTAAGGATTTGCAAGATCCTCTTATTCACTACCGAGAAGCTTCCGGCCTATTTCGTATTGTACCTGCAGTTTAGCCTTTGGACGATACGTCAGCTTACGCTGGTAAATACACCCAACTGACTCATTTTAAAAACTTTAAAAAAGTTTTAAGTGCAAAACGGCACAAAATCTTTTATTAACTTAGGAAAGTTGACCTTGCAACCCTGTATCAGATTCACATGTTTGTCAATACATACAGGGCCTAGTACCGAGACATGATTGAATACACACCACTCAGAACTCACGAAGGAGTCATCCCCAACGTCTTGGGAATATTGCATATGAGCATCTGTCAGGTTTATGCCTACACCCCGCGCTAAGGTCGTGGCCAATAACTAATGTATTGAGCCGAGGATATCCAGGACACGGTAATTTAACTCCTGATGTTTAAGTTATCAAATAAAACTGATTAAAACGAAATATGCGGGTTTACTAACCACAAGCGGGCATTCGATTGACCCCTATTTGGACCAAGCGGTAATAATTTATCGTATCCCAAGCCCGTATAGGGAAAATAAGTCGAGAATATTTACCTGAGCTAGTCTTGTTCTTTTATTTTTAAATAACTCAGCCGTATACAAAAGTACCAAATGCAGATAGCATTTACCGGGGAGGCTCTAGTCTGGATTATGGCATAAGCTAGCCAATTAAATACTAACGGTCTTATAAACCGAATAGTGTACATGATCATTACGTATAACGCTTGATTAAACGGTGATCGGATAGAATGTGGTTTAAACCCGACAAGTACTTTGACTTGCATCATATGGGTAAACAATTAACATTCTGGATTTTGAAATTTAAATGATAAGGTTAAACCCGTTTCGGTTAATCTCCGTAAACTAGTTACGTATAATCAACCGTACGCTTATAAGTGATAATGGGTAACCGGATAAGTTAAGATATCAGTAGGATATCAACTTGTATGCCTGTTAAGGTTTTAAAACGAAATTATGCCTCATAAGGGCATTTTGGTAATTATATGTCATACAAAAGGAACTTGAATATAATTTAATGTTATAGTTATAAGTATTCTGAAAAAAAAATACTTTATTTATGATATAATATCAGTAGGATATCAATTATATGTGTAATTTATATTTTATGACCAAACTATGCACCGAAGGGCATTTTGCTTGCCTGCCAAACAAACTTTCTGCAGCAGACCTGTTCTCGCGCCCCGCGAGAGACCATAGCATGTCTCTCGTGGCCGCGACCACCCCATGAACACTTTTAAACTCACTTTTAACCCCTTAACTTATAAAAGCTTATAAAAACCTATTTAAACACCTTTTTGGCTCTTTTAGCCCTCCGTAGCCAATACTTGGCATACCCGGGATTATGCCCGGACATTGTCGAGCTCTCGGTTCGTTAAAAGGTCATTCAGAGGTATAAATTAACATGTTGACACTTTTAATCCCTCCATTATCCAACTTTCACATATTATTGGATTTAATCACTCTCGTCCAACAAATGGGACATTTGAGAGTTAGGACTTTATAAAGGATCAATCAGAGGCTTATTATAAGCATGTTGATTCCGATGTCATTCAGAGGCCAGGCATGTTGACATATCAGTCACTCAGAGGCCAAATTTGAAGCATGTTGACATATCAGCCATTCAGAGGCTAATGATTTAAGCATGTTGACATATCAGTCACTCAGAGGCTAATGATTTAAGCATGTTGACATCGGACCGTCACTCAGAGGCTCAGATTGAGCATGTTGACGCCTTTCGTCCTCATTGGTCTTAAACAGACTATATTTAAAATACAACACGTGTCACTATACTATTGGACACGATTTTACAGGGTGTTACATTAAGCGACGATGAAGTCAAGGTTGAAGCGCAACTCCCACCCGATAGAGATAAATCAAAAAGGAGGACACAAAAATCATATACTTCGTGTGTGGACTACACCGAACAATTATCCAACCTAAATGAATGTATTGGTACACTCTATAACATCCAACAAGAAAGGCTTGACCAAAAAGAAAAGGTTATCTCGCTTTTTGAAGAAAAATTGAGTCTAAAAAAGGAGAAGGATTTGACGAAAGAAAAATGAAAGGAGATGAAATTCCTCATTATGAACATCTTGATGGCCTCCAAAGAGAAATGTATAAGGGAATAAAAAAAGAGATATCATAAAAATAGTTGGTAGTTTGTTTTTTTTATGTTTATTAGTTACCTTTGTATTATTTTCAGTATTTCTTTTTAAGTTTATGTAATGTTATTTGTTTAATATAAATGTTTTTTTTAATTTTATTGATTTGTTTTTTTAAGATAAATTAGAAAAAGTGACAGCAACATGTGTATCTTAATCGATTACCCAAAAACAGACTCCTTTACATTTTTTTATTTTTAAACTAGTTTAAGTTTTCGTGTGTTACACGAGTAAAATTCTTCTTACAAATCTATTTGATAATTTTCATGTTTTGAGTGATGAGCTTAAGGAAAATTCACCAAGGATACTTTTTGCTGAGAAAGAAACCGCGGAATAATCGTCATGTGAGACCGTTGCTTCCAAGTCTATGAGTTGACCAATCCGAATATAACATATTTACTTGCTCAATTTTCAATATTCGATCAATTTTTATAACTTTGAATGATGTTTTATAGGGAAACGACCTTTAAAAGCTTGCTCAAGTACATCATCCATTCCCTTGGCTAGTAATATCTGAAAATGTTAAAATAATATAAATACCATTATGTTTTACTTCAGTAGTCAAATTGTACCTATATTAAGTTTATAATAGACACAATGACTTTTTAAGACATCATAATGCTATGTTTGATCCAAGAAGTCAAACTGTTGATATATTGAATCTTTAATAAATTGTCGGGCTTTTCAAAGCAACACAGCACTAAAATTGACCTCATAAGTCAAGTTATCCTTATATCAAATAGGCATTAGAGTAATTGAAATGATTTAAATCGTCAAATTGTACCAATATAACTATTTGTTTGACCAAAATCAATAAAAAGTTTAAAGTAAAGAATTTTATGAAAAAAAAAACAAAATATACATGGATAGTATCTACCTCCAGACTCTAGACATCACTGAAAATGTGATTAAGGTAACTGAATAAAGAAAAAGAAGAAGAGTCATACTTTAATCAAATTATAAACAGATACATTGTTAACTATTAAGTACAATTTTTTAATAATTAATTAGTATACGAAGATAAAAAACTTCACACACTTATAACAATAGAAACAAATAATAAGAATATATGAAGTAACTAATCTACTTATATGATTGACTCACAATCAAATCGAGCTGATTGTAAGCAGCAAACTTGTTCTCGATAACTTGTAAAGGATGTATTTGTTTGACATATAACAATAAAATCAGTTTGAAAATGTAGAGATTTAAATAAGTTATATTAGAGGGAAAAAAGTTTTCTTTAGTGTAAAATATTTCAATTTAAAAATCACCTCAATTATCATAGTTACTATCACAATGATACTACAATAAATATTATTTGAATAAGAAAACTATCAAAAACGAGTATTGTAATGCGATGTGTTGCTCCCGCTGCATCGCGTGGGCATCCTGCGGGTACATATGTAATATATACACACATAAAGTCATGTTCAATGCTCTAATATGCAACGATTACACTCACATCTAAGGTCCGTACTCCTTACCACATTCTATTCAATTTTTTTGAAGAGAATGGATTCTCAAATCCTCTATTTTTTTTTATAAAAATTACTTTAAAAAATAGCTCTAAACCATGGTACAAAAATATCTAAAACCTACAAGTGGACCTTGTCCAAGTCACAAAGTTGGCTATTTAAACGGTATGCACTATCTGTTAGCAAGCAATAGTAAATGCATATAATTCAAATCAGTTTTATAACAAGTTCTAATTTTAAAAGTATTGGCCAAGCATACGATCTGTACAAAATTTGAAATGAAAAAAAAAAAGAAAGAAAGCTAAACGTGGGAGCCAGAACAAATCAAAAGGAGCCATCTACGTTATTTGGAACTTTCTCATAAACTCCATAAGAAACTTCCAACAAACCTTCTCTGATGCTTGGGCTTATGCTGCAAGAACTCATGGATCAGTAATTTAAAGAAAATCATGTTTATTGTTTTTCCACAGCAATAAAAGGTTTAGAGAATAATGATCAGTCATTAACTTCCCATCATTCCAAAATCATATAATACCAGCCTCCTCAACAACTAGATTACTAGGATGCTAAATCAAAGAAGTAGATGATTTTAATCATTTCTGCATGTGAATTGTATATATACATGTAATTTAATATATGTAACTTTAAGATAGATTTATTTATCGTCTAATAGACATGAGTTCTTGTGATTTCACACAATCAAGGTTCAAGAGACTATGAAGTATCTAGTATATAACATTTTTACTGGTGGTTCTCTTATTTCATTCTGAATCGTAAAGAACTGTTGCAGCGCTGAATCGCCAATGCCTCCGTAGCAGTTCCAGCATTTTGACCCATCTAATGGCCTGCATAAAAATATAAATGATGCAAAGACAATTCCGTCAAAACAAAAACATGACTCCCCCAATCAAACACTTATAATAAATCGATTAGACCGGAAACAACGACTTAAATGAAACAGGAATGATAATTATCTAGAAAACTCACAATCGATTACAAACAAACTCTAGACAGCGTTGATGTTGATGAACAAAAACCCTCAAGCGACTCATGTTGGGGATTTTCACCATCACATACGAGGGGATCAGGAATAAATATGAAAAGTTAAGCTCCAAAGATAGATAACTCTTAGAGGTGGTTAAACTCCAAGAAATCTAGAGATGAAACACAAGAATTTGCTGCAACTTTTCTTCTTACCTTTCATTAAATCAAGATGGCTTAAATACAAATGGAAACGTAATCTGACCAGAACATGGCTACTAACCCACTAACTAGTATTAACTAATAATAAGAAACAAAACATGGAAACATGGTAAATACTAAATGCACTAAACAACCCGCGATGGATCGCATAATGTCATGAGAACGTGGATTGGGATCGGTACATATCAGATACCCAATGATAATTAGTAACCGACTACGCGACCAGTATGAGACCTAGATAATGGGATTTGAATACTCACCCTATTGTCATCCTAGTAGTATATGTGGTCTGTAGTTCATTATGGCATATTCCCTAGTAAACGGTGCGGTTTTCTAGTGCCTGATGCTCCTAAGAGCATTCACATGACCACATCTCATTACCAATTTGACACTAGATTCCATTCGTGACTCACTTTCCACACTCTCCGTACTTAGAGACTATGGATGTGAACCGATCGATAATCAAATGGCCAAGAAATGCGAAGGAAACTAGAGGAATTAAGAAGGAGGTTTTGAACAATTTTTTCTGATGATCAATTAATTAAAAAAAAAAGAAAACATTTCTTTAGAAAGGATTACAAAGAAAACTAAACACTAATCTAAACATGGGATCATGGACAAAATCCACTAACTGGAGTTGCACCACCCAAATGCAGTTGCAAAACATAAAACAAACTGGAAATAAGATCACACAAAATTACTAACTGGAGTTGGACCACCCAAATGCTGTTGATTATCTATATCTATGGATGAACATGTGGACTTTATTATTTATTGATGGATCTTGCCCTAGCTCGCGTAGGTTCAAAATCTTTTTGCTGTCTTTGAGTGAGGGTGTTGACTCTGGCCTCCTATGATTGTTACTGTTCCAATGATCAGTTGTGTGTGTTTTCTGGCAAACAAGGCATTTGTTTTTCTTTTTCGAAATCTCACTTGTGCGCGTCCTATTGGTTCATTTCAAACTATTCAGACGGGCATTCATTAAATCCCCGCAGTTACACCTTACCCTTGTAAAATTAATGTTTTCCCCTTTTTCACTAACTTCTCCGTCCATGTGTGCAAAAAATCGATTGTTAGGAAACATGGGCTTTTCCTTATATTATCTGTGCATTTAGACGGTCATATCCTGCACCGACATTCTCTTTTCTCGCTCTTTAGTCTTTGTTGTCGTGCTATCAAGGGCGTTTATTTATATCCCTTTGTGCATTTTCCTTGTTATTCAAAACACGATATGATTATTTCCTTTTAAGTGACGACTGCGTTCTTGGTAGAATTCCAAAAGATAATTGAAACATTATATCATATTTTGTTTATGTTGATTAACTTCTAAGAATATCTTTATATACAGAAATTACAAGCAGAAAGATTCTGGTATGTCTCCATTGATTTTCCAATAGAAGACTACTAGTTAATGACTATTTTGAAGAGTGATCATACATTCATACCAATTACAACAGTTTAGATCTACTTGTTTTGGTAATCTCGATTAATTCCAACCTGCAATCATCTATATGGTTTTGAACAAGAAATTATGGAGTTTAAAGGGAATGTTGAAACCAATTGTTAGGATACAACGTTTAGGGGATTAAAAGATGAGAAACTAAAAAGATTAGGCACAAAAATTTGAGTTCTTTTGATAGCGATCCTTTTACATTAACGGTGTTTACCATTCTAATACGCTGAACTAAGTTAACCAGCATAACCAAACCGAACAGTACTTGACTCATACGACAACTAAAAGATACTGAATTAACAAAACGACTTCGACCTATGACAATAATCTAAAAACACATCCATATTTTGCCCCACATTAGATTAAGAAACAAGACCTTGGATCCCGAGAGTTACATAGTCAGTTGTGTATCTACCAATCTAATAACCTGACATTTTGAGATGACGAACCGCCTGTGCAACCAAATCTTTCAAACTTGCATACTGAGAAGCAACAGATTTATCCGCGCCTTCTAAAGCCGTCAAAACTCTTGCATGTTGAAACTGCTCATTCTTTCCCGCGTTCATCGCAAGGTAACACAGAAGAACCAAAGCATGATATTGAGTCCTCTCATTCCCCCTCAGCGTTTTCAACACATGCGGGACTCCTTCAAAGTCAACTATAGTCTTTGAGTGCTCTGCACGTAAATAATTCTCTGGACATGTGAACTTCCCAAGAGTGATGACTGATTCAGTGGCTACATCTGGATTCATGTCACAAAGTTGTTTGACCAAAGGACTAATAACCTGAACCAGCCTTGCAGGATATGTTCGAGCCAAATGACCGATCGCCTTGATGGCTGGAATCTTGATTGTAGGGTTATCAGATTCATTGATCAGTCGAAGAAGCTGATCAGATATGGCTTTTGCAGCATGTGAACTAGTCTTGAAAGCCGATCTCCGAATGTCAGCGTTGTGTTCAGCCGCAGATGTGATTTCCATAACCGTCATCAAACAATTAATCTGCAATTCCCCCTTTTCCTTTTCGATAAGCTTCGCCAAACAAAGTAACCCTTTCGTCTCCGTTATCTTTCTACAATTAGCCACATTGCCTCTAGCAAGCATCCATAGCGCTCCGGAACAATTAGTATTAAACTCAACAATCATCTGCGATGTATCTGTCGTGCTATCTTTCTTGTTTCTCGGGCAGACAGACGAAGACAACATCTTCTTGTTACCCAAACTCGACGACATAACCAAACCTTTCTCCATTTGCTTGTTCATCTCAATCGCCGATCCAATACTTTTCCTCAAAAACTTACTCATCCTACCACGATCATCACTAAACACATTCGCTAACAACATCGTCACAAGCGTCTCAATCACATTCTCTCTAGCAAAACCCTCTTGACAAACCCTATCTTGTTCCGCCATTCTCGCTATCAGGTTTGCAATCTCAATCTGAACCAACATAGCCGAATTCCTAAACGCCTGCACTATAACCGGCACACCATGCTCATCAAAAACCGCCCGAGCCCTATACTGATCATTAACAATACTAAAAAGCGCCCTCACACCCGCAACTTGAGTTTCACATGACAACTCATCTTTCAAAAGCTTTAACAACGGAGCAACCCCACATTCTTCCACAATAACCATCTTGTTTCGATCGCTATCTAGCGCTAAATTACACAATTCATTAGCAGCTTCCACTTTCAAACTCACCGAAGACATATACATAGAAGCTATACAAGACCAAACCCATGCTAGTATCGGATCATTACTCGCAATAGGCGGTAATGTCAACACAATACCTCCTTGTTCGGATTCACCGCAAGCCTCGAATACGCTAATCAACCATTTCATGTCACCTATCGACACATCTAACAGATTAACCACTTTCCGAAAATCTGAAACACTAACAATGCTGACAAACCGCCGTATGATACCACGGTGACGACACTTCCGGACTAACGTTAACGCACGCGTTAACGTTCGCGAAACATCGTTGAATATACGGCGAACCGGACGTTCATACAACGGGGTTGAACTTGAGTCTGCAAAGCGTAGGGTGGAACGGAGCATGTGGGTTAGATGATCGATGTGTTTACCGACATCGGTGCACTCGAGTTTGTAGATTTTGGATTCGGAAACAGCGAGACGGATGCGGTCGGTTAGAGCCAGCGGTTGCGAGAGGATGGTTTGGATCGGTGGTGGTTGTGAGTCGTGGGGTTCGGTGGAGTGAAAGAAGAGACGATCCATGATGGGTTGAAAGTGAAAGTGGTTGAAGTGAAGATTCAGGGAAGTTGTTGATGAAGAATATGGGAGAGAACTTCAAGGGTTGACGGCGCTGTTTGTGTTCAACCGACGTGCTTCACTCAACTTCTTTCGTCAGTTCGTTTCGTTTCTGATTCAATTTGGGTTCTATTTTTTTATGTTGATTTATATTTGACGAATATTATTGTTTTATAGTTTAAGTTTAGCATTGATTACTGCATTAAACAAAACACGTTTTCTCAAGGGTTTTTGTTTGTTTTTATCTTCAATGAAAAGGCTGTAATAATATGATGTTTTTTTATTTGCAAGTCAAAGTGATTGGTGTGTTACATTAGATTATGAGATTTGACATGTAAAGGAGTTGTGTTTATGTTAAATGGGTATTTGACTTTCATGATTTATTTACAATCAAATGTGTTTGTGATTACATGAATTAGATTATAATATTTAGTTAAGGTGAAGATTCTTGAATGGAGGATTTTTTTTTTAAATCGTCTCCCGCTTCTGATTATAAGGGATCGATATTCCAAGTATTCTTTGTCCTGTTTGTTTATAGGATAAAGAATCAATGGATCATATTTTTGGTGTATGTGAGATCATTGCAAAAATGTGTAATGTTATTATCAAATGGTTGACGTCTATCTATTCTTACTTGGGAATCATGGTTGGATTATTTAACAATCTCATACAAGAAAAGAAACCTAATTCGCGGGATTATCTTAGCAGCGTGATGGGCTATTTGGAGATACCAGAACAATGTGGTGTTTTCGCAAAGCGTAGAAAGAACAACTTTAATTTTATTTTGTTTTTAATGAGTTGACGATAACTCGCACGTTGCGGCGAGATGTGGATTATAAATGATTGTTGTATCAATATATGAGATGCGAAAATACTTAAATGTTTTCAAAATATTCTTTTCGTTTTTGCTAATCTCTAGTCTACAATACCATACACAAACATTTTAATAGAGTTCTTATTGTTACACCCCAACCCGCAGCGGATAAGGTAACCGGGGCATAATTGGTTTTTCATCAAAGCTTATGACATACTATTAAAAGTTTCGATATTTATTATTTCAATTTAAAATAAATCCCATAAACACATTATCTAAACAAATCACTACATAAGTCGCAATAAATTCAAATAAACTTGTTTATTCTTCTAAGTCTCGATCCTAAATGATACATTCTTCAAACTTGTTCACTTGTATCATGTGTAAAAAAAATTGGGTCAACAAAAGTTGACGAGTGAATCTCTTTGTTATTAGGAAAATAATATGTTTAATTCGCTTAATGAGAAAATGTGCATTAGCCAATGTAAGTAAATACGTTGTATGTCATATGTCAACCACAATAAACAATCTCAAATAATAACCAATCAGTTGTTTACAAGTGTGCACGGTATTATGGTGTGCTGCAAGATCTAAGCTCAATCAAACTGAGCTGATCTCGTATGTTTGACGTCAAGTTCCGCTTATAGGTAATGGGAAACAAACGAGCCTATGATGATGTAATGACTGAAACAAATGTAATGCACCAAGTGACAAGCAACCAATTAACACATAACATGTATACTTCACAAAATGGTAATTGTACATAATTGAATTCTGTAAAATGTATTGAATGGAATACGACACATGATACATCCCAAAAACGTGTAATAAAAATGGGGAGTTGTAAGATTCACTCACAGTGGTTGCGTATAGAATTTCTTGAAGATAACGCACGAGGAGAAATAGAAACCCAAAAGAAAGAAAGCAATTACCCTGAAGATTAAAATACCCAACACGATCTAGTTAATATTTATGTGTTACATGAAGTTCCTAATATTTATAGTTTATGGGTTAATCATTTAGACGTTATTATTTATTTGATTATCAATTTTTAATGTTACGAGAAGAATCCCAATAATTTGTTAATTACTTAGGTTATATTTCAGTTTTAATGGTTTTTATTACAAAAAGGAATTAGTAATAATAATAATATCCACGGTTAATGGCTATTGAAAAGGAAATAAATAAGAAAAATGAAAATAACACAAAAACCAGGGTCTACCCGGATTCGAATGGCGACCTCCCGTTTAGTGCCCGACCAACTACGGTTGTGTGTCTAACCTGTTAGTATTCTGATTTAATTACAGTTATACAGAAACTAGTTTGTTTCATATACAGGCTTTGCAATAAAAAGAAGGTAGTGCAGCGATAGTATAGAGCCGGGTCTCGACCCGTGACCTCCTGCATTGCATCATCAATAACAACTCCACCACTGAACTACCTGGTTAATTACATTTAAGTTTGGTTTTGTTATATATATATATATAAACTGACGTAAGTCAGTATCATCTTCTTCCTTATATTAACCAAACCGATACCCACCAAGAATCAGTTACGATTACGGACCAATGATGAAATATTTCTTGTACAGAAAATGAAACAGATGAAATAGGGAATGAAAGATTATACCGAAACGACAGTTTGTAGTCTCCAGTTAGTTTCCGACGAGAGCTCCTAATTCCGACTTGAACGTGGTTGCACTAGGTATGCTCGATTGTTTGGGGGCGGCAGTTCTTAAAGAACTCGAGTGCTTTGTTCATATAATTGACAACTTGGCCGTTTACCCTAGCCCAAATCCGAACCGAAATAAAAAAAGAAAAAGGAAATCCTGCTCGGAAATGATTCGGTGAAAATGAAGGTGTGTACGAGTCCTTGAAGGGAGACCAGGTTCATTTAGGCTAAATAAGGGAGGCTCATCACGCGTGAATCGGATTTGGAAAGTCTGGCTGTCGTGTAGCTGGGTTTTGGGCGGCAAGAATTTAAAATGGAAGATTGTAACTCGCCTATAAAACAAGAACCGGTGTTGGTACTTGCAGTCCTTGCGAGATGGTGGAACGGTATGTTGGTTGCTTGTTTACTTGTTAGTCCCGGATTCGAGTCCGGTGGTCTACTTGTGTTATTTATTTAGTTTTTATTCTTTTATTACATAGGAGGTTTTATTAGTTCCAAAAGTATCGCAAATGGCCCCTCGCGGGAGGAATATGTACATACATAAAATATATATGTATATGTATATGTATATATATATTATATTACGAGTGTATGATAAAAAAAATAAAGAATAAAATACAAATTCCATCCGTGTTTTAATTATTTAAGGTTTGATTGCAAACGGTTCAAACATTAGGTTCCGGTTTTTCAACGGCTGTTACACTTATTATTTAAGCAGAGGTGGCGACACAACACAGGTATCAACAGATAACAAGGAAGCATATTCTTTTTACATCATATATAAACAAACCAAACAAGTGGTAAACATGCATACATCGGCAACTCTAGCAATTTGATATAATGAAAAAAAAAACCCTCAGCAATCGACGAAAAAAATCTAGTAAAGATAAAGATCAATTTTAGATTGATAATCCTTTAAGTGTACGTTCTAGTAGGATTCAATAGTTTGTTATCCTTATAAAGGAATTATTTTTTATGCTAAATCTTAGAATGATTGTAAAATATGCTAAACTATGGTGTTTGTTTTTCTAGATGTAGGTTAATATATCTAGAGAAAACATAAACTTTTGCAAACCAAATTGAATGCATCTAGCAATCTACGTAATACTACTACATATGCTAAATCTTAAAATGATTGTTCAAGATGCTAAACTACGATGTAGCTTTTTCAAACACAACCTAAATTCAACCCTTCTTAAATTGATACGATCATATTACTAATGGGTCGCGATTTCAAGCTTTGATTCACAATAGAATCAATTTGATGCTTTAATAATTCACATTTACAGATGATCAAGAAGATGAACTGATTATACAGGGTACCGATTCAATGTTAATAATAGTTGTTCTTACAGAGAGGGCCGATTAGTTGATGCCGTTGGTTTCACATAGATCGTTTATTTAGTAAACAAATATTGAGCCGAAATTTCGGGATTTATGTGCTGGTTTAAATAAAAAGGAAAATAGTAAATGTTAAAAATAAGAATTGTTAACCTAATAATTGTGTTGAACATGGAAGTGGCAAATTGTTTTGAATTAATTGTAAGAGTTTACAATGTTACTTTGATGTCTAATTTGAGTGATGCATGGATTTTTTTATTTAAAGTTTAAAGGATTGAAAACATGGCTTTGGGACTTGGTTTTGGATGAAGCGGTTATTGAGTAACAAAGCATGCATAGAGTTATATTCAAATGATAATGTGCAACATGAAATATAGCTATAGGGTTTGTTTACAAGTATATAGAATGGGTTAGAAATCGTTGCTTTTTGTCATGATAAAATATGTAATTCAATTACTATCACTTGAAGTACACATAAGCTTCACCACAAATTATGATAATTTAAATTGACATTGGGACACACACGTATTATTTCACCATTTCAATGTTGTTGTTTTTAATATAAATAAGGCACACCAATTAGAGCGGCGCATGTTTCTTTTATAAAATGAAGTGAACTTATGCAAAACTTCATGTAGCAGTTATACATATTTTAACAAAGTGGCGCATCACTTTATGAACCAACGCATCGTTAAATTGAATTTAATATTTCACTATATTAAAGGAAACGATATACCGTTTCATGAATGGAGGTAATGGTTTGGATGGGGTGTCTCATAACCTATAAATGAAACCCCTCTCATTTGTTTTTTCACATTCGAATATTCTAGTTAAGGTGAAGATTCTTGTTTGGAGGATTTCTTTAAATCGTCTCCCGCTTCGGATGATAGGGGGATTGATATTCCGAGTATTCTTTGCCTTTTGTTTATAGGTTGAAGAATATGTGGATCATATTTTTTTGTGTCTGTGAGATCGCTGCTAAAACATGGAATGTTAATGTCAAATGGTTGAGTGTTTCGTCTATCTTGGACTGTTCTTACTTGGGTATCATTTAATGTTTGGATTATTTAGCAATCTCAAAGAAGAAAAGAAAACCTAATTCACGGGATTATCTTAGCAGTGTGATGGGCTTTTGGGAGATACCAGAACAATGTGGGGTTTTCGCAAATGCATAGAAAGATTAGTTTTATTTTGTTCTTAACGAGTTGACGACAACCCGCATGCTACGGCGAGATATTGATTATAAATGATTGTTGATCAGTATATGAGATGTGAAAATACTTCAGTTTTCTTCAAAACATTCTTTTCATTTTGTCTAATCTCTTAGCTACAACACCATACTAAAACATTTTAATAGAGTTCTTATTATTTAAGCCGGGTGGACGATGCAGCACAGGTGTCAATAGATAGCAACAGAACATATTCTTTTTACATCATATATAAACAAACAAAAAAATGGTAAACATGCATGCATTGGCAACTCTAGCAATTTGATATAAGAAGAAAAAAAAACAGTGGCAATAGGCACAAAAAAATCTAGTAAATATAAAGATCAATTTTAGACTAGTTATCCTTTAAGTGTCAGTTGTAGTAGGATTCATAGTTATCCTTGTAAATGAATTTTTTTTATGTAAAATCTTAAAATGATTGTAAAACATGTTAAACTATGGTGTGTTGGTTGATATATCTAGAGAAAACACAAACTTTTGCAAACCAAATTGAATGGATTTACCAATCAACATAATACAACATATTTATAAAGGAATTATTTTTGTGCTAAATCTTAATATGATTGTTCAAGATGCTAACTACGATGTAGCTTTTTCAAAGACAAACCAAATTGAACCCTTCTTAAATCTTCCGATCCATGGAAGGGAATAACAAAACATACTCAAATCAACATATCGAAAACCACATTTATAGTAAACATCGAGATGAACAGGGGTGGACCTACCTCATGCGAAGGGGTAGCCTCCGCTACCTCTTGGCGCTCCGGCGGTGGTTAAATTTTGGAAAAAATTGACCTTTTTTACGTTTTTTCGATTTCATTACCCTTTTTTTTTATAACACGTTACCCCTATGAATATTTTCTAGATCCGCCACTGAGATGAAACAAATATCATTAATAGATCCGACCATATTGCTAGTGGGTCAGCGATTTCAAACATTGATTCATAGTAGAATCAATTTGATGCTTAATAATTCACATAAATCAATTTCAGTAGCAATTGCAGAAGATGCAAGAAGATGAACGGATTATATAGGGTACCAATTCGATGTTAATAATAGCCGTTCTTACAAAGAGGGCCGATAGGTTGATGTCACTGGTTTCACATAGATCGTTTATATGGTAAACAAACTTTGAAAGATGAAATTTACGGATTTAGTTGTTATGTTTAAAAAAGGAAAATAGGGTCTCATAACCTATAAATGGAACCCCTCTTATTTGGTTTTTCATATTCAATTTACACGCAACAATCTCTTTCAAGTTTCAAATAATCTTTACACTCTCAAATGATAATGTATAGCATGAAATATAATTATATGGTTTGTTTATAATATTTAGAATAGGGTAGGAATTGATGCTTTTTGTACATATAAAATTTCTCTTTTTAATTGTGGTTATTCTGGTACATTGGCAACCCCATGACCTTTCAAAGTGGAGGTCATGGTTTGAGTTTTGCCTGGAGCAAAATGCTCTTGGTTGAGCCAGAAGTTTAACTACAATGGTCCTTTAGCCGGTGAGATTCCTCTGGAATGGTGGTGAACCAGGTCATGAACGTTGTCTTTGTTTATGGACGTGTCATTATGTTAACCCAAGTGACAAGATTTTTTTGTTGATTGTTAAAAGATAAATTGTTTAGTAAATAGCAATAGAAAGCCTAACGTTTGTTGGTAGAGTGGATCCAAAATCCCTACTCTTTATGTAATATCTTTTTTTAGATATTGGATCAATTGAATGTTTATTTTAGAATGGCACACTCCCTAATTTTACACCACCTAAATACCCATAAACACCGGTTGGAGAATTCAACAATGTCATTAGACCAAAGCCTCTTGGCTATGATTTTATTATCAAAAAAGTTATGATCAATTATGTAATAACATAGATAGTCATGAAAAGTAGAGGTGTTAAGAATTTGTTTCGAATTCGAAAAATTCGAAATTTGATTCGATTGTCAAGAATTCGAATTCGATTCAATTCGAATCCAGTAAATCGTATACGAATTGAATACGAATTTATAATTTTAATTTTGATTCAATTTGGATTCGAATTAAAATTATGGGAATTTTGTTGGTTCCGAATGCAGGTTCTCATTTGCCAACTTCCAGGATGTTTTGGATGATTTCGTTGTTGGCAATGGTACCATTGCTGAGTTCTTATACTTACTTACTTACACATTAGTATTATTTTAACAGCAAATGCCATTACATTGTTGGTCAATATTTTTAACAACCTATTCATTATTTGGTGTTATTGGGTATGTCACTAGATGGTTTGACGAGGACGTAAAGGCAAAATTGGAAAGATTTTGTGAAAATGAACCATGGAATTTTTTACCCGGAGCGGGAACTATTATCTTTGAATTAATTAAAAAAAATATTTTTTTAATATTTTTTTCCAGATACCGTATGGTGTTTCTAACTCTTATGGGATGAATATTGTGAAATAACTTTAACAAATCATTATCAGATTTATGGAATTACAAAAATATGTGATGATTTAAAAATAGATCAATGTTTCAAACGGCCAAGGATAGTCTCTATCAAGGGTTGGATTGTGTCACGTTTTTCTCTATTATCAACTTTATGTCACATTACTAAGAGTAAAAGGCAGAGCTGGTGTGAAGTTACTTACTAGATAAAGATGGAAATGTAACAAATAAAACAATCATTTAGTCTACAAGGAATTTTTTAGTGAAGTTTGAATTATTTGTTTTTTCTTTTGATGTATTTGCTTTTTTGAGTATTTTAAATTTCAAGAAATTCAGAGTCTTTTATTGAAACCGCGTGTTCATACGGGCAATAACCTAGTTATATTGATAACGAAATTGGTCTCTTTTTATTACATACCTTTCATAATTAACAAAATCAATTATATCGGATGGACTGAGAAAATGTATATATCCTTAGGATATCAGAGAGTCCATCATTATTTACCCTTATAATCCATAAGCCACTTGTACATATTGCATAAAAGATTATCAAAAGTATTGTCATGTCAGAGAAAGATATACGATTACATAATTATATCATATATCACAATCAGAGCAATAGATAAAGATATATTTACGATTCTTTTGTGATTCTCACTGTAGTAGTGGTTCTGGAATTAACACCCGTCTATAACACACAATTTTATTTACACATTTATTCCACTTGTTGATACAATTGTCACCGCCTCACCTGTAACGAATTATCATGGAATTGATGCCTGTTAAAAACTTATCAAGATGCATATAAGTAACCTTGTGCTAAATGGGTATGGGCTTTGTTAACCCTTTAAGATGGCCACCAAATAAGATGGGCTTTGTTAATTCAACGCTTTACAAGGCTACAAGCTAGAGATGGCATAATAACCGGTTCAAAACCCGACCCAGTAGACCTGACCAAGAACCAGTTCTAGTTTCTACCTGCTGTATTGTAGAACCGGTTCCGGGTTCGGAACCCGTAGGTTCTTACCCGTTTCCACTTTTTATTAATAAAATCGGTCCGTACCCGGTTCCTACTCGGAAACGGTTCCTCCGTAACCAATCCAGACCCGGTGCATTAAATTCTTGATGTTGTTAACGTTGGAACCGATTCCTAGTCGTTGCAACGTAACATTTAATGCTTTTTTTTACCATTGGAATCAATTCCTGACAGTATAAAAGGTGCATATTATTCATTTGATCATCACACAATCTTCATCTTCCTCTTGATTGTTTTTCTACTCAATAAGTTCTACTATGGTAACCGGTTACATAAAACGCACTATATATTGGAAGAACCGGTTCCAGATGCTTCAGCGACTTCATTTTTCTTCGCCTTTGTAACCGGACGATCGGTGTGTTTATTTAACGTGGAGTTGGTCGTAGCCTTCATGAATTTGCTACATGCTTTGCACCGTGCCATCTCGTGGGTATCGGTCATTAAGCACAAATCAAAGTGTTTCCAAACGGCAGGGTTTCTCTTTGTTTCCAAAACCATAACCGATCTCATCGTTGCACGCCATTTTAATTGTGGAGCATTGAAAATATAGATTTGAATGTGTAAGTTATGTATTTTTTTGGAGTAGGTGATTGAAAATGAAAGATGGTATTGAATATATATATATATAACACACACACACTAAAACCGATCCTAATGGCAATAATCGGTTTCTAACGGCATTATAGCCGTTGGAAGCGATTTCAACAGTTATTGCAGCTTTAAATTTGAATTACCCGGAGGAACCGGTTCTTTCGAGAAACCGGTTACAACCCTACCCGGAATCAGTTAGTATCGGTTATAGTTTTAATGGTCTGAAACCGGTAGAAACTGGAACCGTTCTTACAAAAACCGGTTCCATTCATACTCATTCAATAACCGGGTATGGTTAAAACCGGTACTAGATATATAAAAAACCCGATATGCCCACCTCTACTACAAGCTCACAAAGCCTTTAAACCGCTGAGCAACCAATGATGTAAAAGCCCAATAAAATAATTTCTAATTATATATATATGTATTTTGTTCGATACGTATGAGTTGAATTACGGATTGTACCTGTTGGTTTTTGAGGAGTGACATTTGAACCGATGAGTTGATGACCTGGTTTAGTGATTGGATAATTTGAGACAAAATAATATAACGAAAACAATCTTTTTAGAATTATAAGACTTGAACTTACCTCTCATACAGTCATACATATAAGGTGTATGTCAACAAATTTTAGTGGATGATGTGTTATGTATCTACAGATGTTGGATCTTGTACAAGATAACAATTTCATACAAAGCGTAGGTGAGAATAGAGGACAAGTGTCCTTGGCTTTAAGGGTAATTCAGTCATTTCTCCCTTAAACAACCCTCACCCTCTATTTTCAAACGGCTATAACTTTTTCTTACGTTAATTTTTTTTAAATTAAACCATATTAACAAGCATTTCATTCTCTTTAATTCGAGCAGTATATTGCTATAGTTTTCTTAAAAAAAATACATGATTTTGAATACCCATTAGTTCATTACGTGATTACGTGATTTTGAATACCCATCACATGACTACGTGATTTTGAATACTCATTACGTAATTACACATTCAACATAAACCATTACATGATTACCAATTTAATATAAATCCATTACGTGATTACACATTAAAAATGATTTGTTATAACTAATGTTATAACAATTATGCTTATAACGTAACCACTCGGTGTGGTTTCACATAAAATATACTATAATGAAATCACGTAATCACGAAATGATTATTAAAAAATCACGTAGTCACGTAATAAATACATAGTAAACTATTGTTATGTAATTACGTAATCACTTACTGCAATTTCACATACTAAAATGAAATCACGTAATCGCGTCTAGTGATTCCTAGGTTTTCATTGTATCATCTTAGAACTAGCTTACAATTAGAAGGTTATGTAAGTGGTACTTTTACAAGTATGATAGTTGTGGGATTCGTAATATTTAACTAGAACTATTTCCATCTAGCACTTCATACACATTCTAGTTGTTCTTAATAGATTGGTTATTTAGGCTCTTGAAAGTGTGGATCACATTCCTAGTTGTCTAATTACAGTAGGATTAAAGTATCTTTAACGAGAGGTTGATCGAATCAGAAATCATAACTTGGTAAATTATCAGATTAAAGGTCATTGCATGTCGGATCCATTACCTTCACTGGTTAAACCTTGATAAATTGTCAGATTAGAGTTCATTCTCATTGGTTAAACCTTCACTTGTCAATTGCCTGAGTCTTTGTGTTAGTTTGTTGATTCCCATTAGTTTTCATTAGGTTAATTAGTCAATTAAACTCCTCAAAAATAACAAACCAATAAATTAGTTAGTTGAGTCAGAGTCTAGTTATGTGTCTCTAGTGTCTCGTGGGTTCGATATCTAAACTTATCAGGCTTTACTACTTTTGATAGGTACACTTGTTTGTCTAGTGGTCTATTAGGAGAATCTAGGTTATAACTAAAGTGTCTAGGTTAGGTTAATATAAATAATTTGAACATACCACATTTAGCGCATCAAGTTTTTTGGCACCGTTGCCGAGACACTTAGGCGATTGCATAATTAGCTTTTATTGATCTTAACTGTTGAATTGGTCTTATTTGTTATTTTTTTAGGCTACTCGGTGTGGGTGACGGGCCTCTCTCCAGGACGACCAGCCATGTCAGCAAACGCGTCAGAGAGCTTGGAGGACGCCCCTCCAGAAGTGGAAGCTTGGAAATGGGTGACAACCCGCCACGTCAGCAAACGCGTCAGAGAGTTTTTTATTTTTCTTTATTAATTAAACTAGCTTTTTAACATTTACTTATATAAATAAAATCATTTTATATTAAAAACACACATTACATAACCTAAAAAAAGTAAAAAATAAAAAAATTACTGGAAAAAATAATAAACATAACCTTAAAAAACCTATGAACTCCATTTTTTGCGATTTTTTCTTTCATTTTTCGCAAATCGGCCGATCTTCTTTAGGATAGGCGTTTATATCGGCTGTCATGATCTCCCACTCTTTAAACACGACCTCGCGTTCCTTCGCCTTCACCTTTTGAGCCGTGACCTCGGTGAACACTCTGAACTGATTCATAAGATCGTCCATTTTGGAACTGGCCCCCAGCGCGGCATGTTTTTTTCCAGCTGCCGCCCTTTTTGATTTGTCCCTGCCCGGGGGACGCTCCTCCTCTCTAACCACAAACTCTTCATCATCGAATTCGGGCTCGTCGTTTATATTTATTTGACAAGGGCTGTCCGAGCCTCCACCCGCGCTGTAACTACCGGTCTCCGAGGTTTTTGTTCGTTTGGTCCTTGCAACCTCATTTGGGACCGGCGCCCACTTGTTGTTGGTTCGCAAAATTTCCCAAGCACGTATGTGGGGGAAAGCGGTTGCATGCGTATCTTCGTATCGACGCATTGCCTCTTTAAACACGTCTTCATCGCTCATCCCACTACGGCGACCAGTATACAAGTTATTGTAAATCGCCGAAAACCGGTTCACGACGGATGCATCTTCCTCCACTTGGAAGAGACGAATCGATATCGCGATAATGACCTTGTTCCATTATCACAAGAAACTTTGACAGTACTTCCTTCCAAAACCCGTCGCCGGTTTGGTTGTTACCTATATTTTTAAATTGTAGCAAAAGTTATATTAAAAAAAAAGTTTATTGTATCAATTTTTGGTATATTTTATAAAAGTTTAGTTATGTACCAATAATGGGGCTTTTGGAAGTGCTAACCCACGCCTGGCTAAGGCCTCCTCCTCCGTCTTCGTCCAGAGTTTCGCCTTCCCTCTCGAAGGTTGTTCTGAAACAACTATAGTTTGTTTCCTTTTTTTTTGTTTGGACGATTGAGGTTGGGTCTTCGGAACAAATTCTTGAACGTCCTCTTCGGGTTGTGGTTGCGAATTGAAAGGGTTTCGCATCATCATTTGTTGAACCGACTGCATTTGTTGCACTTGGCTCATTTGCGAAAAGGCGTTCGGGCTTTGTTGAAAACCCCCAAAAGCGTTGAATGAAAATTGAGACGATGACCAACTCGGCTCCATACTAGGATAGTAGCCGGGTATGGAGAAAATGTTTTGGTTTGGGTTTGGGTTCGGGTTCGGGTTTGGATTTGGGTTCGGGTTGCTCGGGTTGTATGGATCCATGACGAAAGTTGAAGATTTTTAAAAAGGTTGGAGAGTTATAAAAATATGGGAATGGTTTTATAAATTTGAGAGAAAGAGGTGAAGAAAGTGTGTAAAAAAATGGGACGTTATTGGGTATTTATAGGTAAAATTATTAATTTAAATTTTTTTATAAATCTAGCCGTTTATCAACGGCTATATTATTAAAATATTAATATCCACGCTCCGTCTCACACGTCCTCAGGAAGACTGCAGCAACGACGACCGGCCACCGTGGTGTTGGGGGCGTCGTCGCCGTGTGACGCGCTGGGACGGCCCCCGCCTTAGTCTTAGCGTGTTTAATTAGTCCGTATTTGTTATTTGTGTGTTAAGACTTTTCTGTGTTTTGTTTAGCGTGTATAGGTCAGACTCTTCGGGTGTCTTTTCATAGTTTATGTCACACACTCGTTCAGATCACCCGAATTTGCAGCTTTTTCAAAGCCCGAATAAAAGCTTCACAAGCGCTTAAGTCAGTATCTGGACTGCATTCGTAGAATCACTGAATATAAGGTACTCACCCTGATTCCTATTCTACTTTCGATATGGGTGACAACTCACCACCTAGGCGAACCGAGTTTTGCTAAATATAACATGACTCTGACTTGTGTTTAGATAAGTAAAAGAGTTAATTACTGTTTTCGTTCATGTGGTTTGTCAAAAATCATTATTTCAGTCCATTAGTTTAAAAATTACGATTTCAGTCACTGTGGTTTCACTTTCGTAACCATTTCAGTCCATGTGGTTTTACTTCGTAACCACTTCAATCCATTTATTCTATAAGTACAGGGACTGAAATGGATGCGAGGTGGACTGAAACGGTTATGAAAGTGAAACCACAGGGACTGAAATCGCAATTTTTAAACTAATGGACTGAAATGGTGATTTTTGACAAACCACAGGGATAAAAACAGTAATTAACTCTAAGTAAAAAAATAAGGTTTTCTTTCATGCATCATCAAATCATATATAGATAAGTATGTTTAAAATAGTAATAATAATAATACAGTCATAGTTGGTAAAATGTGTGACATCCTGGACCGATCCAGCCTCCAGGTGTAGCCCTCTTTACTGTCTTCCGGTGCTTCAATTTCCAATGGTTTCAACTTTCAACCACCTCAATACAATGCCCTTGATTATCCCCAACATGCAATACTTACCCTTATATTAACAATTTTACCTGCATCAGTACTTTGCTAATTGCTATTTTAATACATTATATTATTATATTTTAATTCAAAACTAAAAACAGCTTCGTGTCTCAACCCAATAAAAAAACAACACGTAGCCTCTATTCGTAGCGCATCGTCATCAACAACTTTTATGATAAATGATAAAGTTGACTAATAAGTTATAACTAAGTGACATAATATATACATTAAATTAACTACGGGGTGTCAGCCCAGTAGTCAGCCTCACCCATTCTAAACGGGAGGAGCGAGTTCGAGTCCAGCTTGACCCGAATAATCCTGCTGGGTAGTAACCGCCAGGCAGCTATGGAGCTAAGTTAGCTTGGGGAGGAAGAACCCTCCCGCGGTCAAGGGTACCGTGCATTTACTCTACATTAAATTAAAATTAAAACTACAGTTTTTTAATTGAAAAATAAGCTATTTGTGTACTAAAAATTTAATTCTACACGGTATAACTTTTAACTTATTTTAATTGCATATGTATATACTAGTAAAAGTCACTATTCAAGAAAAAACTTTTTTTAAGCAAAGAAAATAGCTAAAAAGAATTAAATACCATTGTAGTTTTATTTCGACTTCAGTTCCTTTTGAAAGCTCTTCCACTTTCATTTTCTTTATTTTTCCTTATAATTAAATTGGTTACAACCAAAGGAAATAAAGTCCTTTATTTGTCATACTCATACCTAATTTATTACCTTAAATGAAATAAAGTCCATTTTTTTCATACCAAATTAACTACCTTTTGAATTTTGAATGCACTTGCATCTTCATTTTCATAATTTATTACATTCAATTTGATTACAACTAAATGAACTAAAGTCCTATATTTTTCATACTTTATTATAACAAAATAAATAAATAATAACTTGACTTTAACTAAACGTAAAATACACGTCGTAGGTTACTTAATATTCACCACATGCGTTCTCCTTTTATTTTAAACTCAAAATTTTAACCCACCAACATGGACTCTGAGAAGCAGCAGCCACTTCTCTCCGGTGACACATGTCGGAATGACTACACAAATCTTAAACAGTTGCCGTTGACTTTAAACGGTGACGTTGAAATAAAGGGAGTTGGAGACTTTTGTAGGGAGTTTTATGTGGAGTTTAAACGGCTATGGTATTTAGCCGGACCGGTTATCTTCACCTCACTTTGCCAGTACACCATCAGCGCCACCACCCAACTCTTCGCCGGACAACTCGGAACCATCCAACTTGCCGCCACCTCCGTCGAGAATTCCATCATTGCCGGTTTCTCTTACTCCATCTTGGTATGTATACATATTTTAGCTTTTTGTATTTTATAAAAAAAATCCTTATTTTACAACAGAAGTGCCATAAAACAGTGACATAATAAATTATATTACATATTTTTATTAACATTTTCATCGAAAATACTACTTTATTATTTTTATGTTTTTGAACTCAAAATAACATGAACAGTAGTGAAAATAATAAGAAAAAAATATACAACTTCCGACGGAAATGTGTTGGAAACAGTGGTTTCGTATACGTTTTCAACGGAAAGATGTGTAGAAAACTATTCGGTTTTTTTATTGGAAAATAAGACCCTTGATTAAACACAAAAATCCCAACGCATTTGACTCTTTTTTATTATTATAAAATAAAGCACACCATTTACCTATAATAGCCCTAACAATCTATATTTACAGAGGTGGAGTAAGCTCGTTAATTTAGAAGTATTTAAAAGATTTACCATGCAATCATACAATAATAAAAAAAATTATTTTGAGGTGTAGGCTATGTTTATCAATTAGGCCTCTTTTAATATATCATACTTAATTTGGGCTTTATTATTATATAAGTTTTGTTTTATAAAAGGTTTGGGATTATTAAAATTTGAATTTTAAAAATTAAAGTATCCTATTTTTTAGAGGTATCTCCGTATTTGTTTAGAAGTACCCTTTATATAAAAAAATTTTATAAAAAAACACTACAAAGACGAAGTTAAACCGTAGCCGTATACCCTACCCCTCTTATACTCTAACTCCGCCACTGGATATTTATACTGTACTTATACTATTTTAATATTTTTAACTTAAATCAAACTCTAGATCAAATAATCCTAGAAGATAAACCTATTTATTAAGCCGATAATTCAAACTACTTATGCAAATAAACCAAACTATCTTTATCTCATATGAATATTTATTAACCGGATTAAACTTTCTGGATAATCTATCAAATTTGAATTATCCCTTCATTACATTCCAGTGTAAATAATTGTTTGTAATAACTACATAACTTATGGTGCATAGTATGGGATGGGGGTGCTCTAGAGACACTATGTGGCCAAGCTTACGGCGCCGGCAAGATCAAAATGCTCGGAATCTACCTCCAAAGAGCATGGATCGTTCTCAACACCGCCGCCGCAGTCTTAATATTCACCTACATATTCGGGGTCTCAATCCTCCACCTGCTCGGTCAAACAGCCACCATAGCTACAGCGGCTGGAAGTTTCGCCATTCCTATGATACCACAGTTATTCGCATATGCAACCGTCATTCCAATAATTAAATTCCTACAAGCACAAAGCATCATTCTGCCTATGGCGTTGATTGCGGCAATGGCAGTCATCAGCCATGTGGTTTTGAGCTGGTTGTTCATGATGAAGCTCGGGTGGGGGCTTACCGGTGCAGCGGTGGTTCTTGATGGCTCGTGATGGTTCATAACATTGGCTCAGTTCACGTATGTTTTGTCGGGTTGGTGTGGACAAGCTTGGTCTGGTCTTTCGTGGAAGGCTTTTAATAATCTCACGGGGTTCCTTCATGTTTCTTTTACCTCAGCGGTAATGTTTTGGTAGGACTCATCAACCATTTAATTCCAAAAAAAAATTCATTTTGACAAACTCTTTTTTTTTTCTTATGGCTAATTTCCTTTTTTTTATTTGTCTTGCAAAGGTTTTTGAACCCACGATTTAATAAATGACTTTGTTATTTACTTATTTTCTGATTTTTTTCTCAAATTCTTAGTCTGGTTTTTTTATATATATTTAGGTATTCAATTATTGCAAAATTTCTATAAACAACATTAAGGTCTTTGATAATAAATATATGCTTAAATTTTTTTATTTTGTTTTAGAGATTTTAGGTGGTGGATAATTTATGATTAAAAAAATTATTATTAATTACTTTTCTTTGAACGGCATTATTATTATTAAATATAACTCTTAAAGTCTAAATTCGTGCTATAGGGATTTCAAACACAAGTTTTCAAACATTGTGCATCAATTAAAAAAATATTTTATAAGATTAGATGAGACATATGAAATTGTCCCAAGTAACAATAACTAGAGAAATATGTTACTTTTGGCACCTTTTAATTCAAAACCGTTATTGAATATAAAACTTTCTAGCTATATATGTGGTTGATTATTTTATTATGAAACAATTGCTATATAACACAAAGGTGTTTTCTAGCTTGGGGACTTGGTATACAATGTCGTTGGTTCTCTTCGCTGGTTACTTCGAAAATCCAGAAATCTCGGTTGATGCATTATCTGTGTGGTGAGATCTTTATCTTTGTATCTAGTTACTTACCATCTTGATACACGATGGCCATCAAAATCTTTGATGGTTCTAGGTTTCAGAATGTGGTTATCATAGGGTCGGAGATCTCTAATATGACACAAAGATAATGGAATTTTGGGTATGTTTGGGTTGCCTAATATAATTTATTTTTTTAAACATGTTAATTCGAACACGACTTATTTAATAAACTTTATCACTGATCATATAGATCTATTTTGATTGACTACTGATAGAAAGTTTTTGGGTATAACGGCCGTTTAACATGCCCAAATGACCCACCTCTCTCTTCTAATATAACTTTTATAATTTTTTTGTGAAAGGCGAATTTTCTTCTAATCTTGTGGAACTTGAACCCGAGACGTTAAATCCTAGGCATTCCAAAAGGTTTTGCATTTACCGATGGACCACCAACCCCATTGTTCAGTTTTTTTAATTAAACAAAGTATATTATCACTTAACAATTTTATTTATTTCTTCTCGTATTCATATTAACATTGCATACTGCATTGCAGTTTCAATATATTAGGATGGGTGAGCACAATTTCTTCAGGACTAAATGTAGCAGTAAGGTTTGCACCTAATCTCGATCAAACAATCATTTATACTAGCGAAAGATTTCAAACAAATGTACGTGATTGTTGTATCATAATAACAAATATACCATTTGTACGTATATTTTTTTACCCAGTTTTGAAAATAAGTAAACTTTTGTCGTGTTATTATACTAATAATGTGTACAATATGATTACATTTAGTGGCATAAGGAAATATCGCAAATTGTATAAAAAAAGGTGTGTGTGTATATATATAAACACTTATAAACATGTACAAATATAAAATTTGTCTATACTTCAAAAAGTGTTGATACAAATGTTATTTGATTTGTATGCCCTTAAGCCTGAGCATTTTTGTTTATATAATTATAACCAGTAAAGTTCTTTATTTTGTAATATACATTACACTTATAAAACTGTACAACTTTCAATTCAAAAATGTAATCATCTTGTACACATTTAAATGTATGAACAAATTGAATAAATTATATGCTTTTCAAAAGTAGAAGAAAAAGATATATTTGTTATGAGAGTAATCATGGAAGGTGTTACTATAGTGTAAGGGTGTCGAATGAACTCGGATACAGAAGACCAAGAATCGCACAATTGGCAGTGATAGTCGTGGTCGTAACGTCACTACTAATTGGACTGCTTTCGACAACAGTACTTCTAGTGTACAAGAAACAGTACCCGAGATATTTTACTACCAGTCAAGAAGTAATACAACTCGTCGAAGAACTCACATTGTTGCTCGGAGGTAGTACTATTGTCACCAGTATGCAGTCTGTGCTTTCAGGTAAACCACCAAAATCCCGAAACTTTACTGTAAAAAATAACAATTCGCTACGATTTTCATGTCACTTGCGTTGAGAATGACATCATTTTGGTAGATGTTAAACTAGTGCTATATGTTGCAGGGGTGGCCATTGGGGCAGGTTGCAGACCACAGTTGCTTATATGAACATTGGGTCGTATATCTGTCTTGGCATACCATTGGGCCTTTTGCTCGGGTTTAAATTCGATATGGGTGTCAAGGTTACATCTCATTTATGAACATAGATGATAGAAATTAGAGCATATGTGATCATATAGTAACCAAATTTTATCAGTTTTTTTCAAAACCTATTTAAGAGGGTTAATCATTCAAGTTTCACTTGTGCGCCTATAATATATATATGTGTGGGCCCTTGGGGGGGGGGGGCAAAAAGTGGCGGACCTAGAGTGATAGAAGGGGTAACCTACGTTGCCCCTTGACTCTCCGACGGTAGTGTAAATTTTGGAAAAAATTAACGTTTTTTTCGATTTCATTACCCTTTGCATTGAAACGTTACCCCTATGCGCATTTTCTAGATCCGCCACAAAAGTGAAATTGCACTAATTTTAATGTTATTTTACTAATTCCGTGAACATAACGTTAAAAGCGGCAGACGGTTAATCATGCATCATGTTGCTCCATTGATACCCGAAAGACAAGGGGGTACATGCACTAATCACTAATCGGCCAATGTCCCGATTGTTGAGTGTCATGTGCCTTATGTCCAAGGCTTTATACAAAACTACTATCGAGCCAGGGGTCTCACTGGAAGCAGCCTCTGTATTCCTACGGGGTAGAGGTAAGGCTATCTATATCTTACCCTCCTCAGACTCTACCTTAGCTTTGCTATTGGTGGGATTTACTGAGTATGATGATGATGACCAGTAATACGAGTTGTAGGTCAAATATTCACGTGTATGTGATTGGTGGTTAGACCTCTTGAAAATGGTTTTGAGTCACTTGGATAGAATAATAGTAAAACTTGGTTACCAAACACTTGCGCTTGAAATTCGTCCAAAGGAAGTGATTTTTGGTTGTAACGATATTTGTGTATGAAACCCAGGGAATATGGTACAGAATGGTTTCGGGAGCAAGTATGCAATGCTGTTTGTTGCTAATGATGGTTTGGAGAACAAACTGGAACAATGAGGTACAAAGTGAAGTTTGTTTTTTCGTATTCTGAATAAGTAGAAATGAAATATTGTAAATATTTAACTAATGATCTCTATGGAATGCAGGTGAACTTCGCAGAAGACCGAATAAAACAATGGGGCGGTACTGATATTCGAGGGAAAGCGGATGACGAAGAAAGAACAAGCTAACAAATTAAGGCTGAATATTCCACTTATTAAACCTAGTGTTTGATGTTACTTACTACTAGGCTGGTCAAAGTTTAATACATTTTTAATATTACCTTTGATTTGCAGGCCTACTACACTTGGTTTTTTTAAAATGTAAAATATCCCGTTTTTAATAGCTTATAGAATGGTTACAACTTACAATCCAACATGGTTTGATCATTTGTTTCAAAAGGAACCTTTAAAGAGACCATCGGAAGATTCATGGGGTGTTTGGCTAAGCTTTTCCACACCTCTTTGTAACTTGTTGACTTTTATAAAAAAAAAGTTAATAAGGAGAAAAAGTGTTTGACAAACTCAAAAGAACTTTTTAAAATGACTTCTTGTATAGAGAGGAAAAGTCAGTTTTGAAAAAAAAACATTGTGACTTTTTGAAGCTTCTTATAATTTTTCATAAAAAAGTTACAAAAATACCTTAAGTTAGAACATTGTGCTTTTTGAAGCTACTTATAACATTGTCTGTTTTAGTCATTTTACAGGAATAAGTTAAGTCAAACATTTTTTTTTAAAAACAATTTATTGACTTATTGGTTTTACCCAAATCCAAATCCTTTTTCAAAAACTCCTTTTCAGAAAGTTATAAGTTAATAAGTCTTTTAAACAAAAAGTCATTTTTAAGTTAAATAAGCTTAGCCAAACACCCCATAAAGTGGATTGGGCTTAAAATCTGAAAATAAGGACACCATTTGTTCTGTCAAACTGGTTCCTGGTATGGGCTTGATTTGCTTATTGGTCTTAATGTCTTACAAGCCCGTTTTGTAATTTTCTTTTCAGTAGCTTGTAATTTTTTCATATCATGGGTAACCTGGCCAAACAGGTAGAGCAGGTCGAAATGAGTTTGTGGTCAAGTTGTGTTAAGGTCGAAACGTACATTTAAAAAAATGTATCATGTTGGTTCAGGTCAAAACGAGTTCTGACCAAAAGAGCTCGTCTTCTAAATGTTGTTTGTATCAACATAGTTGCTCCCGTCTTATTTACTTTTTATGGCGGCTAGAGACGACAGGGGTGTCGATGGCGGTGGGCCGGGTGGATATGGTAGTGAATGCGGTGTTTGGAACCTGTTATATCTTCTCAATCATATCCTCTACAGTATGAGCAAATACAGGACTGGAAATTCACAAACAACTAAAAAGCAATCCACTTTTTGCTTGATTCCTCAGGCTCCAACATATGCAAGACTTTGTTACAACAGGTGTACATGTTTCAACACAAACACAAGGCCCATGATGACACCAATGAATCCCACATTGCACCTTTTTTTTCACACGTCCCACCACAAGAAGTCACTACACATGTTTCTAACACCCAAGCAGTTTCTCACATGGAATCTCACACTTATAATCCCTCTCAAAACACTCTTTTTCCTCTTATGCCTCTTACCACAATGACACATGTAAACTCTTCTACCTCTACTTGTAAACACATTTTGAAATGCTATTTTTTGTCAAGGGCTTAAATTACCTTACATGTATGTAGTGTTAGATAATCACATTACCAAGCTAATTATAACCTATGTTGTGTTAGTTATCAACATTAAATTTAAGAGAGGAGCACAGTGATAGAAGCGGGTTCGAGATGGATAGTCTCCCAAGAACAAGAGAAAAGACAGCGATCGGGAATCTTTGTTTGCTTAACTTTTGTATTGTTTTACCAGACCGGTTCTTGAATTCCCCCCTTTGTTTACGATTTTTTTAAAGGCAAATACACACTTTTTTTTAATCTACTCATTATCACATTGTGGTAACTTTAATTAATGAAGATAAACACGTAGTGCAATTGACCAAGAGACTGATCTCTTTGTTTACTTAACTCTTGTATTGTGTTAACAGGCCAGTTCTTCAGCTTGTGGCCCAACGGTTTGCATTTAAACTGATTTTATTTAGTTTCATAAAGATAGATTATTAAACCTAAAAAAGTTCATAATTCAAGTATTAAAAATAATTATACAAATCATTTGTTTATACAATACACATAAAACAAGTTGATATATCTCTCTCTAATTTTTGTTTTATCGGTTCATCAGTTTATAAATATAATTTTGTTAAAACCTATGTAATTCATCCATTGCTTATAAAGCAAAAGTAATTGTGTATCTATATCTTTATAACCTATGTAATTCATCCATTGCTTATAAAGTAATTATGTATCTATATCTTTATACTATATTACAATATATCAAGTTTGACATTTTAAAATTTAAGTATACTATTATACTTGCTTAAGGTATAAGTTATAATGCAAATGTCAAAAAAAATTAGGCAAAATCTTTCTTTTAAACAATACTTACACATTTACTCCTCAACTTTTGTTTATTTAAATAATAGTTACACTTTGACCATTTATTTTAAACCAACTAATCACACGATTTGCAAAAGTTCATAACTTTTTTCATACGTTTATATTTTGTTAAGGTTAAACCATAAAAACGAACATTTTATTTTCTTTAATTTTACTATAGTATCGCGATAGCTTTTTTTAATTTTAAAAATTTAATATATTTACGTGATTAACAGTGTCATGATGAGTAATAACTAAATGTTAAACAAATGAACCAAAAACAGATAAAACAGAACTTAAATTAAAAAAAACGAATTAACCAAAAATTCAGAAATTTTTTATTCCCCTGGTTGACTAAAATTAACCGTACCCAACCCAACATATGTTCATATATCTCTAGCTTTTATGCATCCATATCATGTTTCATACCTCCATTTTATGTTTTGTGCACCACAATTTTTTAAGAAAATAATTTAGCCCAACTTTGGTTTTGGTTATTAATTGAAATTATACGAAAAGAAAGCCGACAATCTCATCGGATAAACCGAACCGATTAATCAAATATCAAATTGATAATAAATTAGGTTAACCAATGATTTCAGTTTCGGTTGAAGCTAATAACCAAACCAAATTGATCACCGTACACACCTCTGATTGTATCTGTAATCCTCGCCGCATTGTGCGGGCACCCTTCTAGTATATCTCAAGGCGTAACCACTATTATAAGTTTCAAATTTCAATCATCTACTTATATGATTAGATATTGTAGTGTAGCTGAAATAAGTTAGCGAATTATCCAGCTATTTATCATGGTAGTTAGTCTGAAATAACCGAAACTCTGAATCCGGAATCTCCGAAATTTCAGACATTTGAAATTTCGGGTCCGGATTCGGATAGTATTGTTGTTTAAAATTTTAGATATTCCGGATATCAGAATTATTCAAAATATTTTTTTTAAATTATTAAACAATAAATCTTAAGTAGATATTTATGAAAATCATTGCTCGTTCTCATATTTTATAACCGTCAACTCTTTCCGTGTTTTGTCCTTTTATTTTTACTACAATTTAATTTAACTTTAGTTTAGTTATATTTTCCTTTTGTAATCAAACAACACAAGTAATACTAATTACGTCTTTCGTAGATATGATACCTTACTTAGTTTAGCTATCGAGACTCTTTAAGTTTTTATATAAGTTGAATCGGAATCATGAGTTAGAATTCCATGATAATTTTGATTTGAACCTATGATTAATATGATGTTGATCACATGGAGAGTGGGAAAAGTGGCAAGCATGTTGGAAACATGTTTGAAGCAAAAAACAGATGATATAATATGTGGAGACAACCGTCGATGTGACCAAATGGGTCTTACCCAGATTCTTATTGGACCAGTTGTTTTATTTATTTATCTCCTCATGAGTCATGACCAAGAAGATAGTGTGTCAATGTTACATTTATTTTCCAAGTGTTCTTTTTTGAAGGTATTGTATTTCTATACATTTTGCCAAAATTATATGTATAGTGTTTGAAGTGTAAGCGTTGTCGCAAAAGTTATCCTAAACATTACAAAGTTATCTATTAATTAAGTTCGGTCAAAGTAACCAAATATTGACTAGACTCTTAAATGAAACAAAGGACCATAACTGAATTAAGTTCGGTCAGTTAACCAACATGTAGACCTAAATAAAATAGATAATAAAATCAACTCTCTAAAATAAAACTTAAATTATTAAAAAGAAAAGTCTTATGATTATTATCTCTTTGAGTTATGTATCTTTTTTTTTTCACTTTTTTGTTGCATTCCCACCGTTCCACAAATGAGTCGCTTGTTCGAATCATAGATCCCCTATCATTCTTCCTCACTTAAAAATAACATCTCCTTGGGTTCTTGGAGTAGAGATGTTAGTTTATGCATTTTTTGCGTCTTCTACTTCCAAAAACTCCTCCATCATCACCATCAGTTTCACATTTTCGTCAATTATTAATTTTGTTGGTGTTTCAATAATCTCCACATTATGAACACAAATAAAAATTTTTAACATCACAATTGTCTTGTTCCTTTCATTATTTTTTTTATTTCTTGACTCTCCACCACGCTAACATCTTTTGCTACCTTCAACATTATGGTTGGAGTTTCTGTATGCTTGTTGTAGACCTCTATATATTTGTGTTGCACATCATTACCGTAACAAGATCCATCGGTTTCAACGTTTGAATGATCTTCAAAATGAAAATACTTCTTGTCATGTATCAAGTTGAATAGGAATGGCCTCTTTATGTTGACATGATTTTAATAGCTATGATTAGCGCTCCCAACACCTCCTTTGCTCACAATGGGATGTCGAATAGCCCTTTGGTGACCACCCTCATGATTTTTGTGGGCATTTCTACCACCTACGATCATGACACACAGTTCATCAACGATTGTGTCGAGTTTGTCTGCTTTACATCCAACGCACACCACAAATCATCAACCCCGTGATCTCCACTTTAAGAATTAGAAGGTGGATTTACTCCAACGTGATGTGCCATCAGGATACTCACAAGTTCTGATACCACCTGAGGCGGAACGGAAGCGATAAAAGTACTAGATATGTTCTAACACACGCTTAGATAAAACCCATATGGGAGAAAATTTATTAATATAGTAAAAGTTAGTAAAAAAATAGTAAATAATCGGATTCGGATGTGGATTTATGAATGTTTTTAGTTTTTAGTGTTGGAAATTTGAAAAATCGAACATCGGTTTAGTTTTAATCTATGCACGAAATTGTTTTTTTTTTAATTCGATACATTTGGATATCCGAATCCGTATCCAAATTTCAGATATGGATTCAGATATTAATATTCACTATCCGAAATTTTCGGCTATCTGAAAACCGATAATCCGATCTTAAAAAACACCCCTAGAGACACCCCTGACGACTAGAATACACACATTCCGGCGATTTTTCTAACCTGCCCACATAAACCGGAACCCGTAAACACCCCACCACCTAACTATGTCTTAATTGTTTTTTTTAACTCATTTTTCACCTCTAAAGGATGATCAAATTTTTATTTTTAACAGTTTCATCACCATTTTCAATTAGCGGAAACAAACTTGTCTTCCTATCAAAAGAAAATAATCAGATGGTTGTTTTGACACAAATAGCCTTGTTAGGACATTAGAGAATGTTTATTAACATGTTAGTTTTCGTTAGTATACCTAAATTGCAAATGTTTATAAATATCATAATTCATATGTAATCATGTAATGAATAAATGCTTTATTTCTCTAGTCTGAAACATAATATAATATATATATAAATATTAATGGGTGGTAGATATGTGTCATATGAATGCCGGAAAAGAGGACACCTGGACAACGTTGACTTGTGCGTGTGTCATTCTAATTAGCCACGTGTCCTGTTGAGCAAGAAGAATCTGAAAGTCGTTAGGCAACGCGAATCCGGTGTTTCAGTTGATTTTTATGCAAATCAACGGACGGCGCATCACAACCCATTTAAGCACGCTTAAAGTATCATGAAATCATTAACATTTATATCAATGTTATATAGAATATGTAAAGGTGTATGGGCAATTCAATCCACGATCAAACATAAACTAATCACATAATCAATTTAAGATTTTTATGCAAATCAAAGAAATATCATCACAATCCATTTAAGCATGCTTAAAGATCGTGAAATCATTAACATTTATATCAATGTGCGTATACCCTCATTAAGACATGCTTACACCACACCTTTAGTCTCTTCAATTTATTTATTGAATTTGTACGTCTCAAAGTTAGCATGTTACACTTTTTTTAGCTGCAAAGAATCTCATGTGTAAACCTACCTTACTCGAGGTCATGTCTTCCTCAACCGTCATGAGATCATGCCCTCCTGACGTGTAGAAACAGAATGGAATCGATAAACCCTCGCCCCCATCAGGTTCGAACCTAGATTAAAACCCTGATTCGTTCCTTCACCCGGATGTCACTCGAAAATGGCCCAAGCAGAAATCGAACTTGCACCTCCACTAAGGAGGGCAAACCTTTTGACCATTGGATCAACATCTCAGACATGTTACACATTTTTTAAATGGCAATTAGCCTACGTTTAAATACTTCTTTTACCCACAATAAGACTTTTAACATTCACCATTGGAAGAAACTACACCTTAGCAAACACTTTGATGGCATTAGGTTCCAACTTCTTTAGTAGTATTTTTCGCATCCAACTTAAGGTATTTAATGGTTTTTAATTAAATAATAATTAACAGTTAAATTTCATAATTATATGACAACTTTTATGATAAAGATGTTAAAATTACATCTTAAACATATCCATATGAATGATAAAACATAGAAGCTAATATACCAATCAATCATTTGGCATTAGTTAGATATATATTGGTCCTTGGGGTAATTTCACGTTGGGACCTTTGAATTTACGTTTGTTCCAAATTCCTAAACAAAGACCACAATTTGTTTTTGTGTAGTAAATTAATATAATATCTTTTTTAGTGTTTTTGAAGCTTAATTATGGCTATTCGTCTAAATTATTAGCTGATGGTCCTTAATGTTTTGAAATCGGACCGGAAACGACCGGTCAGACCGACCTGGTTTATTCTATCAGATCAGATTTGAGTCAAACTAGTGGTCGGTCCGGAAAATCGGGTGGTCAATCCAGATTTTTTAAGGGTTGAACTGGATTTTGATTTAATTTTTTTTCAATTAAACCCTATTTATTTTTATAACATTTACGGCATAATCAGGTTCTTGCATCCCATCCGATCAGTTTGATCGGCCCGACTAGTAGACCGGTTCGACTTCAATCCTGAAAACATTGATGGTCTCTTAGGCTATTAGTCAAGGTATTTCTCTTTAGTAAATTGGTATGGGTTTGAATTTCACAAAGGATAAAGTTGGTAGATTTTAAGTGTATTTTTTAGGGAGTATGTCTTCTCCCTTATATAATTTTAAAGAAAAAAATAAAAAACTTTGTTCAAAGTATCAAGACGTTTTGCTAACTTTTTTAATTCATTATGACCAGTTTAAACAAAAAAAATCTATAAAACCCTTCAGAAAACTACAAATTCTTCTAAAGTATTCATGTAAAATAGATAAACATATAAAAATGAAAAGATTTTTTTATTTTTTGTTTGATCTCACAGCTCAACAATTGTGCCTATTGAAATAAACTTTTAAAACACTATGATCATATTAGGTATAAAAAAGTAAGTTATATTAGTATTTTAATGAAAAGTAAGGTGTTGTTTTAGTTAACGAAACATGACTAATAGTTTTTACTTGTATCAAAGAAAGTTCAAACATGAACATGTTATTAATAATTAGATAACGAATCATGACTAATCATTTTTATTTGTATCAAAACAAAGTGCATTGATCGTTGTCTTTCTGAATTTGTTAATAGACGCTAAATCAAAGAAAGCAAACATTCTTGAAAGGTATGTCATCCTTTATCCTTATTATAATAAACTATCATTAGAGTCTGCGTTTCGCGGCGGGTCATGGGAGGTTGCTAGCGAGGATTGGAGCCCGTGCTTCGCGAGAGGGTCGTAGGAGGTTGATGACGAGCATGTATATATTTCATGATATATCGATGGGTTAGTTTAAACTATGCATGCTTTAATCTAAATGAGTAAAAATAAGCAATCAACACAGTTAAGAAAACATGTTTGGACTTTGGAGTTAAGTTCACTTTAACTATAATAAGGTAGATAAAAAAATGCTTATATTTGTCACCTTATACATCGAAGGGTTAATATATATCATGTATGCTTTAATCTAAACGACGATAAATATAAGCAACCAACGCGATTAACCATGTCTAAAGTTAAAAGTTAGCTTTAGTTATAATAAGTAAAATAAAAAATAACTAAACCTATAAAAAGATAAAAGAACAAATATTTCTTAAAAAAGAAAAAATAACTTTATTAAACTTCAAGGGCTATATGATAACTCTACTAAGAGCATTTATATTGGAACCTCTATATTAATACATCCTGTATTAATACATCTTGTATAATATAGAGGAAGAAATAAAGAAAATAACAAAGACACCACTACATTGCAATCTCTAAAATAGAGAAACTTTTATAGATATTAAAATAAACATTTATATTTAGATGCTCATATCTATGCCTTTATATATTTATTGTGGTGTGTAGGAAAGAGAAATAAATAATAAAATAAGTGATTGTAAGTATGATAGAGAAATAAATAAAGAGTTGGATGTGAGAAGTTTTTGAAAAGTAAACTTACTTTAAAGAAAATTATGTTTTTTATTAAATTATATAAATGGAGGTAAAGGCTCCAATGTTAATGCTTTAAAGTTTGGAAGTCGAAACATAAATCGCTTGTAGTAAAAATAATTATTATTAAACTTTCTCATGGTAAATATATTAAAGTCTAAGGGTATATGTAAATCGTTTATAAAACAAAATTATTATTGTTTAAATGTCGTGTGATAATTCTATTAAAGTATAGGATTGTAAACGTAAATTAATTATAAAAACAATGATATTAGACCTTATATTATGAATTAAACAATTAAAGTAAATAATATCAAATATACATTTAGTACTGTTCAGGTTTTGAATTGTTATAGTATAGAATAATTTCAAATAATCCTTCGTGTCAGCATCATATGAGTTGTCACCAAAAAATTATATCTTTTCTTATTTTAAGTAGTTTAATTTTTGAAATCTATTTACGTTAACGTTTTCTTTATATGCAAGAAATAAATTTTTTAGTAAGAACTCAACTTGCGGGAACCATGTCACCAGTAATTTAGTTACTGCTGATGATTGGATCTATCAATATATTTCAATTATTATTTTGTTTATCACTTTCCACGAATCTTTCTACTAACAAGGCTGACCCAAAAGCAATTTTTCTAGGCTTCGAACTACTGAGGCGTTGTCCCTTGGATTCAAAGGGTTCTTCGAATCAAATTAACCTCAAATGATTGTGTGCTCCACACCACCTTCTTCTCTTATTTCCTTTTGGTGCTATTTAAATTGTAAAATAACTAGAGTCTTTTAATTACGCTAAAATCAACTACATATTTATCCATCCCGGTTTCTTAAGACATTTTTAAAGACAAAACAAAAACAAGCCAGGTAAATAAATCTTAGATTAAAATGATAAATTGGTAGTCTCATTTGAAATAAGTTTCTAAGGGTGAAAGGGGCGCACCCCTCGTTAGGTGGGGAGAAATTTTCTTTAACCCAATCATATGTTAACATGTCATTTCCCCTCTATAACTCGCTCTTGTCAAAAAACATAAGGGGTGCACCCTGATGTGAGATGAGGGGAAACTATCTTTTTATAAACTATTAATTATTTAATAAATGAAACATACTTTTAATAAAACAAAAGAAAAAACATTACATTAAATTAAAAAAAACGGTACATTAATTAAAAATACTAAAAATAAACTAGATTAAACTAACTAAAATTACTACTCTTCGTCGGAGTCCATCAATACGTTGGGTAAATCCATTCTTCCAGATGCTCAACGAGATCATGTTTTAGTCTACAATGCGTATCTTCATCCATAAGCTCGTTTAACACACTGTCATCGAGGGCTGGCTCGACTGGAGGATCGCAAATATGTACTGGTGCTATCGAGTTTCCGTCGTCTTTTAAAATCATATTGTGTAAAATAATACACGTATACACCACGTACCTAAATTTTTCACACTCCTAGCACGCATTAGCCGATTCATTATACCCCATTTTGACTTCAAAACATCAAAAGTCCGTTCTACGTCTTTTCCTGCCGTCTCATGTTGCTTCTTGAATTTCTTTTCTTCTAGTAGGTGAGGATGTGAAAATGTTTTGACAAACACGGACCATGTAGGGTAGATTTCATCCATGAGATAGTAAGCACGTTTGTATAAGTGCTTGTTAACGTAAAATGGACATTTTGAGGCCGTTCCATTTCGTTCGGTATCAAATAATTGAGATTGCTGAACCACATTGATGTCGTTTTGTACACCTGGTGGACCGCAAAAAGCATGCCAAACCCATAAATCTTGAGAGGCCACACTTCGAGCATAACTGTAGAGTAACGGTGAACTCCTCTCATATATTGGCCCCGAAACTCTGTGGGACACATTCTCCATACAAAATGGGTGCAATCAAGGCTACCCACCATACCAGTAAGGTGATGCTTATTCTCATGAGCTTGGTATAAAAGCGCCATGTCGTGGCTTGTTGGCCTACATAAGAACTCGGGAGAGTATATTTGTACATACCGTTTGGCAGAAATATCTAGACACTCGCGTGAAGTCCTTTCAGCCATATGTAAATACTTGTCGTTCTCATCTGGAGTGTTACTGGTTGCAAGTTGTGTTAACAGCCGATGTAACTTTTTGCAACGGTGTAAAACTCTTTTTCATTCTCCCATCTACGCCCCCTTCAAACCACAGATTATTAGCTTTCATGTTGCTCACAGTTTTTAGAAACAATCATTTTGATATACGGAACCTATGAACGAAAAATATCTTCATTGTATTTCGTTCCTCGACAAAATAATCCGCCATAAGGGGTTACGTGGCCACTCTCACGATCACGACGAACAAAACGTTTCGTATTAGATGTGCTGTGTCTTGTAGTTCAGCTTCATCGATGAGATTTTGGAAAAAAGCTATGTTACTATTGGATAAATCACTGGTATCGGGTGGGAAAAACAATGGTATTTCTTTACCATTTTTAAAATATGGGTAGAGATTTTAAAAACTTTTTAGGAGAAATGAAAAATGGGTTAGTGTGAATTTGTTTAAAAGGATTGGGTTTATATAGTTTTAAAATATATAAAAAAACATTTTTTTAAATAATGGTTATATAGCCGTTGAACATCAAATGGTCCACTCCAAAGTTTATAGTTCAATCGGTGAACATCCACCGAATTCAAAGCACCCGCGAGGTGAATAATATTAGCGGAGGTGTGCCCCCGCAGCAAACCAACACCCTGCACCACTCCCCCCACCCCCTCCCGTTCCCCTTAATATATTTAACATTAAAGGCTACATAAAGAATCATCTAAAGTATGAATACAATAAGAGCCATATATTGTTATTGTACGTTAATTCATGTTATTGGCCGACATGACACTGAAATAAAAATGTTTTTGTAGTTTTATATAAAGCCAAAACAAAAGGTAGAGGTTAGCTTTACGTCAAGTGTATCATGTAACCCAAGACACGGAACAACAAATACACCTACTAACTAATACTATACCCCACTTGAACTAACACCCCCCTCCTATCGATATTTAGCATCACTATAAAATGGCGCCTCGAATAACCTTCAAAACGCAACACAAATAGACACTAAACACTTGGTTAGTTGCTTTACATCTCGATCTCAAATGGAAGTTAAGCCCACCACAACCATCAAATTCCTTTGCAGTCACGGCGGTAAGATCCTCCCTCGTTATCCCGACGGCAAGCTCCGTTACCATGGTGGCCAAACCCGAGTCCTCGCTGTTGACTGCTCTATCTCTTTCTCCGGTAGGTCTTCAATTCCGCCATGAATTTTATCTTTTTATTTTTTGGTTTTCATGATTGGAGCTGACGGGTTCGAAGGGTCACCCGTTTAACTCATTTATTTTTTATTTATAATTTTTAGTACGTGTTCCTCAAAATCTAGAATTCAATTGAGAAATACGCTTAGATTTTTATATTTTAAATTATAATAGTTTTATTTACATTTGTATTTTTTGTTGTAAAAATTAAAGAAACAAATTTTGGGTGACACTGGTCGTGTTAATGTCAACCCGCGAATATTTGTACCGCGTTCAATTCATATGCCTAACACAATTTTCGGGTTTGGGTTTGGGTCAAAGTTTCAGGTTCAGGTCGGTTTCGGATATTGAAATGAGATTTGCTTTTCTTAGAACGGAAAATTTCTTTAATACCGTCGTCTGTGAGACTTGAACTGAAATGAGATTTGCTTGACTCCCAGAATTACTTATGAAACTCGGTGAACTTTGCGGGACGCCAGTGGCTCTAAGATGCCAATTGCCGACGGAGGATTTAGACGCGCTTGTTTCGATCACATCCGATGAAGATCTAGCAAATCTCATTGAGGAATATGATCGAACAGTTGATGTGCACTCTTCATCTAATCTCAAAATCAGAGCATTTCTCACGCTTCCAAAGAAATCCTCACCTATTCCTTCACCACCCAGATCTCCTACCACCACTAGGATAACTAATTGCACGCAGCAGATGTTAAAACCACCGGGAAAACTTCACTTCCGGTATAATAAGTCTGCCGGAAATCTGTTACGTTATGCATGTGAAAATTCAAGCCAGAGATACCTTGTTCATAGTGGTAATTACTGGCAATAAGAGTTTTACACGTGGCATGGGATCTTGATCGGAGAACTTTTGAAAAATTAAAAATATATATATACACGTGCTATATTGAATGGTCTTTCAATGAATCTATGATTTGGATCGGTATTTTTTTATGATCCATTCAGTTTCTAGTTTTAAACACTCTCCATTCCTATTGGGCCCAACGCGTCTTTACACTTTTATCCAATCTTTTAAATACCTGTACGAACTAGAGATGGGCATAATCGGGTTTTATTATTACCCGGAACCGGTTCCAAACCGAAACCAGTTCTGCTTGGATGTCATTGGAACCGGGTATGGTGTGGAACCGGGTCCGGTTCCTACCCGGGTTCACACCCAAGAATATGGAACCGTGTAGAACCGGGTACGAGTATTATGGAACCGGGTATGGTGTGGAACCGGGTATGGTGCGGAACCGGTTCCTGATAGTGTTCAGAACCGGTTCCTGACAGTAAAAACCTGACTTTTACTGTTCAGAACCGGTTCCTGACAGTAAAAACCTGACTTTTACTGTTCAGAACCGGTTCCTGATAAAATGTTACCGGTGGAACCGGTTCCTGATTAAAAAATCGTTTTTTTTTTTGTATATAGACCCCTTCCTACTTACCGGTTCCTGATAAATGTTATCGTTGGTGTTTTAATAAAGTTTGTGTAATGTTTCTTTCTATTGTGTTTGTTATGTTTGATTTTTATTATTAGTTACATTGATAAATAAAAATAGTAACAATAATCGGTTAAAATTAAAAAAACAAATTAATCGGTTACAATATATAAAAAAAATTAACCGGTTACAAAAAAAAATAAAAAATTACTCAGAACCGGTTCTAGTAAGATTTTATTTCTTTGATCGTTTACTAGCGGCAGGTGCAACACTTTCCGACGAGTTTCTCTTAGGTGCGGGTACCTCGGTACAATCGTCGTCCGAATCGTTAGTCTCCACTTCTTCGTCCTCCTCTTCGTCAACAATTTTATGCTCTAACTCAACTTCATCTTCTAGACTAGTTTTATGTTGAACACTTTTAACGGCTATAACCGGTTCCAACGGTAACATTTTAACGGCTATAACCGGTTCCAACGGTAATATTATAACGGTCAGGAACCGGTTCCACGTAGGAACCGGGTACGGGTAGGAACCGGGTACGGGTAGGAACCGGTTACTACCCGATTCAAATGGTAAAATTGTGGAACCGGGTTGGAACCAACGGGTATTTTGAACCCGGAACCGGTTCTACTTAATGTCGGGTAGAAACCGAACCGGTTCCAGTTCGGTTCTACCGGTTCGGGTTCGGAACCGGTTTTTATGCCCATCTCTAGTATGAACTGGTTGGTTATATATCAGTTAAACTGTATATCAGATAAGGATTTAGTATGATATTGGCCGGTAAAAACCTGAATACGATATATCTTATATACTAGTGGTATATGAATTTGGTTCTACCAGTTCAAACTGTTGAACCGGTTTCCTTTATCTTAAAACTAGATTATGCACTGTTGTATTACAAAGGTTAAATAATTTTTAATAACATGTCATATAGTTCTTAAAATCTGTTGTTTATTAGAAGTTGACACGTGACATCGAATATTTAATGTCCGAAAGGAGACGGTAAAATCAAATTTTAGGAGGCTTACAAAGCTAACACGTGGCTTCCATTATGTAAAAGATGTCACCTGTGATAATAAAATTAACATATGTTGAACTTAGCACCTTAAAAAATTTAATTATAACTACCATATAATTACTTGTACATAAATGTTGTAAACTAAATAATTATAATAAATAATCAATAATTATTTATTTAGGTGGAAAAAAATAATTGAGATCAATCCATATAATATAATACCATGTGTCCCTTATATGGTTAAATATCAAAAAGAAAAAGGTAAAAGATAAAAATATAAAATTTGTGTGATTAAAATAACATATATGGGTCATTCCTCATCCCTAAAATTTTGTGTACAACTTATTGATAACTTTAAATTAATTAATAGTCACAATATATATTTATTAATTTATTTTGATGGAAAAACCAAGTGAGATCAATCCATAGAAAGTCATGTGTTTCTTATATTATTTTTTATTATTATATAGTATAGATTTGATTATTTTAATTATAATGAAATGCGATATTAAGGTAATGCCGACCTTCTATCTTTTCGATACTTAATCTAGTGCCTTCCTTACAATATTCCATCGTTGTTGAAACGGTTACTCACATCGTCATATGTAATATTGTTAATAAGTAATGAAAATATTCTTAAAATGCAAAATATTTTATAAGAAAATAGTCGTTTATAGCTAAAAACCATGACCAGTTACATAAATCATAATTGAGATTGCATTATTTTTTAGTTGAATTTATGTTTTGTGGAATTATAGTGTTAACTAGTAACCCGGTTAAACCGTCCAGTACAATATGATTCAATTGGTTAAACCATTTTACAACCCAACCTGTTATGAGTTAAAAACCGATTTTTAAAACATTGGTTTATCCATGTTGTTTGTTGTATCTATGATTTGGACCGGTAACTTCCGATCCACATAGTCACCTCCACAACCTGATCTTGTTCTAACAGAAACGGCAAAAGTCTTGCCGTTTTCCCAAATGGGTTTGTAATTTGTTTAGTTGCGTGGCATGCCAAGTGGGGCGAATAAATTTTGACCAGGAAAATTATGAAAGATGGAGAAAATTGGAAATATAGTCTTTAGATTTTTATTAATATTTTTTCTTTGAATAGTTCTATACATTCAAAACTTTCCTAAAATGTGTGTTTGTGCTTTTAAGATAGACTATGAGTTACAGGGATGGATTCAGCCATCCAGGGTTTTTTTTGGGTTCCCAGAACTCTCGGTTTAAAAAAATTAGTGAAAATCTTGTATAATTTGAAATAACCAGTGAGAATCTATCAAAAGTAACTCCCTGAAAAAAAAATATTATTGGATCCGCCCGTAATGAGTTAAACACACTTCAAACAGATAATCTATACTAATGTTGTAGATACGATAATACAAGAAAGTTCTCTACCGGTTCAATACTTATAACTATTTATATGTTTATATGTAATGTGGTGTCACAAAATCTTCCAATTATATCAACCGTAAACCCCCTTCCGCCCCGATAAAATATGACACAATCCTATTTGCTAAAGTAAACTCTAAATACACCAAATCCAATGAGAATTGTTATAGCTTGAAATTTATGCTTACGCTGTGGTCCTCTATTCAAACCAAATATAGTTATCGTGTCAATTAGTTATTTTGTGAGTTGTGGCGACATGGTCGGTGGTCCCATACTTGTTACGGGAGGATCAGGTTACTATGCCGAATGCGTGCATAGTTTTGAACCGCTTGTTTCGGATCATTCCTTCATATCATTATCAGGTTTGGTTACTTATCGGATTTGGAGTGTTACACCTTCAGTATTGAAAATATAACTATTACACGAGAGTTTGATCCAGGCCCAAGAAGCCCACGAAACAATAGCTCAACCCAAACCCAAAGCAATCTCACATTGGCCCAATTATTTCCTTTCTAACAAACCCAACAGCTTTTTCTAACATTTTTAGTTATGTGATTTTTAATTTCCACTTTAAAATTTGTCAACAGTAGTCTACAGTTAAGAAACGATATTTAAGCATTAAAGTACAAAGTAACCACAACATATTAAAAATCATTCTGAACATGTGAGAATTGCATATACATGTATAGACGCTATCGCTCCATCACTCCATGAGAGTTATTCTCTTCCCTGCTACAAACCTATACGGTATCGGTTTAATCTTCACATCTAACATATATAACCCAAGATTGGTGTATCATCATCATATATGCATCATAACATCTGGTCAGTCACAAATATCTCACTTTTCATTTTCAACACGGTTCGTCGACCACAACTTACTCAACATTGTCTTTTTGGGCACGGAAGGAATCAAACAATGTTGGTTGGCCTTCAAAGACGCATCGGCTGACTCATCACCCGCATCTACTTTCATCTTTGAACGAGAAACACTAGGGTTTCGTGAGTTGGTCCATTGGGCACGTTGTTGTGGTGTGCTCGTGGTGGTGCTTAGTGAACCAGCTGGGCTAGGTTCGGTGCCTTTGGCAGCTAATAACGCTTCGAAGTTGTTGGGCAGCCCGGTCACGTGACCACCCGCCATTGCGGCGCGAGCTTGTTCAGAGAAAAGGACTTGTACCACTACACGTAATGGAAGCAGCTCGTTTTGTGCTGCATGCATGCATGCTTCTAAAGAGAGTTTTTTGCAGTCGAGTGTTCGACAAAGGTCCTTCCTTTCACGCTTGTTTAGCTCCGGGTGTGACTGGTTGACCAAAAAGTCAAATTTTCAAAGTCAAAAGCAGACTATATTAATTATCAAGTTCTTGAATCTCATCTTGGTTGATTCTAATTATCAATAACAAGATAACTTTCAACACACCCAGGTTATGTGTTATCTATAACAGCTCAAACTAGTAAAATAAAAAGATTAGCTTTAATAGAAGTCAAACGGGTCAAAAGTAGGGGTGCAAACAAGCCAAGCCCGAGCTCGAGCTCGGCTCGGTTCAAGCTTTGTTTTTAAAACTCGACCTAGGCTCGTTGGTAGTTTCTCAAGCTCGAGCTCGACTCGGGCTCGGCTCGTTTATTATCTATTAGATAATATATTAAAAAAAGATAATATAAATAAAAGACTTGTTTATGTTCGCGAGCTCGATAAGTGAAGCTCGGGCTTGTTTACTAAACAAGCTTACTTTTAGGTTTGGGCTCGGCTTGTAAACAAGTTTAGGCTCGGCTTGTTTACTAGACAACTTTAAATAAGGGGTAAATGTTTAAAAACATCAATAAAAAATAAGATTACGCTAAGGCTCGATAAGGCTCAACGAGCCTGGCAAGCTTCACATGCTAGGCTTGAACTCGGGCTCGATAAATAAACGAGCTTTGTTTTAGGCTCAAGCTGGCTCGGGCTCAATAAGGCTCGGCTCGTTTCAAGCTTTTTCTCGAGCCGATACCAAGTAGCTCACTAGCTGCTCGGCTCGTTTGCACCCCTAGTCTAAAGTCACATAAAACTATTCTTAATTCATAAAACACAAGTTTCAAGACTTACGTCTAAATGCCCCTTGCTATATGCAGACCAAAACTTAAGTCAAAATATACGACGATTACCATAACAATTTGAAATTCAGTTACCTTGAGATATGTGTCAATAGCTTTGTAAAGATCATCATGATTCAGTCTTGCTAGTTCAGGAACAGCTTCTGTAAAAGCAATGAACTTCGACAATGGTACATTCACATCTCTAGCAATCTCTTGCAGAAATCCATCTACAAGCTTCGCACTTTAACCATCGCACCATTTACCGCTGCAGAAGATCTGCAGCCCTGCTCAAGCTCACAAACACCATCGTCACACGATTGCAATGTTTTTTTAGAACTAGTCTGTTGACTTTGACTTTGTAGCATAAACTGCTCCAAAATGTTTAAAACTATGTCAAGATCGTATATTGTATCACTATCGTTTGATACAGACGGAATCATCAAGTCACAAACTTTAGCTTCATCTAATTGAAGTGCGACTTTTCTAGCTATCTCCAGTTTTGAAGAACTCGACGCTTGAAGTATGTTGACTGCTTTTAGTAACTTGAGCAGAAAACTACAAGAAACCGCATTACTTTCAATCGGCAGCAGCGTAATTATCGATTCTAAAAGCATTCTACTATTTGAACGTGAAGGATCCGATTCACTATTCAAACTCGACCCCTTGTTAAGATTTTTTGAAATTTTCGGAAGCCATTTTGAAGTGTAGATTTTCAAAGCATCACCGATAAGAGTAGGTGGCACTTTACGTCCCGATTTAAGGGCTGCCATTGTTCGCCAATAAAGATCGATCCGTAACTCTGAAAAATCCTCACCCCACCACCTTTTCGTTGTTTGAACTTCTTCTATCTCCCCTTTTTTATTCGTACGCTTATGTGATACACTCACCTTCAAAGGGTTAGAAAGGACTTTTGACACCAGTGATTCGATACACCGGCTTGTGATTCCCATCTCGTCTGACCATAACTGGAACGATTTTGTGGTATGAAGAGTGACTATGCAATCTTTCCAACCGTTGAGAATGCAAGAGTTGAAGAACACTTCGAGTTTGTTGACTAAATTGCCCTTTTCAACATCTTCTGTCATCTGAAGGTATTTGGCTGCACATCTAGCAGCTACGATGTTGTACGCGCTCAGAGTGACCGTGATTCCGTAGCAGAACTTTATGCATAATTCAAAAGCATCGCAGCCTCCCGGAAAATCAGCGAGTTCGATCATTTGAAGTTGTGAGGATTCAGAGTCTTCAGAATAGCCTTTTTGCAACTTCAAGCATTTTGATAGTAGTGGAAACTGAGAGTGAAAAATATAAAAACAGTGCACAAAAAGTTAAAAAAAATCGAGCATGAAGAATCACCAAAATTCTTTAACAATCCAACAACTTTATTTGGTTTTATAATCATCATTTCATCAAATTGAGAAACCCTTGTGTAATCAAGCTAAATCTGATTAAAAAAAATATCATTAAAAACACTAGCAGAGCCCGGCCCCCGCCGGTTTTTTCGCTCGTAGTGTTAAAGTTAACCGAAAAATTCCAAAAAAAGATATTGTTGTAGTGTAAAATATTAGACTTCTAAGAGCCCCGCCCCCACCGATCTGGATTTTAAGAGTCCTGCAGAGTTTTCGTTCAAGCTCCACCAATGATTAAATAGGTGGTGAATTTAATTAAAAAATTTCACCTTATGAAGCAAATATCTTGTTTCATTCACTTGGATTATAACATCAGTTCGAACTTCTGAGGAAATTGATCTGAAATCAAACAATAATTTAACAGAAAAACAACCCAAAAAGTTTAAAATATAAAATGTAAAGAAAAACAAGAGAATATACATATATATATATATATATATTTAATTTCACTTACTTTACACCAGCTGAACTGTAAAAAGCATCTTCAGGACGAGAACCAAGTTTCATAAACTTCATCACTGAGTCTTAAAAGTTCTTGAGAGTTAACTTCACCTTGTGAATAATATCAAATGCATTCTTATCCTCATATACTAATAATTATTTTCATAATTTGGTGCGAGTAAAGCAAACAAGATCAGATACCTATTCACCTCAAACAATAAAACAGAGCACCATTAGCTAATGGAATACATAATTCCCAATTCCACACGACACATAAAGTCATAATTAACCAAAACAAGATATCATTTCAACAAATTAAAAACAACCCATAAATACCCAACATCAAATTTAAACTTTCATCACCCAAAACACACACACACACACACAGACAATGAAAAAGATTGAAGCTTTGAATTACCTGATATGATTCTTGACAACCAAAAGAAATGAAACAAGAATTGTTGGATGTAACAAATGGAAAATGGGTGTGTATGGATAGAGGGATAACGATCAAGATTGTTTTTTTTTTTTTTTTTTTTTTGTTCATTATGAATCTTTTAAGGGTCATAAAGTGAGCAATTTATGTTAGCCACAACTGTAACTGCCGCTTGGATGGTCCTGGAATTCTGGGTTGCTCCCTTTTTTTTGTCATCATGGCAATGGGGTCAAGGGGGATTAATGTTTGTGTGAAATGGTCCATTTCATTCATGTGGATATGGACTTTTTCATATTTTTTTTTCTTTTATTTTGTTGAAATTTTGTTTCGGGGTTGTCTTCAATTTCATTATCTGTAGGTGTTTGTCAATTTTTTTATATTCTTTTTTGTTCCTTTCTTACACAACATTAAAATCCTAATCGATTACACCATAATTGACGTATTTATATCGAAGGATTAGAATAGCGTGTTTTTAGTAGATTTTTTAATTTTTTTTACGTAATATTTGTATAACTGTCTTATATATCATTCTTAATGTAATGTACAATTCTGCGTGTGTGTATATGTAAAGCTTTTTTATTTTAGTTATTAGTTTAATAGATGGATTTTATGTAAACTTAGGTGGTTGAGAAATTAAATTTTTATGTCAGCATTATATATATTTAGTTATTATACATATTCAATGTGAAAAATGACTAAATCATGTTTATGTATAAATGATTTTATGGTGAGTTTGGTTCTAAAGAACTCACATGAATTGATGAAATTACATTGAATTTTATTTAATGAAGTGTTCCTTTATAAAAGAGACTAATAAGAAAAGCATCACATGAAGAAATTTAATTTTACTTGGCAATATGAATGGGATGTTCCGAATTTCTTTATTAAAGTTTTGACACAAGATTCTAAAAGTTTTAGTGATTGTGTTTATTACTGAAGATTTTCTTCAAATCATAATATCTTATCATATTCATATTCATATATTATATTATATTATATTTATATATTATATAAACTGTTATACAAAATATATTACTATTTTATTTGATAAAGTGTTCATTTATAAAAGAGAGTGATTAAGAAAAGCATGACATGAAGAAATTTAATGGGATGCTCTGAAAAGCATGACATATCATTTATAAAAGTTGTAATACTTATTTATTGTTACTAAGCAATAGGTTTTCGTCAAATAATAATACTGTATCATGTTATTTATTATATTATATCATCTCATACATCATATTGTATCATATCATATTATCTCATGTATCATATGTGTTGAGAATAGTTGTACTATTTATTTAGTTACAATTAACATTATTAATAATTAAGTGGAAGTATGAACAATTCATGTGTCAAAACAGTCCCATCAAAAGTCCACAGTTACATTCGAATAAATAATCATATCAACCATAAGGGTTAGACTTTATACCTTTATCAAAAACCGAAGATTCAAATAATAGAACAAACGTCATGCTAGTTGACTTGATCATGAAATCCTTAACACTCAGAGGCTACAAGGCGGCGGGGCAACGGAGGCAACGACCGGTAGATGGCAGCGTCAGAGTTGTGGCCGGTGTACGATTGAGGGAGAGAGGGGTGGCGATTTGGGTTGTCTAGGTTTCCTAGAGTTTGAAATTAGAGATGTATTAATGTATTTATAACCATCTTAATTACAATGATGACCCATCCCTTCTAACTTCCACCCCTTTTAGTAATTAACACTTAGTTACTAAACCACCCTACTTTATTATTATTAAATAAACTAAGTTAGTTACGTGTGTAATACACGTACTAAGATAATATGTTATGTTAATATATGTTTTGAAGCCCATAGCTTTATAACCTAGTGACATATTGGAGATGTGATAAGGTTATGAGACCAATAGTTTATGGTTCGATTCCCTAAAGGGGGTTTTCCCATATTTATTGGGTTTACTCTGAATTGGTGTATAGGCATTATGCCTAGTGGAGATAGATATGATTTGGTGGTTCCGTTGGTAGCACGATTATATTCCAGTGGTCCGTCAGTGATTCAAATTTGCGTTAAAAAAACAGATGTTTTGCATAGAGCTACATGAAACACTGATTAATAAATACAAAATTATAATTAGAACTAATACTTACAAAAGAAAATTGTCCTCATAACTCTCAAATACTTCTTGGTATACAACATTTGTTGTTTTATTTGTCACACTACCATCTTTATCTAATATTAGTAGTTTAACTTCGTCTTTTAACTTTTGGCGATACCACATACAAATGTCTATGCGTGAAAACTGAATCTCTTAGAAACAATCCAACTCTATAAAATTGTTTAACTAATTAGTTTACATTTGTATTTTCTCACCTAATAAAAGATTAATTTTATTAAAAAAAAGAAAAAAATGGTTGTAACATTTAGAGGGTTAGTTGCTCAACTGAAACGTCTAATTTACGATGACATTTACATTTTCAAATGGAATTATTCAAATGGAGTTATAGGTTCACAACAGTTAGAAGTATAACTTAGATGTTAATATAATAGAGCAACAAATTGCTACATCTTCTTAGTGAACTGATACCAGCAATATTTGAACGAAGTGTAACATGAATAAGAATAATTTTTTATATTAACATAAAAAGTCATACCATACTAATTAACATATAAACCTATAATTATTCATGTGTAAAGTTACAGGATGTAACGAAGTGTGACATGAACCTGTTATCCAATTATATGCTAAAATAAAAAACTTAATTATAATTGATAATAACCTTTTATGTATCATAAAAACTAATTTGTTAATAACTTACTTCGTAAATAAAACCATGTAATTGTGTTTTGCAAACTATTTGTGACTAATTTATTAACTTTATTATAAAGGACATCATAAATTTTGATGAATCCAAATAAATTTAAGAGTGTGTTTAGTATTGAGTTTAGAAATAACTTATTGACTTATTAAATTTTTGAAAAAACAAATAAGTTAATAAGACATTTTCAAAAGCCGGGATTTGAGACTTTTCCAAATGACTTATTGACTTATTAGCTCGAGTAGCAACAGACCCATCTCTCCTCCGGTTCACTCCCCATCTTTTGGATTCTGACAGGGTGTGTGAGTAGTGGGTTTTTAGGGTAGATATTTTGTTTTAAGTGAATTTACATAAATGCCCATCATGTGAGGGGCACATGACCATCAATTAACCATTTAACGGGATAGAGGTAGTGACGAGGGCCAAAATGGTTAGAAAAATAGACGTTGGGGGCTCAGATGTTAAAAGATTACTTTTTGAGCTTATAGGATTAAAATGAATTCACCACAGGGACCAAAATCATAATTTACTCTATTATGAAGTTGACATGGAAGACTTCAGAGCTTCAGTTGACATTGATGTGGTGGAGGAACCAGTAGATAACTTTAGCGAAGATGAGAGTGAATTTGAACTTGATGACTTTGACAGTCTAAGTGATGAGGAGACTCAGCCACCTTTAAACAGGGCTTTGAGAAAGTTAAGGAAGAAGAATAGGCTAGCCAGAGATCCTGTTATGGAACCATTTTACGTTGGACAACAATTTTCAAGTAGAGTCGAGATTAAGACACTTATGAAGTAGCTTGGAGTAGATAGTAAAAGGCAGCTTGAAATTGTTAAGAATGATAAAGCCAGATTTCGTGTTGTATGTGGTGGTTTAAATGCTAGCAGTATAGGACAGTCAAGTTTAAGTGTGGTCCAGGGCAATAGTTCAAAAGCTAAGGGGTCAATAGGCAGTGGTTCAAAGGAAAGTAGTTCAAATGCTGAATGGTCAAAAGGTAGTGGTTCAAAGGCTGTAAGGTCAAAAGGTAGTGGTCCAAAGGCTGGGGGTTCAAAGGGCAGTGGTTCAAAGGCTAGTGGGAAGAAAAAACAAGGTGGGTCCCAGGAGAAGGAAAAGATTCCCAGGAAAAAGAAAGCTGCCCCCACTTGTCCTTTTATGCTGCATGTTTCCAACCACAATAAACTATATAGTTGGGTGGTGAAAACATTTAATAATGTTCACAACTGCTTTCAAACTAGGAAAGTTAATATGTGCACAGTTTCTTACATAGCCAAAGAAATTCAGGATGGTATATCTCTGAATCCAACTATTCCACTTAATGCACTACAAGAACAGATCCAGCACAAGTATCAGGTAAGTGTGTCTAGGATGAAGGTGTTTAGGGCTAAACAGATGGCTACAAGTAGGATTCAAGGAGACTACAAGGCTCAGTATGCATTACTTAGGGAGTACTGTAATGAGGTGATAAGAGCTAATCCTGGAACAATTGTTAAGATTGAAGTTGAAAGAGAGCCAAACCCTAACAGTTTCACCCGGCAGTTTAAAAGGATGTACATCTGTTTAGGGCCACTGAAAGAGGGTTTTAAAGCATGTGGCAGGAAGATATTGGGATTGGATGGATGCTTCATGAAGGGCCCTTATCCAGGACAGATTTTGACTCAGTGGGTATTGATTCGAATAATGGCATTTATCCTTTAGCATATGCATTGGTGGAGTCTGAGAACACATCCTCTTGGACCTGGTTCTTGAAGTGCCTTGGTGGTGACTTAGATCTGGAAGTCAACTCAAACTTCACTTTTATAAGTGATAGACAAAAGTTAATACTTATCCTTTTACTTATCATATTGTGTTTTCTTGCTTGTTATGTTACTTATCATATGAAATGTCTAGGGAATTATGCCTGCATTAAAGAAAGTATACCATAGGTGTAACATCTGTCGAAAAACGGGTTTCCAAAACCCGCTTCGTTTATTAATCGAATAGTCAGTTATAATTTTCGTTGCGTATATATTGTCCATTTTAATTTTAAACAATACATAATTAATAAAAATTTTAGAATTTAAAAACTATAATTAATAAATAGTAAAAACAAGTGAAGAAATAAATTAAAGGAAGCTGCCGGGTTCCGAACCCGGGTCAGCAAGTCCAACAAACAAACACTACACCACTCCGCCACATGGATCTTTTGTGTATATACTGAAACAATTAATACTTAAAATAAAACTCGAAATCAAATCCTGAGATCAGCGCGCCCAATCCGCAGTCGCCGGAAATACCGACGATTTCGCAAATTACGACCGTTTTTCTTTGACTGAACGCGTGAAATAACTTTGACATCGGTTATAACCGATGTCTAATCCCCCAATACCAGTTGTAACCGCCGGAGAAACATTGACCACGAATCAAGACCAAATTCGTACTCAATACATTCTGTTTCTTCTCTATAAATACTCACCCAAACCTCTGGTAACCTTTTCGCTCAAAATCGCACAATTTCTCGAGCTTTAGCACTCGCCGGAGATATTCTGCATTCGCCGGACTTTCGCCGAAAAACCGAGACTTACACCAAATCGGTAAATTTCTCGACTCTTTCGTTTTCAATCCATTATTAGACAAGTAATAACATAAATCTTCAACCAGAATCCGATTCAGACAACGTTGCCGGGAATTTCTGCACTCGCCGGAAAATCACTGGAAATTCCGAAGTCTCGCTGTGAATCGGTACAATCATCTAAACCCCCTGATATCTCTTGTTTAGTAACCTAATTTCACAACTCGTTGATCAAAACTGTTAATTGATTCACTCAGACGGAAGTCACAAATCAGAGCCGACGACTCTTGCCGGAATTCTGAAGAAAACATTCTGATCGGTACATTCGATTCCGTAACCCTCTCTATCCATTTTAATTCAATCAATTATATGATAGATGACCGATTTAAACAAGAACAGTCGGTCACCTTCGTTCTGTGTCTTTATAAATGAAGAAGACGAAGTCGAAATGTGTATAAGTATAATTAAAACTGAATGATTAACCAGGTTAGACACACAGTCCAGCGGTGGACTGTGTGCAAACATAAACGCACGTCACGAGTTCGAATCATACAACGTACCGACTTTCAGAAATAAAATCAATATTTTTAGAACTGAATCAGAACAAGTCATAGTATGTTTATAAGAGGAATATAATCCGTAAGATAAACAGATTAGACACACAGCCCAACTGGTTGGGCTGTGCGCATACGAACCGATGGACCCGAGTTCGACTCCGGGTCCCTGCAAGCGGTTCGGCCATTTTAAATCATTTTAAATATTAACCCAATAAAAATAAAAATTTAAATTAGTATATATATATAATTAAAACAGAATATTTCGGGTTAGACACGTAGCTCAGTTGGTAGAGCTGCGTGCACGAGTACGAGAGGTCTCGGGTTCGAACCTCACACAGCGCACACTTAACCACAGTCCGACCGGTCAACGGTCAACGGTCAAAAAAAAGTCAAAATTTTTATTTCTTTTTATTATTTATTTAATTTAAAAATCAATTAAAAATACTTAAAAATAATATGTTTAAAGTTAGAAAACGTCCTTAAACTCACAAAAATGAATCTAAAAACCCTATTAAGATTATGAATTAAAATCTATTTACTTACCGAACCACTTCGTTATTATTTAGGTTAGTTTTCCTCGTCGATCAAATCCCAAAACTCGTGCGCATCCAACGTCATCAAAAGAACGCATCCAATGTGAGTGAATCTCTACCAATCCCCCGTTTTAATCACATTTTGGGGTGTATCATGTGTCGTTTAATTCCTTATTATATTTAAACACTTGTGCATCTATCATATCCGTGATCAAATGTGTATGTATCAATTGTTGTGTGAATTATGTTAGATTGAAGTTATCATTTTCAGTACATGCATTTCATTAGGCCCATCAGCTCCCCGTGGGATACGGGTTGAGTATCAGGTGACTCATTCGATCGGCTCCGTTTGATTGAGCCTTGATCTCACATACATCATCATCATTCATGTCATTCGATCGGCTCCGTTTGATTGAGCCTTGATCTCAAATACATCATCATTTATGTCATTTACTCATCCAATGTGGTTTGTGTATTGATTATTTATATATGTTTGCTCACATGTGATTATTGCACAAATTTTCAATATTAAATACAACAAGCAATTAATAACAATGTTTTATCAAGGTTCACTCGCCAACTTTTGTTGACCCAAAATATCCCCCGTTTTACACATGATACAGGTGATCTAGTTGAGGCAAGAAACACATAGGAAGACTTAGAAGAATAAATCAGCTTAAGCTTTCGATTGTTTTACTTAATTTCATTTTCCTTGTAATTGTATGGATTTGATTTGAACATTTAAGTTGTAATTTGAATTTAATAAATATGAAACATTTTAGTAAACATCATGAGCTTTGGTGATAACCCAATTATGCCCCGACTCTTATTCCGCTGCGGGTCGGGGTGTGACAATAGGGCTGAACACAGATTTTGCTTGAGACACATCCATGAGAATATGAAGGCTAAGTGTAAGGGACAATTGTATAAGAACCTGCTCTGGGAATGTGCTGCCTCAACAACTATCCCACAGTTTGAAAAAACATGAAACTGGTTAGGAATACAGATCCTACATTACATGATTGGTTGAAAGAGATCAATCCAAAACATTGGTCCAGAGCATTCTTCAGTGGTAGGATTTGTATTAATCTTTCAATTATATTTGTTTATATTTTACCATGCTAAAATATACCTTTGCAGGAATAGCAACCAGTGATGTGCTATTGAACAACCTTTGTGAGGTGTTTAATAGACAACTAATTGGTGGAAGGGACAAGCCCATTATTAACATGTCTGGAATACATTATGGAGTATTGTATGAAGAGAATTGTAGTGGTGCTAAAGCAGATTGCAAAGGCAGAAGGTCACTTGACCCCCAAAGCTAGCATCATGTTTGAAGAGATCAAAAGTGAAGCTTCAAATTTCTCAGTCATGTGGAATGGGACCAGCAAATACCAAGTCAGAGAGAGGTGGTACTGATAAGTGTGTAGTTGATGTGGACAATAGGGTTTGTTCTTGCAGGAGGTGGGAGTTGGTAGGCATGCCATGTAAGCATGTTGTGGCAGTGAACTGGACAATGGCTCAATATGGCATGCAGCCAGGCCTTCCAGAGACTTGGGTTTCAGAATTTTACTAGATGGACACTTGGAAGAAGGTTTATAAGCATACAATTGACCCAAACAATGGGTGGATCTTTGGACACCTTCACAAGTCCCAACAACTCTCATACCTCCTAAGCATCATACACAGATTGGGAGGCCATCCAAAAAGAGAAAGAAAAGTGCTAATGAGGAGGAAACTGTCCCAGTGAAAGAGAATAAAATGGGCAGGAAGGGGAACACTGTTACCTGTAAGAAGTGCAAGGGCAAGGGTCACAACCAAAGGTCCTGTAAGGAGGTTGTGACATCTAAGGAAGTGCAGGGTTAAGTGCCACAACCACAGCCGTGATATGCTGTTGCTATTGTCTTTTGAACTACTATAAGTATTTGGTATTGTAATTTGAACTACGTTATTGTAATTTGAACTACGTTATCTGTCTTTTGGTACTGTAATTTGAACCAGTCGTGGATGCTTGAAGTACTTAATCTATTTGGATAGTGTTTATGTATGGCTGTGCAGTTTGTGTCCATGTTGTGCAGGGGGCATAATGGTCCAGTTTCTCAATAGTTTGTGTCCAGGTTGTGCAGGGGTATAATGTGCACTTAACTGTTTGGTTTGTCGGTCATTCGGACACTTAACAGTTTGTCTATCTTGGGTGGGTCAAAATGTGCACTTAAATGTTTGGTTTGTCGGTCATTCGGACACTTAACAGTTTGTCTATCTTGGGTGGGTCAAAACATGCACTTAAATGTTTGGTTTGTCAGTCATTCGGACACTTAACAGTTTGTTAATCTTGGGTGGGTCAAAATGTCCACTTAACACTTTGGTTTATGTGCAGCTTTTAGTGCAGATTTTGCATTCGTTCATTCGGACACTTAACAGTTTGTCTATCTTGGGTGGGTCAAAACGTGCACATAAATGTTTGGTTTGTCGGTCATTCGGACACTTAACAGTTTGATAATCTTGGGTGATTCGTACACTTCCAACGTCAAATACTAGTGCTTTAACATTTTCATTAAACAAAAGATACATCTTAGTGCATTCATTACTACATACAAATTACAGAAGTCAACTAATTCAACAAACTAGGGTCTGTTCATTTAGTAATAACATACAACAGAAAGAACATCCAACTAGCCAAAATTATAACTTTCAGCCTTCGAATTGTAATTACATTTCTTCTAACAACAGCTTCATGGTTGTTAATCGATCTCACCAGCCCTGGTATGATCAGTGTAGATCTGCGACACATAGGAGGGTCAACCCAGCAAACAAAGCCACAATTGGGTTCCTGCAACAAGTTTTAACTTCAGAATCAATGGTAAAAAGTTCAACATTATACTTTTCAAGCACTTACAATTCTTGTACAGCGTTGAAATCTCCTGCCTGGGTTCGAATCCGTCCATGATGTGCAAATCTTAGTGCTCGCCCCACATGGACAAATAACTGATTGGAAAATCTCCATGCTCAATCGATGTCTTAGGGTTTCGTATCTCTTGTTTGGGGATGAATTTGGGAACTAGGGTTTTAAGATTGCATGTAATTGGAGGTTATATTTATAACAGGTTCCTTTGTTCAATTGGAAATGACCAAATTGCCCTGCACATGACAAACACGTGACCTACTTAACTGTTAAATATAGACGGTGTTAAGAGATTGGACTGAAAAGGTTACGAAAGTGAAACCACAGGGACTGAAATCGCAATTTTTAAACTATTGGACTGAAATTTTGATTTTTAACAAACCACAGGGACGAAAACAGTAATTAACTCCCTAAAATAATAAGAGGAGACTTAAATTCAGCCAAATGTATTCCTATTTTTATTTATAAGTATAAAGATATATAAAACTAGTTATATTTAATTAGTTCACAAATAACTAAATTGACAAACAATTAATCCATTAAATATTTAATCACCACACATTTAAAAACCACGTTTCTTGAAATAACATTTAAATAATATGTTTGTTTGTTGTCAGAAATGTAATTCTTTAAATCGTACTTTGATGATGACATTGAATTATTGATGATCGAACACCATATCATATGATATAATGAACGATATGTTTTATAGTTCTCATTAAATACTGAAAAAGTTCTATTTTCAAAAACATACTATTATGCGTAATCACTTATATAAAATATAATTACGATAAAATATTTTTGTCATAATTATATTTTAGTATTAATATTATGATTTATTAATTTTAATAGTTGATTTGGTTAATGACGATACTTTGTTGTTATTAATATATCTGTAGTTATTTATGATTTATAAATTTAAATTCGTTCCTATCAAATATCAATCAACCCGTAATTCACTTTTTTTTAAGATAAACTTCATTAATAAAACCGGCCGGCTTGGCACAAAATCGCAGAACCGAATCACACCAACTACAACATATACAAGGGGAATTTACATCAATCTTTCCAAACAATGTTACTATGTTTGGATCTATATTTTATCCATAAAAAACCAAAGTCCTAACATCCCCGAAAATCTCATCACTATCACCTCTACCGTTAGAATAAATCTTCGCGTTTCTAGCCTTCCAAATGAACCGGCATGTCATAATAATGAGCCCATGAACGATCTCTTTAGCCTTTTTATCTCCGCCACATCCTTTATGAAACTCAAGCAAATCCCTGAAGGAGAAAGCAAAAACAGGAGGAAGCTTGGCCCAAACGCTCACCCTATTCCACACCCGTAATGCAAACTCACATGCCGTAAAAATATGGTCCACAGATTCTAGAACCTCTCCAAAAAGAGCAAACACATCCGTCTATTTCTTCTAACCAAAGCTTGTCTTGTTGGAACGCGGTTAAGCAGTCATCTAATTCAGCAACTTCCTCTCGAGACGACGGAGGCCTAGACCAGTTCCAAACCCAAACCTCAGCCGCTCCCTCCGAAGAAAAGGTCCTATGTAACAATCAGTCTAGGCCACTTGAACATCACCGAACCAACCAATGATCAATCCAGAAACTAATACTTTTGCATATTCATTCCAATACTTGTCCATAAGCTCTCCTACCATGGCAAGCCTGACACCACTCTACTCCATAAGCTCTCTTCTTCCTCCCTGAATCTCCAAACCCATTTGGCCTGAAGAGCTTCATTTGCCGTTTTAAGTTTACAAATACCTAAACCACCTAATTTTGTCAGGAGCGTGACTTTGTCCCAACCAACCCAATGCATCTTTTTAAATTCTTTCAGGTGAACTTTTGGTATTAGATAGCCCAATGACACTTTATAAAGGTTTACAAAAATCAAAACTAAGTCCAGAGTTTGGGAATTCCAACTTTACATGATGCTAGTTAAGGTATTGCTTGTTTGTCATTGTAAATTACATAAATCATTTATAGTGTGATGAGTATATTTTTGGTTTAGGTTCTATCCACTTAGAAATTACATTCATTATATTTTTATTCACTCTTTTTTTTTTTTCATTTAATAACGTTAAAACCACAAATTAATATATGAAACACTCATGTTACTCTATTATCCACGAGGATTACATTTACCAACTAGGAACTATTTTTCTTTTATCGTTGTATGAGTATATAAGATTAATATTGTAACTGATTTTAGGGTCATCTCCGAGAAAGCATGAGAATTTGAGGCCCATGACAAGTAAAATAAATGGGTTTTCTTTGTTGCTTGCAAGTCTTTTTTTTCTTTTTCTTTTTAGGGGGGTTTATAATTGTATTTTAAAACAATATTGAGCTAATTTAATAATTGGGCAAATGGGTCTATATTTTTAATGGGCCTAATCTAAACCAACTGTTAAATGGGTTTAACAAGTAAATGAAAAATGAGTGTGATAATCATGTAATATGTTAATTTTTTCTTTCTGATTTGTTGTTGTTTGTCTACATCTGATTTTATTTTCAAAGGTATCGAAAGCGAACGGGACGAAAACGTGCTGATTCTCGATGCAAGCTTTTTCGTGCTTAGCTTCTTTGCTCGCCTCCGCCTTGGTTATCGCCTGGCCCCCACGAACCCGTGGTCCTTTAGCCCAACAAGGGGAGACACACCTGTCAAATCGACGCACGCGTGTTTCTCTCCTTCCCATCCGAAAACAAGAATGTCAGCGGACCGTAGGGTAGAATTTTGTGTTTAGCACGATAGGGTTTACTTTCAGAAAGGGGTAGCGGCGCGGCTTGTTATCCGTCTACCTGCCATTAGTCTGTAATCGTCTCTGTTTTTAATGAATCGTATATAACATTCCTAAAAAGAACAATTAAGTTCATGCCTCATGAGTCCAACTCAATTCATTTTCATTAACTCACTAAACCCAAACTTAACTTGGTATAAGATAAGTTGTTCTTTTTAGGTGGACTTAAAGCATTAGATGCCTAATGTAACACTCTAGACAAATCTCATATCGATTGTGTATAATACAGATTCTTAGTTTATAACAAATGTTCAACCTCAAATATCACCGACGTGTTTTGGGTTTAATGCTAGTGCATGTGGGAACTCCACATTTAAGCGTGCTAGTAGAAACAGTACTGCATCCCGTGAAGTCTCCAACGACAACAAAAAACAAAAACATGAGCTATTTGTGAGCAAAACATACAATATTTAAGGTACAAGAGACCAAATGTTACAAATGGTACCAGAGTCACCCTATTACCATTCGGTGGTAATGTGGTCTACTTATTTATACATATATAATCATAATTGAAGTTTAAAAGGGGAGTCAGCAACCATCAAGCTATGATTGGTGTGGGAATAGTGTTTAATGTTTATATAATTCAACATGTAATGTATAGGTCCATTGCATTATAGTTTAGTGGCATATTAGGGGTAGGATAAGGTTTAGGGATCATCAGGTCCTGAGTTCGATTTCACAAGAGGTTTTTTCCTAGATTATTGAGTTTCCTCCTGAATAACTGTATATGATCGGGGGTTGCGCTCGTAACACGATAAAAAAAACATGTAATGCATAGATGTTAAATTATTTGAACATTTTGATATCGGAAAGTCGTATCAAAATGAATTATGAACGGAACCGTAAGTTCCAAACGAGGGTTTCAGACGATAGGATTGAATTGGCTTCTACTTACGTTACGTATTAACCCACAGGCCCACTTGTCTGCCTACTAGCTTGCACAAACAAAAATACGGGACCTACTCTGTTTCAAAAGTTTTATTATTAACAATGGACCTCTCCTTTAAAAAAATATACCAATAAATAAATATAAGAGATATTTATGCATCACTAAAACCTATGTATGCTAGTATTAAAATTAAAACAATACTTACAACAAAATAGTGTGTTTTAAGTTAAAAGTTAAATGATTTTACTGAAAAAGTAAATAAACTTTATGACTATTAAACTAAACGAAAAAATAGAGTGTTTTAAGTAAAAACGTAAATGATTTTACTGAAAGAGTTAAATAACTTTATTACTATTAAACTAAATATTCCATTTGATAATTACATAAAATTTCTTCCCATGACGTAAATAAAAATGAGAGTGATTTCAAAATCGTAACGTTGTGTTCCTGAGTTTAATTTAACGAAGGAAAAAAACATTTGAAATGATATTTGAAAAAAATCGTATTCTATAATTTTTAAGGAAAGAAATGGAGAAAGGGAGAGATAGAAGAAGAATTTATGTTTATTTTCTTAGTTTCGGATTTGAAATATTTGAAAGGAATGATTTTAAGATTTTTAAAACTTTTACTTTTCTTTTCATTTTATTTTAACTCGCAAATACGATAGTTAATTAAATGTTAGCTAATACATACACAATACACGGACACGTCTTCACAAAACACAACCTTATCATCTAAATCTACTACTGGTTGGATGAAAAATAGTTAGCCCACAAGTCAGAACGGGATTAATGATAACTATAAGCTACTGGATCAGTCCAAATACAATTTGATTGAATTCTAATTATGGGCCTGTAAAATTTTAGTTGGGCTGAAACATAAGAGAAATAATATTAAAATAAATCAGACATGTTTCTTACATTTACCTTATTTTTTACATATTTATATCAATAGTATATATCAAAATAATTGGGTGTTTCATTTAGTTAGATACTAAAATAGTTTATCAGTTAAGCTATAGAGTGTGGTCATAACCTTTTATATTAGCGTCATGTCATCTACTTCTAATCACTTATCTGAAATCACTACCCCAAGGACATGGGCATTACTAAAACCACTATTCTATTACTTTAATTTACTTTACTTTTGTGAAAAAGAATAGAAATATTGAAAAAAGAAAGGAGGCCTATAGTTATCATTGTTTAATCCATGAAAACCATGGTAGATGGGCCAGAGGGGTAATGTAGCAATCTATTAATTATCCTACGTGGCGATTGATGACCCAACCCAAACCCTCGGCTCCCATACCCTTCAGCCTTATTAGATTATATATGTTAATAACTTAATATTAGTTAACTAACTAACAATAGTTTCATTGACATTGAAATATGTGATGTCTACGGATACAATCATTTAACAACCAAACAGTTTGCAAATGATAGCATATTAAAGTATAAATTCAAAAATTACAAGAATTATCAGTATTATAAATGCTGTTGACTTTTAGTCACTTGACTCCATGTCTGTTGTTTGTTTATAATTAAATTAGATACTTATTTAACACCCAAACATTTTTCAAATAAACATACAAAGAAATCCATAGTTTTTAGTAATTTCAGATAAATCATTATCATTATCATACTTAGTAAATCATATCAATAGCAAAATTAAGATAGGATCTGAGAAGGGTAAGATGTAGACAGTCTTACCTCTACCCCGTAGGAATAGAGAGGCTACTTACAGTGAAACCTACAGCGCGATTAATTTCAGATAAACATACAAAGAAATCCATAGTTTGTCGTAAACAGAGTTTTCATAAGTTTATTGTTACGTTTTATAATATCAGCTCCAACACTAGCATACTCTTAATACTAGTGTTTTAAAACCCGACCAGACCCGTATGTCCAGGCATCTAAACTAGGCACCGGCTTGGTTGCGACCTAACGAAAAGAACACAAAAAACCAACTTGTTTTGAAGGAACCATACAAACATACGGAATCGGTCAACCTTGATGGAAGACCACTGTTTATTGGTTCTTAAGACATGATCAACAATTGAAATACTTAAACTAGTGAACTACTAGAGTTATTCGTTCGTGGTTTTAAATCACTACTTAATATCAGTATATGTTCTATATGAATGTAACGTACTACATATTTCTATTTTTCTGTTAAAGTATGCAATATTTATTTAATCATGTATATATTTATTTCATTTATAAGGAAAACTTTGGTTCTGTTACGAATATTTACCATGTAGATCAAGATTTACCTCTAGATCTACCAAGCAAGTGGGATGAACTCTTTGTCAAACTTATGGATAATGTACCATACTACTTGTCCATCAAATACTTAAACTTGTCTACCAAATAGTTAATCTTTTTGTAGTATAAATACTAGCTCAAGGTAGAAGAGAAAATGCACCTCATGCATACACTTTCATAAGTTATACAATTCTCTACAACTTGCTCTTATAATCTTTTAAAGTTCGTATAGTTTTAACATTAATCTTATGTTAATTCTTATTATATTATAACAGGTTCATATATATTGGCTAATAATTGAACTGGTAGTCTGGTAGAGAAAACTAGGAATTACTTGGCAACACCATATGTTTAACACAAATAATTAATAGATAGAAACATATGTTTTACGTTGTTATTTTCAAACGTTGAGCTTCATTAACCAAAAGCTGCCCTTAACAACTAGTGGTGGGAAAAAACAAACAAACCCAACACAAATACTACGGCATCTCAAATACAACACCTAACACAATTACATGTATTTACATAATATTAAATTGACATCAATCTGACTATTGAAGACTCTTGTGCTTAGATATGCTATTTAGCCACAAATATCCAAACGATTTGATAGCCTCCAATATATGCTCAATGCTTGCTTTCTTTTTTGAAAAACATTGCTTCATTCCTTGCTTTCTATATGTACCAACATCTAACTATGATGATTCAATGTATTACCTCTCTTTGATTCACTCTTTTGAATTATGCTATGTAACTCCAATAGATCTCTTACCGAAAAGGCGTATATGTATGGGATTTTGCAACAACTGATAATGGCTTGCCATACTACCGTGAAAATGTAGCATGATGTGAAAATGTGCTCAATGGAATTCAACCCGTCTTGACAAAGGGCACATACTTGATTGTGCACCTGTAAAACATCCATTTTACGTGAATGATCCAATAATAAATAATAATAATAATAATAATGTTTTAGTTAACATGTAAATTGTATATTAATGATAGGCTTAAACTGATAGGTAAATATTTAGATCGAGTGCTTTTTATTTGTTAATATAATCGCAAAACACTAAACTTATTAGGGGTAGCATAATAACAAAATTATTATGTGAGAAATATTAAATCTAATGTACAACTTAGAAAAAAGCACTACCAAGAAGATAAAGTTACGAGATAAACAAAATTTATTTCAGTTTGAGTTACTTTTGCAGTTTCGCTATGTTTACAGAAACGATTTGTTAAAATTTTGATACTTTGTTGAACATATGCCACATCTAAACTAATTATAACTTTGTCTAAGTTGTGAAATTGTCAAGATCCTTTAAAATTAGCTACAAATACATTAAATCAATTACAACAATATGCCTAATGTACAACGATACATCCAGGTTGTTAAGATTCGACACATGATGAACTTTATAAATAAACCACTGAAAAAAGCGTGCAACATAACTTGTAAATTAACAAACATATGTCTCACTCTAAATACATTATATATGTAATACATTATACATGTATCACATATGTATACGCACGCAAAAAAAACACTTTTATAGTATCTCTTTTAACTTATTAACAAAAAAAACACTTTTTATAGTATCCCTTTTAACTTATTATAGATTTGAATTTGAATGTAATATTTTTGTTACGTTCACTATTTTGTTTAAAAATAATATTATTATTACCACATTTAAAAAATAATATTATTATCACATTAGAAAAGCAGCAAAGCTTTTGAGAAGCGATCTGGTGGACCAATGGAACTCAACAACTACTTTATGTATTCCATGTGCTCCTTCTAGTTTTACTAAATGACAGAATCCTACCCTTAGTATTCGCATTACATGCATTACAATTTTCAACTATAACCACAAATATTTTAAATATCCACTTCCCTAATAAGATTCTATTCTCTAGTCTCTACAAATCACTTGTTTTTAGGTTTATACATCAATTACAATATTTTTTTAACGGCAAATAATCTTACATGTAAACCTATCCTAGTTGGGGTTATGTCCAAAGTCGACTCCTTGATCATTATAAGACCATACCCCTTGATGCGCGAGAACTAATGGAATTCGTAAACCATCATCCTCCGTGAGGTTCAAACCCGGGATTAAAGCCCCAATCCATCCTTTCACCAAGAGTTCCATAGAAAATGGCCCAAGCGGGAATCGACTTGCGTCTCCACTAGTGAAGGCATGCCAATTAACCGCTTAACCAAATTCTCAGAACACCAAATACGATACTTAATAATTAGTATATTTGTAGTTTATTTAAAAAACGTAAGATCATATTCGCCATTTTAATTACCAACCATAACCACAAATATTAATTATACACTTTCCTGCATAAGATTCCATTCTATACAAATCAGTTGGCTCAAGTTTTATCTATACCAAATACAATAGTTATATGCATATTTTGTAGATCTATTCTAAAACCGTAAGTCATATGATCATTTAAAATAAAGATAAGTCTTCACTCTTTGAAATCTTTGTCTAATTGAGAAGTTCTACGCGTAACACATTGCTGACATTCCTTTGTCTCGGTATCGTGTTGCAACACACACCTCCTACTCCACCCCAGGTTATCGGTTGCTAGACACATTTGTCATATTGGTTGTTTGCGTATGAACTTTATTACCCTTGTTTCATGCATGTATTCTATAAAACATTAGTAACAAGATAGATGGATAGATATACATGTTAATCTAACAATATTGCATGTATTTAACAAATTGAAGTTTTCAACTCTCAAAAGAAGAATGTGCTATATTCGTTTTAACGAATCAAAGTAAAGATTAAGAGTGGGATATTGACTAACTCATAATAATCCAAAAAGGTTGACCTCTTAAAAACCAAGAGGTTGACTTTAAGTCATTCCATGATTGTTAAAGGGGAATTTTTGTAGTTCTTTCAAACATAGAGGACCAGTGGATAACGCATATAACACCGTTAACGCACAGGTCATATCTATGCCTGGTCAAATGGTCAATCAATCTCAATCCTCTCAAAACAACGCGTTTGCTAAACTTGGTTACTTTTTTTTTTTTTTTTGTGACCTTTCTACCCATCACTTAGTCTCATATGTTTTCTTAATGAATGACACATTCTAAGTCAAATATTATTTATGTTGCAACTTGCTTAGCTATTACCATGTAGTTGAACGAGTATGGAATGCAAGGATTGTTTGATTACTAGTGTCATCATGCGTCTTCCTCTTCGACTTAATCAATAAACGGTGTATAATATTTTAAAGATTAATAGAGACATACTTTTGATGTAAATTTTAAATCAAATGACGAGTTTGTATTCAAAGCTCGTTTAACTTGTTTCTACATATGTGTAAGAAACATATATTGATTATAAATTATTATATGTAAATATTAGCTGATACTGAATATATTGTAAAAATGATTTTCAATTAAACCAATGATAAGCTAGGTAACTAAAAGTAAATTAAAAAAAAAACCATCAATACTAAACAACTCGTTAACAACTAAATACCATAAAATCACCAAATTTGTTATTATATGACAAAATCTTTCAACCTAATTTTCGCATAGTAAAATCTTTCAACTTGTTTAATATACACGTATCTATGTAAACAACGATATAGTATGTAATCAACGTATCTATGGAGACTATATATTATAGGTGTAAAAAACGGTTTTAGAAGCGAAATCGAAAAAAAAAACCGAAACCAGTTTAAAAAAAATGGTTTCAACCCTAACCGAACCGGCGGTTTGTAGACTGGTTAGTGTTCTCGATGTTTGAAACCGGTTTTTTTTTTGCCCAAACTGGTTTTAACCTGTAAAACCCTAGCTTTTTAATTGAAATTCTATAAAAAAAATTTGCATTTAAATGTATAAATGCAAATAAACATCCATACACAATTTCGGGTTTCATAAAACTTCCTTAAAAATTAAAAACATTTCAACATATTATTGTTGTTTAGTTTCTTAACGACTAAACAAATTTCGGAAGCTTGAACTTTGATCGTGTTCGGTTCTTTGTTGAGCTTGATTATCATCCGGTGCTTCAAATCATTGCCTATATTTCATATATTATGAAACACGTTAGTTATAATGAGTTTATAACGTAATCGAATAAATCCGAAGACCCAAAAATAACAAAGTTACATTTTTGAAAATCTGTCCGCCGTAAGCTACGATTCAGTTCCGTAGCTTACGGTTGCTTATGCATGTCTTTAACAGCAGTTGCCTACCATAAGCAGCGGTGGGCCACCTTAGCCTACGGTAGGCTGCTGCAGCCTCTTTCATTTTTGTCGCTTTTGTTACGAAAACTTACGTAACTTATTCAATTTTCATCTGTTTCACTCGAAACTTGTTTCCAGATGTCCGTAAAATGTTTACTACATATTTAACTAGAAATCCTTAACCCGGATTATAACTTTTATAAATTACGCAACCCTTACCCGTTTTATGCGCATATTTTTTGTTTTAACCCGTTAAGGAATTTAAGCACTTAAGCTTAAATCTCGCTCTTTCTTTCCTTATCACCTATTTCCACCCTAAGACTTCTATTTATCTTCCACCACAACTATATTTGTGGTGGATTTGTGTAGTACTTTGGTCGTCTGTTCGTATCTAATCTATACAATATTCAACACACGCTCTATCTAGCCTATTCGAATAGTGACGGACATAAAGTGCACCAATAATTTGTTATCGTAAAATCATTTAATCCGATTCTACCATTCAATTTGACAATTTACAAAAAAAAACCCGTTAAAAGGCATTAAACTAAAATGGCTTATGCCTTTTGCTTTTACACTGCCGAAGAGTGTACTTATAAATCTCATTTTTAAACTACTCTCAAGAATCGTTTGCTCGATTAATCATTCGCGAGCGTTTTGGTCAACTTTAATCCTTTTTACGACGAAAGACTTTTAAAAGCATATTTTGACCAAGTGGGACACCTTTAACCCATATTCCATTTAAAAATTATTATGTTCTTACAAACATAAAAGTCACTTATTGTTTAGTGTTATAAACTAACTCAAATGCACTTTTCGTTATAAACATGTCTTCGACTCTAATGGTCGTTTTACCCACATGCATAGATATACCTCACTTGAGGTGATCTAGTGTCCACTCCTAATTCGACTAACTTTAGTCATACCGCAAACCATCATCGAGAGCATGACCACTACACGTTCTAGCGCGGGTCTAAACATTGACCCGTTAGCGATACTTTGCGATTCTATATACTAATTTATGGCAATGCATGCCCACAAATAATGCTTACCTGTAAGCATGAAACTTAACAAACGAAATATTAATTATCATTTTCAAATGGTGATAACATCACCATTTGACCCGTTTGTTCGTTTAACTTATTTCTTGGCTCGCCCTTTTTACATATCGATAGTAATCAAACATTGTTTATTGTAAAAAGGAAAATTCACTTACCATTTATTTCGTTTGACAAGTTATGGTTCGCGCCATAGGGTCGTATTACTTAAAAATCGTTTCTTTATTCATTTGACCCATTATGGCTTACACCATAAAGTATCTTTTCGAAACTCCTTGTTTATTCGTCACTACTTGACCAAATTACCATTTTTACCCTTTTATCATCATATATGGTTTCTTACCATTTTTCACTTGTTCCGACCTGTATCATTCCGCATCGGAACATCATATTTCAAATACAATTAAACTTATTCATAACCAATATGTGTTCTACTAAAAGGGTGTAAGCTTTACTTACCTTACATCCAATTATGTTTTTTCCGCGTATTTAATCCTTTTGACCCGCTTCTTCCCAACTTCTACCTAGCTTGCCAAGTCTCAAACTATCATTTATTATTCGCAAGATGGTTAGATTAGTTAGCATTTATCACGACTATCCCACCTTGCACATTTTACATCAAAATATCATTTGATCATATTATAGGTCAGTTTGACTTTTAAAAGTCAACTACATATTAACATATGCAATGCACAATTAAGTTCAACAAACTCATTTAGGCATTTCATCAATTACCCGGTAGACGTTATTTCTAGACCACCGTTTTAACTAAATTCCCAAACCAAATTCATATATTTCTTTCACTCTGACAAGCTCAACGATTATTAACATCAAGTTAACTTAGCTTTCATTATCAATGCTAATTTATCCATTTATTATGCTAAAAAAAACTAACGGTTTTCATTTCTATGTAAAACCCGATTTCATCATATTACTAGGCATTTATCCGAATACCTAATATAATCAAGTTCTACATACAAACTAGTAGACTACATGATCTTATACACTTATTAACATTGACATAAACATAACATCATTTTCATCATATCATACAAAACCCATTTCAAGTCATTTATGAACACTTACTCGAATCTCAAATTTGTTCAAGTATTTACGCATACATACAAGTATGATGCTCATATATCATCAATTTCATCATATAATCAAAACCAACTTCATGTCATATATGAACACTTATTTACGTCACAAAATTGTTCAATTATTTCACATATACTTGCAAGTTCATTATCAGTTTCACCATACTAACAAAATGTTGAACTCAAGGTTATCACCTTTAAGTTCATCTACATACTTATCATCACCAAAACAAAATTTACAACATATCTCATGATCTCCAAGCTTAGATGATTACGAATTCGATGATTCTTGGATGAACTAGGGTTTCCCCTTATCTCCACCTCCTGATGATCAACCAACACACACTCACTATGTGTTTATGTCTCAATTCTTGTGTTTTAAAACATAAGTTCCCTTTTGACAGCTTTGGTCCTTCAAGTTCAGTTCTGATTAGATAAGGCTACAATTCATTGTTTTATCACTTATTTACATGTTACTAACTAGGTTAATTTGTTTCTAGTTATTTTGTTTACGGGTTAACTTTTACCACTAACAGTACTTTACCCGTCTTTTAATATTAACGTGGTTTGATTACCAAACCCATTTTTAGAGTGTTACATAACCGATCCGGTTAGTACCAACTAGGGTTTCCATCGTATAAAATCAGTTTTTTTAAAGACTGGTTTTTTGTCCCTAAAAAACCGATTCAGTTAAAAACCAAACCAATTTAAAAAAAAAAAAAAGCGATTTCTACACCTCTACTACATATACAACGTTTTGTGTAGATTTTTTGATGATGTGAAACATAATTTTGTATTTCTTGATACTTTAAATACAAATTCATACTAGATTATCATCTTATATCACAAGTGTATATCTTAAACATGTTCAAAGCGTTTATTACATTAAAATCATGTTTAGTGACTTTTTATGTAAAATAATTTATTTTTAACAACAATCTTATAGAATATCAATACTTGTAATCTGCATTATTTGAACTTCTAGAGTGTCTCATTCGAGACGTGTAGATTAGGAATGAGATTGGTATAGTATTTGTATTCGTACTAGTACAAAAAAAATATTGGTACAGTACGGGTACGGGTATTTAAGTACAATACCCGTTTTGGTATCATTTTGTTTTTATTTTATTTTTTGAGCACTCGTACGAGTAGTAAATATGTAAAATCGGCACGACTACCAACACAATACGAATAACAAATAGGTAAAATTGATACGAGATCCGATACAACACAGGTACCAAATAGATAAATCGATACAGGTACCATAAATACCATAATATGAAAGAAAATGTAATAAAAAAAACTTTTAAAATTCTATATAAAATTGAGTATTAGTATATGTTTTTATACGTACCTGTACCGATAGCGAAAGTACCTAATACCAAAATCAATAAAATAGAGTATCGATATATGTACCAAATAGCTAAAATCAGTATGAATACAGATACTAATGGCATTACTTTTCTTTAATAAAGATAGGAGTAAGATACATAGACATTATTATCTTATGCCTAATTTAAATCCGCGTATATAAAACAAATAGTTTGTGACCAAGTCTACCCATGCAAGGCTACTATTGCCAATTCAAAACTAGTAATAAACCAAAAAATATATAAACACAAAATAGACAACCAAAACGGCTTCTTGTACAAACTGCCACCCGTTACCCAGAGAAGAAACTTACACACACACCACAGGGTTTTCTAGAGAGAGAAACCCCTTTCTAGAGAGAGAAACAACACCTCACCACAGCTTTTTCCACAACCCCTATGTTCCTCTATCTCTAATTCTCCCCCCCCCCCCCCTCATTTGGGTTTTTTTGTTTGTATCTAAAAACCAAATCTTTTTTATTTCTTTTCTTTTGCGGCCAACGATCTAGGGTTATCATCTTTGAGATCTTGAGGTCAACAAGTTCTTTCATTTTTTCATTCATTCATTTGGGTGATCTGTTTGGTTATTTATTCGATTGGGTGTTCAAGATTCGAATGACGTCTGCTTTGTTAAAAATTTCTGATAAAGTTTGTGCCATGGCTGAAGGGGGATCTCGTTATTGTTCTAAAAAGTCAGATGATATTTGTGGTGATATTTGCAATGAGGTAATTTTGATTCATATGTTTTATTTGATTTGATTTATTGATTTAGGTTTATTGTTTCCTCTTTTTCTCATATTTAAAACCTTGATCTTTAGTTTAAATTTTTGTTAATGATATTGCAAAAGTTTGTATTTTGCTTGCTTGAGGCTTGACTTTTTCAGCTTGATTGTACCCCTTTTTTTAATTGTTTATGATTAGGGTTTTGAATTTTATCATAAGTTGTGATCTCTTGCGTCATAGTTCCTAATCAGTGCCCTAATTTTCCTAAAAAATGGGTCTTTTTTTTAAATTTTATTTGGCTATTTGCATCTGTTTTGGTTGAAGAATCCCTAACCAAAATACCCACCAAAAAGATGTTTTTTTTTCATCCAAACAGGACTTTAGATTAAAAAAAACAAAGGTTTCCTAAAAAGATGAAGCTAGTTTTCAATCAAGGAATCCTTCAAATGTTATTTGGGGATTTCATAAAAAGGGGTTACTTTTGCTTGCAACTTCAAGTGATACTTGTTCATGCTTTTGAATTACGCTTACCCATTTGTTGTTTATGTAAAGAAAAACTAAATGAAAAGAATTTTTTTTATATTTACAGGATTCAGGAAAACCTTCCACTATGGCAAGAATACGGTGTATTCTACGCGGGCTAGAGTTAAAAACCATCATCTTTCTTCTAGTAATGGTCCCAACAATCGTACTTGGATTATACGTTCACGGTCAAAAAGTCTCCTACTTTTTGCGACCGTTATGGGAAAAACCACCAAAACCGTTCAACGAAATCCCACATTATTACCACGAGAACGTGTCAATGGAAAATCTCTGCAAGCTTCACAGTTGGAAAACGCGTGAGTTCCCAAGACGCGTGTTTGACGCAGTTTTGTTCAGTAACGAAGTTGACCTTTTAACGATTAGATGGCACGAGTTGTACCCGTATGTTAACGAGTTTGTACTCCTTGAGTCAAACTCGACATTCACAGGGATACCTAAGCCCCTGGTGTTTGCTAGTCATCAAGACGAGTTCAAGTTCGTTGAGCCTAGATTAACGTACGGACAAATTCCGGGTCGGTTTCGTAAAGGGGAAAACCCGTTTGTTGAAGAAGCGTATCAAAGACTCGCATTGGATTATCTTTTAAAAAAGGCTGGAATTCAAGATGATGATTTGTTGATCATGTCGGACGTTGACGAGATACCAAGTAGACACACGATTAATCTATTAAGATGGTGTGACGACATACCACCGGTTCTTCATCTCCGTTTAAAAAACTACTTATACTCTTTTGAATTTCTTCTCGATAATAACAGTTGGCGGGCTTCAGTACACCGATACCAGTCAGGAAAAACAACATACGCCCATTACCGACAGTCCGACACAATCTTGGCAGACGCAGGGTGGCATTGCAGCTTTTGTTTCCGCCACATCAGCGAGTTCATCTTCAAGATGAAAGCTTACAGCCATGTCGATAGAGTGAGGTTCAACAAGTTCTTGAACCCTAATAGGGTTCAGAAAGTAATCTGCAAAGGAGCTGATCTTTTTGATATGTTACCAGAAGAATACACTTTTAAAGAAATCATCGGGAAAATGGGACCCATACCGCATTCCTATTCAGCCGTTCATCTTCCCGCACATCTTATCGAAAACGCTGACAAATACCGATTTCTGTTACCCGGGAATTGCATAAGAGAGAGTGGGTGATCACCGTAATCTGCTAATGTTGTTTTCGCTGTAAAGATTGAAGCTTTAATGTTGAAAGATGAAATCCCGCAAGTTTGACCGAATATAATCGACTCTGGTATGTTTTGTTGATGGATTTTGTGGGGTGATAGTGTATATAGTCTTGGTTTTTTTCGCGTGTTCTTGGTAGAGTTGGCTTTCGTTCAGAATCTTGGTACATCATCGTTTGCTGAGGTGGCGGGGGGAAGCTGTGCTTCCATGGAGATGCGATTCATGGGTTCGTGTCTGTTTATTACTCGGCATCACCATGATGGGCATTTTGAGGTCCCCCCCCTCCCCCGAGAGAGATGATCCGGACAGTTTCAGGCTTTTCTTTTATATTAGGAAATTTTGAATGTGAGACTGATCTGTTATAAATAATTTTATTCAAAATTCTGTTCATTTATTTTTTTATAGGTTGTATCATGTCATGTTTGATCATCTCTTTCTAGCCTGGTTGATCTTCAATACTTTTTTTATTCGAGGTTCATTGGTTTCTCTATGGCTTTCCTTCTTGGGTGTGATTTAGTTTTTAAACAGTATTCACTTTGGATGATGAATAATTTGAACAAGAATAAATTGTTTTGAATTCAATATCAAACAAAGGGAATTAAGGTTGAAGGTCTTTTCTTGAATTTGGATGATGAAAGGTCAACATGGAATTTGTTTGAAGTTCTAAAGAAAAATTGGTCTTAAGTTAAAAACTATTTAATTCTTATGCTTGTAAACGAATCGAACAGTTGTTCTCGACGCCAAAAAATCATAAGTAGGATCGGTTTGCAATTCAAAAAGAGGGTTGCGACGCAGCTTGTTACCGTTTACCTATCGCTACCTATTATGTAGTTTCCTACTTATTCAAAGAAATCTATCTTTAATACTAACTATCTAATACACGCGTATACCGCGTACTCATGTGGCTTCTTCTTTCCTTATATGATCTAGAAAAGCCTAGAGTCCATTAATGTGAGCTAGCTTTTGGGCATTCTTGAATTTTATTTGTTTCAAAACTTTGGTGCTGCTCCATTGATCTTTATTGGACATTCTCAACTTTCTTTCCATTTTCACATTATCACCCTTTCCTGGTGGCTGGAGTGAAAAAAGTCATTTGGTGGCTGGGTTGAAAAAGTCATTTGGTAATAATGATTGCATGACAACGGTAAAAACTAAAACCACAAGGATGTATTTTAGTCATTTCCATATAAAGCACAGCAACCCAGGTATATGCATAGGCAAAAGGCTGTCTGCATCCACGATCGCAGAGAGCGGGTCACCAATTTCAAGGGAACTCACCGCCCGAAGGCCCACCATAACCGAGATTAAATACATAAACGGTTAACCAATAAAGTAGGTTTTGTTGGATATTATGTGCCAAATATCATGGAATGGCTAATGCTACATGATAATATAAGATCACATGCCTAGAGTGAATGAATGCCAATAACATATACAAATATGATTATATGCACAACCCATCAAAGTATTATACAAATCAGTGGATGGTCGATTCGTGACTTGCCCGTGGCATTGACCGCCAACTAAATGTTTTACCGTTGGCGAAATAATTTATAGTGTTATTATTTAAGTTAAACCAAACATATAACTTTACTGTAAAACTGAGTTTTAAAGATTTAGTGCTTAAAGTGGTGAAAGGAAAGTTACATTTACATTAGTGGTGATGGAAGATGAATCATCTTCTCTTTTCTTCTTGAAGAAGAATCCGCTTTTAATTGAGAATGGAGACACCACTCATTAAGATTGAACAATTTCAAATTTATAAGCATTGTGAAAACTCATTATCTTTGTATTGTATTTCACATCAAATTTCTTTAGAATAAGAAATGCATGTTCATTAAAATAATGTTGACAATTTGTTTGATAGCTAGCATTTTATGACCAATAATAATATATTGTAACATATGTTATGCACGTCACAACATTAAGGTTTAAAGATCAAAACTAGATAAAATGACCATCATGGAACAAAGTACCACAACTAAATCTAAACATAAAGGGTTAGTTTGAGAGCGAAACTTATACCTTAATAGTGACGTAATATCAACTGTAACTAGTTTACTTAACACGTTAGTCTAAGCTGGAACCGATCAAATGGGATAAACATATATAAAAAATCCAATGGATATTAATATGCTAAAAACTATGTAAATCACCTTATGTAAAAAAAATTCTTTTTAATAGTATGGACTATGAAGCATTATAGTTATCTGTAAAACTAATGATTGGTCACAACAACTAACCCATTTTGACACGATATAATTCACATGACCCGTCCATTTTCACTTCTACTCTTGTGATGCGTTCCGATAGTGGCTAGACACCTTACAAGTTAAGAATAACCACCATCATGGAAATTGTGAGACAATACTACACAAGAAATGCCATATTTGATCTATCTACAATGACAAATATAACAACAAGTATCCAGCAAATCACTAAACTAAGATATAGGAAACTTAGCATTTCTATTGTACCCTAGCCAACATCAAAGTTATTCAACAAAACAAGGGTGCATTAGGCGCTTCCAGGATGGCGGCTCTTGGTCACAACAGGGCAGCACTGCTAATCTGGTTGGTCAACCGGTGGTGTTATCGTGGCAATCAAAGCCACCGCGCTGGAAATTATGGGCATAACACTGAAAGTTCGAAACCAATCATCTAATACAAATGTGTAGTTAGTAAATTCACTACTTTCATCCTTACTGCATATGTATCAGATGCATAAGCAATGAATAGAAAACAAAACATAATCAGGTAAGGCTAACATGATGAAAAATGGTTGTTGTTGTTGTTAGTAGAAAATGAGTTCTAGAAAACCTTTCTAACTATTTAACCATTTCATAACAACCTTAAATAAGCCCTGAAAGTAACATTGACACCCATTCTTTCCTTTCTTCATTAGAAAGACTATAAAAAAAGATCAAGTTTAGCAGAGTCACCAACAATAACAGATGCTGCTCGAAGTCGTGCCTGTAGACTAAGATTGGGTATCTTTTTCAACTCTCTGTTCAATTTCATTCTTTTATCAGCTGCCGCCTTCTCTGCCGCCACATCTATACCCACTATTCCCACCAAAACCGAAAACTGCTCATCTTGCTTTTTTATCATCGCCTCAATTATCTTCACTAACCCTTCTGTTCGTGAAGACAAATTACTTCTCTGACGCTTCCTGTTATCAACATTTGTAGCATCATCAATTGACACATCATCATCATTGTCGTCATTTGAATCATCATCAGCCGCCATGTCATCCCCTTTATGACCGTTAGCCTCGTCATTTACCGACACTTTAAATTGCTTGTGTTTTGACATATGACCGGCATACTCACTAGTTTCATATGTCTCTACGGCTCGATTAGCATCTGATGCATCTTCAGCAATCCTATGATTCCCTCTGTGTTTTCCAAATATAAAACACAGTTCGTCATAATAAGGAAACGGTTTATTTCTCAACCCCTTGGCATCAGAATGATCCTACAACACCATAACCATAGTTGTTAATGGCAAACAACGACAAATAGTGATAAGGTGATATGCTACATAGCGAATAGCAATAAATAGCGACACACTTGATTTTTTTAAAAAAAAATTATATGTATATTATATCAAAATACCCTGGTATATATGTTATTTTACATGCATATTTAACAAAAATCTAAAATCCAGCTATTTTATAGCTGTATTTAATTGCTTTATATATTAAAAAATAAAATAAAAAATAAAGTGTCGCCATTCTCGCTATCCATCGCTACAACCCTAATAGCGACACTAGACCTATACGCTACGTAGCGCGCTATAACATATACATAGAATCATATAAGCGTCTAATAACGAAGAACCAACAAAATAAACGAAAATTCAGTACGTTTGTTATCGCATCGCAATGCTTCTTTAACGTTTTAAGCCTCGACTCAATATGCGGACTCGCCTTGAGGTTACATCCAGGAAGCTTAGACTTCAACTCTTTCTCAAGCACACTGGTGTATCCACTTCTGAAGATGTTATTATCTCTTTTCCAACCAGATTGACATAACTCAGTGAGTGAAGAAATCAATGCCTCATCTTCTATTTTTGTCCATTTGTGTTTTTTAGTTGACAATCTACCCATTCCTAACAAATCATAAATAATTATAACAATAAAAAATATAACCATAATCACTTAATTGTTCATAAAGTTCAGTTATCAAATTATGGATTTAAAAAAAAAAAAAACCTAAAAAGTTGAATTAAGATAAGTACGATCATATATGAATCAAATAAGGTGAAACTAGAGAGCTTTGATTTTAAGCAATTACAAGTATAGATACACATGTATACATATATAAGTAAACAGGGGAAGAGGATACCGGATAGAAAAACTAAATTTAGGGGTTCTGCAGTGGCCGTTGGTGGAGATCGACGGATCAGGGACGGCGGAATTAGATTTGCAGGTTAATTAAGAACCGGATTTGGCGATTGAATCGAATCGGGGAAATGGGGGATTCTATTCCCACGTGTGCCAAACACCGGAATGGAATGGGATGCTTTTAGTTTTATTCCTTGAATTTTAATAAAAAGTTAAAAATAGAGATAACTACTAAAAAAAACTTTTTGATATAAAAAACAGAGGAAATTACAAAAAACTTCTTGTTATAAAAAAATAGAAGAAATTCCCTATAACACCAAAAACAAGATGGGGAATAGTGTCAGGCTGCCTGACACTCCCCATTGGTTAAACCAATTTACGATTTTATCCTCACTTTAAAATTACGATTTTGTCATCAGTTTAAAATTACGTTTTTACCCCAGTTTAAATTAAATTATGCTTCTGCCCTAGCAAAAAAATACAATTTTGCCCTCGGTTCAAAATTTCGATTTTGCCTTGTTTAAATTTACAATTTTGCCATTAATTTTATTTTTTTTCCTCCCAGCCAAATTACGATTTTTCCCTGAATTTAAATTCATATTTTCTCCATCGTTTTGTTTGTTTTCCCACCCAAATTACGATTTTGCCCCAGTGTAAAATTACAGTCATGTCATCGTTTTAGTTTTTTTTACAAAATTGTGGTAGTGTTTTGTTTTAATTGGTAGTTCGGTGTAATATTTTTTCGTGCCAGTCGGCTGCCTTGCACACGCTCATTTGTCATGAAAAATTATAATTTTTCCCCAGTTTAAAGTTATAGTTTTTGCATCGTTTTTATTTTCTTAAGCAAAAGTATGATAATATTTTATTTTAACTAGTTGACTCAATAAAAGTGACGGCAATCAACCACCTTTCTTTCTTTCTTTTTGTTTTTTTAAAGTTAATATATAATAATTGAAAGCAAACTCAAGAATTAAAATGCAACTTAGTGAAGGGGAATAACATCAGGCAGCTGTCTGACACTTCACATTGGTCTAACCAAATTACAATTTTTCTATGTTTAAATTTACAGTTTTGTCATTGGTTTTCTTTTTTTCCTCCCCTAGTCAAATTACAATTTTGCCCTCAATTCAAATTTAAAGTTTTGCCACGATTTTTTCTTGTTAAATTACGATTTTGCCCCCAGTGTAAATTTATAGTCATGCCATCGTTTTTTTTTTACAAAATTATGGTAGTGTTTTGTTTTAATTGGTTGACTCGGTGTAATTATTATTCGTGTCAGACGAGTGCCTGGCATACACTCATTTGTTTTTGCTCCCAGTTTAAATTATAGTCTTTCCATTGTTTTGGTTTTTTTTTTTTGTAAAAGTATGGTAATGTTTTGTTTTCATTGGTTGAACTTGATGTAATTTTTTTGAAATCGTATTATGAGTAGCATGTACAAATCATCGAAACACATACGTACATGTTTTGAATGAGAAATATTCAGCTTAGTACCCTGCAACACGGGCGGAGGAAAAACTAGTTACTTACAAAAAACAATACTTTTTAGTTTCAGTTATATACCTCATAACATGAAAATAAATATATATTTAGCTTCGGTTATCCAAACTTTTCTCTTTTGTTAATTGTTCATGTTAAACCTAAGTTACCGCGTTGTGACTCTAGAAATTGAAGACCTCCATCTATTTAAAATTTTCTATGTATGTATTATTATATAATGTAGATTTAGGGATAACTTTAATTAGTTGTTAAACATTATGCTCTTGTGATTTGCTAGGAGCGTCTCTATATTTTCACCTTGAAGACTTTCAGTTTGAGTTTCAGGAATGATATGTTTTTATAGTTCGAATTTCACGAACAATATGTTTTTTATTTGCTTCCTTGAATTTACATTAAGCCTATTGAGGATTTCTTTTTAAAAATCAAATTGAGAAGCTAAGGTCAATAATTTCTTTATTCAAATTATCTTTTTTATAATTTACCTTGGTTCTAATATTCCATACTTCCAAAAGTTTCAATTCCTTTGGAAAAAGGTTGCTTCACTAATTTACATTAGATTTATAAAGGATTTCTTTTAAAACTAAATTAAATAATTAGGCCCAATCTATTTTTTCTCTTTCAAATCTTTTTACCTTAGTTTCGTACTTCTGACTCTAAAAGGTTCATACTCGTCTTTTAGGATGTCAATTGTAATATTTCTAAAAATGACATCCTTTTACAAATAGATTTGTACTCGCCTTTTCAGTTCATGCTTCAGGGTGTAAACATCAATTCATACTCGTCTTTTCGGATGTCAATTGTAATATTTCCAAAAACGACATCATTTTCTAAAAAGGTCTGTACTCGCCTTTTCAATTCATGCTCCACGGTGCAAACATCAAATCTTGTTTTGTATTTACAATTGTTTGTTGTGGGCACGTACATTTCACTTGTAGGTTGATGAATTTGTGTATATATTTGTATTGAGATGCAGGTAAGTTTAGAGTTAGATAGAAGAAACAGTGAGCAATGATAACTTTTGGCTTAATAGATTTTTCAATTTACTATGCTTTCTTTTTGTGATTGTTTGCCTTCTTTGTTGAGATATTTATATTGAATTATTGATCCTTCTATAATTGTTATACGGTAATATCATTTTAATTAAAAATAAAAAAATATGAAGGTCATTTAGATAGGTAAACAAAGTAAGTAATATCATTTTAATTTAAAATCAAAAGTTACGAAGGTCATTTAGAAAGGTAAACAAAGTAAGGTGGTGTTTGTTTTTCTAAAAAATATCTGCGTCTGCTCTTTAGTCTGTCCCGCGCAGACATTGTCATTTGCAGACTGTTTGTTTTACCGAAGATGTTTCATTAAAAAACGTTTGCGCAAACTCTTCTTGATACATAATTAACCTAGTTGACAAACATAATGAAATTAAAAGAATCATCTTATTCAAGGCCTTAGCTTTCATCCTTTTGAGGTTTAATAGTCAAAACAAGAATATATAGAATTGTATTCCATATTATCTTCTATTTTTTTATATTATATCATATTATAAATATGTTTTGTAACACATCAAATAAGCTTTATGTATACGGTACTAAGTAGCCGTGTAATAATGTAGGGGGTCATATGTAAATACGAACTAACATGTTAGTTAGTTAATGTAGTCATGTACTTACAGAAGCTGAACAATAAGAAATGGCATCGAGAATGAAATGAACTTCTCTAAAACCAGTCATAACATATATATATATTATTTCGCCTCTTAAATCATACGACATGAAACTATAAACATCTAGCTCTATAATTGTTTACAACTAGATAACGATAATGAGGTATAATCGTAAAAGAATGTGTTAATGGTCTGGCTAATGTGCTGTTATATTCAACGGGTCAAACCCAATCGACTTATAATAATCTTTATCTGCATCTGATACACGATCTTGAAACATTTTCCACTCGCTTTGACATCTTTCCCTCACCTGCCATCAAAAGTTGCCAAATAGTATATAAGAATCCTAATGACGACAATAATCGTGTTCGAAATGTTTTTTTTTTATAAAAGATAAAAAGGGATAAGCTGTATACATACCCCTTGCCATGGTTGTTTCCCGTTTTCTCCGTTTCCCTACAAATAGAACAAATACAGATTAGCCCATTCTAAACGAAGAATCACCCATGTTCACAAGGGCAAATCTGGAAATTGTTCTTTATACCTGATTCCCAAGTGATGGTAGGCCTTGATGAACGATCCATTGTGCATCAACAACTCCAATCTTTTCATGTGAAGGCTTTGACATAAAAAAAATGAATACACCGACTAATTTCATGAATTTACGATGAAAAACGCGATATTACACTAAACAAGAGGTGGTTAGTTACCTCAACGCATTTCTTAAGAGCAAAATCAAGGCCCCATCCGTGGACCAAATCATTCTACATTTACAATTGTATAATTCAGGTTTAGTGATTATAATAAAGATACTAATTAGTAATATAAAATTATTAGAATATGGCAACCTGAACAGTACAAAAGATACTCAGATACACGTTTTGACCATTTTCAATGTCTCTAATTATATGCAATACCTGGATTAAATGCCACACGCAGCGCCAAGCCTCTCGAGAAAAAACCGGAGCCATGATCTCTACAAATCTGGGCACATAATTAACAAAGCCAAAATGATCCCTCAAGTAAAAGGTGCAGCATTTCTTTATTTATCAGATTTCAAGGTTTGAATCGTCTATTAACCTGTTATATAATCATTACTATATAACTGATGCTATTGATTTTGTTCCACAAGATTCCCTTTTATCTTATTATCATTATTGGAGATCATTAAGACATTTGACTAATGGTCAAACACAACGTGAAGTGATTTGCTTATTGACTTTTGCCGACTTCAACCTCTGTGAAGTGATTTGCTTGAGAGGAATTGAGGGATTGTGTTAGAGGTGGCCATTCCGACCCATTTATACACGAATAGTCAAAAGGGTCAAAAACATCAATTGTCACCTTTAAATGCATATTATATCCTAAACCGTTTTTATTCAAATATTTAGTTATTGGCGTAATAATATTAATTTTCTAAACATAATTAGCCCATTAATTATCCCAAAGAACAAATCTAGAAATGGACAAAAAAATGTTTGTAAATGACAGTAGATTGTACGTACGCTGCACATGGAGGCAAATGCGGGTCACTACACCAACCTGGTTTCTCCTCTGTTTCTCTACAAATAAAATAAGAAAAAGAACATTAAAAAAATCACCATATGCGTAAAAAGATATTACCTTTAATAATCTTTACCTACTTATGTTAACAACAAACAAATTATCATGCATACCGAGACGTAACAAAAAGAACTAAAGAAGCACTTATATACTTACTTATGAACTTCATGACCTTCACGTCTCCTAGTCATTTGCCATGTTAAACCCCTACTGCTAGGATCCAAACCAGGCTGTGATATTTCTAATCCATGCTTCCTCACAAGTTTAATATATCTATAAATTAAAAAAAATCACCATTATTATAATATCTCCAAAAACAATACAAAACTTTGTCACCAATCACTTACTCTTCAGCATTGAAATGATCAACCCCAAGATCTTCATCCCAAATAAATATGTAGTCATACGGTGCGACAATGTCAGGATGAAGGAATCTTTTTGCATACCACCTTTAAAACAAAGATAGCAACCATTCACAAAGTCAAAGTCCAAGTCAAATATACGTAAATGAAGTAATGAACTAAGATTAAACGGCTATAAAGAGTTTAACTATGGTGACGTACCATTTTGTTTGTTTTGCCACACTTATATGAATGGCGCGCTTTGACCATTCAAATTCATCCCATTCTGTTGTTTTCCCATCATAATGAAATAAAAGGATTGTAAAATTCTCAGAAAAACTTTTGACTGCCTTATCAATGTTAAGCTTTTGATTTTGACCAACAGTGAAAGTTACTAGATACTTTGGTTCGATAGTCAGGTCCTGCAATGGGGAAGAAACAATGTATGAGGTTGTATTAGCTTAAAAAATCCTAAATTATGGTAACTATCATTACAATACTAACATATGATTACATATTATCAAACTGGAATCAGCAGAATATTATATCCAAAAAAAGTAAAAAACTACCTATTTCTTTATTCCTAGTGTTCATTCACTTTTTATTTGATGTCAAATCATTGCAATTTTGTTAAATAACAAGATGTTGCTAGATACAACAGTTACTTGCTAGATGAATGATATATTAACTTTATGTTAGTAAATACTAACGCATAATAATCTTTCCGTTCATGATCAAAATTCATATAATGCACTAAAAACTAAAAATCGTAATAAGAGACAGACAAACCTCACTAGGTTTACCAAACAATCTGCGAGGATATAAATCTGATTCAGCAGCAAGAATAGCTGGAGGTAGTCTTTCTGCGCCACGTGGATTAGATGAGACCCAAATCTGCATAAATGTTTTAAAATTTTATAAACTTTTTTGGGCTGCTAAATAATAATCCTAAAATTTCTTGTGTCCAATAAAATCATCAAATTTCCATTTTTAGAAAAAGTTTGCAAGTTATATTTTACTTATTTGCTCACTGTCATCATCAGGGAAAAAGTCAATCATATTAAATTAGGGTCACAATATTCTTTTATTTTGTCGTTTGTATCATAAACCAGTGTTGACAAATTTGCTATTGATTCTAAATTAATATAACATATAGAGCCATTTTAGTCTAACGATAATGATAGAATACTTTTGTAAAAAAATAGCAAACTTTATCAACAAAATGAAAATTATAAGCTAATCTGTATACCTTCGATGGATCATCATGGTTTTGTACTTCCTTTGAGATGTTATTATCCCTTGAGGCAGAAATTACATTCAAGTGGCCTGAATTTTTGTCCCACAGATACGTATCGATTGGAGAAATGAGTTTAATCTGTCAAATTCAATCACCAAAATCTTGTTATTAGAGTAAAGTAAGTACATCCAAACACGACATTATAGTAGGTAGAAGAGCAACTATGAAGCAAAACACACATGCAATTAAAATAAGAAAGTAATAAAAATAATATTACTCCTATAGTCCTATGTCCAATGAAAACAGCATTATGTGACTCTTTATTCTCTCAACAAACATTTTTTGGAAAGTATTTGAGTGTTTTTTTAAATGTCCAAAATGCCCTTCAAGATCGACAAAATAAGGGAATTTGTTGAATTGTTGGATCTGAATAAATGTCAGCATTGTTCCAGTAACGATGATAATGGGAAAATAATTGAATTTTTACCCGATATACAAAAGACAAATGTGAGAAAAAGGAAGAAAACACAATAGAGGTTTTAGCTTTTATTACACTAGGGGTGGCAAAATGCCGGTCGGGTTGGGTAACGGGTCAAACTGGATAGTACCTTTGATGGTGAGAAAGCTGGAAATGCTGCCCCAATGCAGAAGCCGAAAATAATACCAGCTGTGATAGTTGCAATAAGCGTTGTACACTCGGTTGATTTCCTGAAACTTGCATCATTCCAAATTTAAAAAAAAACATAAAATATGTTTAATCTAATAAAAAAACAATGTAGCAATCAAGAAGACATATCATATATGCAAACCTTCGATCAGAATTTCTCTTTCTTTTACTCTCTTCGAAATCCATTCTATTCAAAAAGATTATGCTGTAAGAGCAGCTTTGCATTCTTTTAGTAAAACCTAAAAAAACAAAAAAAAATGAAACATAAACATCAAGACAACCATGATTTAAACAGAATCAAACATTGCAAACTAAAAACAAAACTGAAATAAAATACCCAGAAAACAACAGGAATAAAGCTAGTTCTTTGTTATTTGTTATATTCTCTTTATGTTAATGTTAATTACCTAAATGGTATATATAGAGAACAAAATTTCACACAACAAAGACCAATTCAAATGCTAATAAAACACATGTGCTTCACCCACAATTTCCTTCACAAGTTACTTAAACTTCAGGCAATTAACACATGACATGAAATCATGAACCAATCATGTGCCTACTTTTGCCAAATTGACATGAACCAATGTATTTCTCAACACCCATACTGAAACCCCACAATAAAAAAATTTAAAAAGTACGTTTCGATCAAAACTAATAAAACCCCACTACAAATATTAATCAATTAACTTAACCCACAATAAAGGTTCAGACTTTAAAACCCTAAACCCTAAAGTCAAATCAAAACATGCATGTTTGCTTACATTCAAATATTATGACACAAACCCAGAATCTTTACAAGATCATTTACTTAAAACATAAAACTGTAAATCTTTTATGTATGTTTCATACTTTCATTCACTGCCATACAGTCATATTTGGGTAAAACAAAAGAAAGATTAAATTTTTATCATAAAATACTACCTGGGAATTGTTATTGAGATTAAACCCACGAATATTTCGAGGCAGCCAACGTGTGTGTGTTTTCGATTTGTGAAGCAGAAGCGAGGGTATAGAGAACAAGTGTTCTGTTAAAGATTTACGAATATTGTTGCTTTAAGAAAATCTTGAGCTTTGTGCTGCGAATGCTTGAATTGGGTTTGCTTTTTTGGTTACAAAGATGATTTCAAGTGTCATTTAGAATCCCAGTAAACGTTGTTTGGACCCACTACAATATGCACCAATATATTCTTCCTCTTTTGAAATTGAAGATTTTGGAATCGAAGATTTTACCCTATTTAAACTCCTGCAACACGGAAACACTAGGTTAACCTATTAACCGGAGTGGGCCCGTGTAATGTGCGATCATTTAGGACCCACTCTTTGATTGGCCCAAAGTTCTTTTTATATGTTTTACTATTATGTTTTTGAACAAATCGTATAAATCGAATGTGTTTTTAAACCCATTAATTTATTCTAAATAGTTTTTGCACGTATAAAGTATAAACAAATAAATTAATCCTCTTTAACCCAACTAAACCCAATAATGTTTTGAAATTCAAAAATAGAAAGGTTGAAAGGTTAAAAATCTAAAAGTTAAAGAGCAGCAAATTGGCGAATGGAGAAAATTGTCTGAGGGCCCATTTTTTTCTACTCTTTAGGGCCTCCGTGGTCTCTAGAAATCTTAGGGACGATCTTGTGTTTATCTGAACATGTTAAACAAGTTAACGAGATGATTGTATTGGTCGTAAAAGGGTTAAAGGTCGACTTGTTTAGTTAAAAAGATCAAAGTGGGTCAACTTTTTTAGTTAAATAGGTTGGCCGATCTACATGTATAGTTAAATGGATTAAACACGTGAGTACAATTGCAACATGTTTAATGATATGACAATCAAAACTTGATTATGTATTGTTATGTCGAAATTGGCATCCTTAGTTATATAAGTACTAAGCATGCAGTGCATAACTAATAAATAAAAAAATGTGTGATTGTTAACGCTTAGATAAACGTCTCACATTTAAACTAACTATTTGTGTGGTTCTTAAAATTCAGTTGTTGCTTATTAATGTTTCGTGTTTAGACCTTTTAACATAAATAGTTGTTAAAAGCTTTTAAATTAGGAATATTGGATTTAAATAACCCGAACTTTCACCAATTGGCCAATAACACTGTAACATTTCGCATTTCTGTACCTTCCTCATTTAGAAAGTTTTATCATATTTCCATTTTTGAAAACTTGTATCGTATTCGTATCTTTCATTTTCAACCCTTGTACTCTGAGATTATGATCATAATGGAAAACTTATTTAATACTTACACATGTTGCATACTTAAAATATACACAATCTTGAATACATGATTACATAAAAGAAACTCATACTTAGAACACTCGAATCTTCAGTTTTTAGGTGCAATAAACTTATACAACACTCTCGTATGCTTAAAATACTTAAAACCCGCTAAAACATGCGAAAACGACCTAAACAAGCCAGCCTCACACGAAATGATGGTCACATCGTACGAGGTGAGGTCTGTAACATTTGTGTGAATCGGGTTTCAAAAACCCGCATCGTTTATTAATCAAGTTTTCGGTTAAATGTTCGCAATGTAATTTATTGGTATTTATCATCTTATTTTTTTTATTTTTTTAGAAAAATTAAAATTATAAATAATAATGACAATAGGTAATTAAAAACAATATATGAAACAAAGGAAATAAAAAAAATAAAGGGGACAAACCGGGATCGAACCCGGGATCACCCTACACGCGCACACACTGGATCACCACTGGGCTACACACATTTATTTTGTAGTTTTTGAAACCAATAAATATATATGATAGATTAAAACGCGTCATCTTCAAGACCCAAACCTTCAGTCAGCAACCGTTATCTGTTTAATCGGGCAATCATTCGAAATCAGTTACAAATCTCCCAAATAACTGTCAATTATCATCAAATCAATTCAAGAAGTTACTGCACGCATAACATCCACTCAAATACCGGTTTCAAATCAATTGAAATCAAAGGTTTTGTAATTCTAAAAATACCTTCCGGAATGCAGTCCAAACTCGTTCAAAACTCTCCTTCGAAACCCTCTGCCTAACACTGATTCCTCTACTCGTCGGAAATTTTGTTTCTGCGTCGCCTGAGCTCAAACCGGAAGTCGGAGATTGTGTTTTTCCAGTAGGTATACCTCCCAACTCTTTCATATTTCTTGTTTAAATCTTTCAAAAATCATTAAACAAAGCAGTTCTAAAATAATACAAAACAAACGGAATTTACAGTCGGGAGAATGTTAAGGAAGAAGATGAAGTCCTGTTTGTATAGTTATGAATTTAAATGTGGGTTATAACCCGGGTTAGACACATAGTCCAGCGGTGGGACTGTGTGTACTATACGCGGAGGTGACATGGTTCGAATCTTATACAAATCAGTTTCTGGAATAAAAATCTTTTTTTGTATCAAAAGGTATTCAGGCGACCTCCAAAAAGGTGTTAAGATTAATATAAATCCTTATATCATTGGGTTAGACACCCAGCCCAATTGGCTGGGCTGGGTGCATGTGGAACCATGGGGACGAGTTCGAGCCAGGGTAGGAGTGACGATTCAACCATTTTTAAAAGCTTTTTAAAATAAATGATTTCTGGAATAGCTTAATTAATAAGTATAATAAAAATTAGGACTTTAACGGGTTAGACACGTAGCTCAGTTGGAAGAGCTGCGTGCACACGTACGAGAGGACTCAAGTTCGAACCTCGCACACGCCGCCTAATAACTCATGCGACCCGGTCAGGTCTGACGTCAGATCTGACAGTTATTTTTTAATATTAATTTCTCTTATTTTATTAATTTATATTACATATATACTTACACTTTAGTTAAAAGCTAATTAGTAATACATAAAATATATAATTTCAAAGGTTATATAATCTCAATAAAAATCACCATAAATAACCTAGAAATCTAACAAAAAGTATTAAATCCGACCTATTTATATATTTTTTTTTAAATTATCATATTATTATCTTAGGTTAGTACTCGTTCGTCGATCAAATCCTCCACTCGTGCGCACTCATCATCAACTAAGAATACGCACCCACTGTGAGTTAGTCCTTGCAAATTCCCCTTTTTATTCATGTTTTGGGGTGTATCATGTGTCGTACTTGTTTTATTTAATCAAACACTTGTGTTAATATCATTACGTGATCAATGTGTATATTTTTTTGTGTGGTTACATTTTAACATTTAAGTGCAATCATTCATTAGGCCCATCAGTTCCTCGTGGATACGAGTTGAGTATCAGGTGCCTCATTAGATCGGCTTCGTTTGATTGAGCCTTGATCTCAAGTTCATCATTCATCATGTCATGTGTTCATTGTGGATATTATGTGGTTTGTGATTGGTTATATATATACATATGCTCACTTATGATTCATGCACAAATTTTATTCAAACAACAAATATAATACAACTGTTTAAATGTTTTACTAAGATTCACTCGCCAACATTTGTTGACCCAAATCTTTTGTTTTACGCATGATACAGGTGAACAAGCTGAAGAAAGAAAAACATAGGAATGGCCTTAGAAGATTAAACAAAACTATTATGTTCTGAACAATGTTTTGGTTTTATTTGTGCTTGTATGAGTCATTGTGTTTGAATATTTGAAATTAATTTCAATTTAATAAATATGAAACTTATTAGTAACTGTCATGAGCTTTGGTGATAACCCAATTATGCCCCGACTTTTATTTCCGCTGCGGGTCGGGGTGTGACAGATTGGTATCAGAGCTTGTGACTATAGGGATATAGGATAGGTTATTAGACCTTTAAAGCCTATACTATAGTTGATTAGATTTTAATTGTTTATATGTTATATGCAAAACTCATGATATTTATATGTTTCATGTTATTTTTCACACACAACTACATGCAAGCACTTTCACTATTATATGTTAATATGTGATATTCATTATAGTTTATATGTACATATCATGTCTATGCAAGCACACACATCATGATTTCACAATTTTTATGATTATCCTCAAATATTTTGCAATGTTTTCATGTCTTTCAATCACATCAAAGTGAGTTCTACGACGGGCATGTAGTAACTGGAAGGGTACGAGTACCGGTAGTCGAAACGTCATGTCTAGGCTTGGCATTCGTATAAATCCAAATAATGGACCAGTTTGCATACCTGGGGACTAACGATGAGAGTACGAAGGACCTATTAGGCCAAAGCATGCCACACACAAACGTCGTATGAACTAACCCCACTTTGAGTTGTCATCGTGTCTATACCTGGACACATTCAGACCTTATACCTTACAATTTTGTTTTATGATTTTCATACGGGTGATGCTAGCATTAGCAGGCCAACACCAATGTGAATCCTACCAAGCCCGGTGGTCATGGGGGCCCACGTGACTACCAAGGCTGAAGTACGGGAGACATTTCGAGGCCCAATCTTAAGCAAGCCCAAGACATCCTATGGATGTAGTTAAATTCATGTTTCATTTATTTTATGTTGTTTTCATTTTTTTTTCTTTCAACACATGACACCTAGAAAACTATCTCACAATCTTCCTATGTATATTCCTGTAGATGTCTGCTAGACACTCTCGAGGTGGTAGAAGATCAGGAATGTCTAGCAAACGCATGGCCACTCAAATTGCTCACAAATGGCTGCGGTACTTCCTGACATCGTTTTGCAAGTTCAACAAGCTCTCTCCGCCAATCCCATCAATCCTACAAATCAAGAAGGCCAAAACGTCGCCAACCCTTCTCCCAAACCCACTAAATGCACCTACAAGCATTTCAAGTCTTGCGATCCCCCAAAATACGAAGGGACTGAAGGTGTCACCACTCTCCTCCATTGGTTTGAGGAGATGGAAAACACTTTTCTTAATTGCGACTGTCCCGATGATCGCAAGGTGCGATATGCTACTGGTCGTTTGTTTGGAGTAGCACTTACCTGGTGGAACACCGAGAAGGGTAAATGAGGTGTTGAGGATGTCATGGCCTTAACTTGGGAAGAGTTAAGGGAAATAATGACAAGACGCTTCTGTCCAAGAAGCGAAATCAAAAGGTTAGAAGATGAGTTTTACTCATTAAAGCAAAAGGAGGGAGACCACACCACTTACAACAAGAGATTTCTCGAGTTGAATCAGATGGTCCCCAACCTGTTCACCCTGCTATACCGATTAATCGAGCATTACATTCGAGGTCTTCCCTCGAAAATTCAAGATTCGGTTTTAAGTACTTCTCCCGCAATGCTCGAAGCTGCCATGGAATTGGCTACTAAACTTACTGAAAATCTCATCCGAAATGGCGATTTTAAAGATGAGAAGAAAAAGACACCCGTTGAAACTCCAACCTCAACCCAATCAGTTCGTCTTCTAAGTTCACTGGTAAGAGGAAGTACTTCTCCCGCAACGCCCCAATCACACAAGTCGCCCCTCAAGCCGCCCCATTCAAGAAACCATACACTGGTCCTCACCCGAAATGCAACCGATGCCAATATCACCATCCCCCTGAGAACCCTTGCCAATACTGCACATCAAGTTGTGGTCGTGCAGGTCACACGATTCAAACTTGCCGTATCCTCCAAAAGCCAAACCGCAATCAGCCGCAAGCCCAAACCAATAATCAAATGGTGGGCCAAGCCCAAAACCAACAACCCTTACTTTTACCACCTGCCCAACCCATGGTACAACCCTACTACCAACCCAATTACCCAATGATGCAACCCATTAGAGCATGTTTCAACTGTGGCGATCCAAACCATTTTCAAAACACTTGCCCCCGCTTGGTGAACATCATAAATGACCAAGCTCAAGCCAATTCGGTGAACCAAGCCAACCAAGCTAATCCACCTGCAAGAGGAAGGGCTTTCAACATTAACGCCAACCAAGCTAGGGCTGATAACAATGTGGTCAACGGTACGTTTCTTATTAACGGTAGTTATGCATCCATATTGTTTGATACTGGTGCGGATAAGAGTTTCGTGTCTTTAGAATTCGAATCCATTCTTGATCTACCTCGCGTTAGTCTCGCTGAATCATTAACGGTGGAAGTTGCTGATGGAGAACCTATTACGTTAGACTCGATTATACGTGATTGTACTCTTACCCTTAATGATCACAATTTCTCGATTGATCTTATTCCTATGAAATTGGGTAGTTTCGATATTATTATCGGTATGGACTGGCTTAGTTAGCATCATGCTGAAGTTGTTTGTTATGAAAAGTTTATTCGAATTCCTCTCGCTGGCGGTCGAACTTTACGTATTTTTTGTGAAACTCCTTCTAAAGGGCTTAAGTTGATGTCATGCCTCCAAGCTCGTAGATATCTTCACAAAGACTATATCGCGTTTCTAACTCATATTGTCAAGAAGGAAGGCAAGGAAAGGAAGCTCGAAGATATTCCCATCGTTAAAGAATTTCAGGACTTCCTCCTGTGCGAGAAGTCGAATTTTGAATCGATCTTGTACCTGGTGCTACACCAGTCGCAAAATCTCCTTATCGGTTAGCCCCATCTGAGATGCAAGAGTTAGCTAGTCAGCTGCAAGAGTTGACTGACAAAGGATTCATACGACCTAGTGCGTCGCCTTGGGGTGCACCTGTTCTTTTCGTAAAGAAGAAAGATGGAACTTTTCGCATGTGTATCAATTATAGAGAGCTCAACAAGCTAACCATAAAAAATCGCTATCCATTACCTCGTATTGAGGATCTTTTAGATCAACTTCAAGTTGCCACCTGTTTTTCAAAGATCGACCTTCGTTCTGGGTATCATCAACTTTGAGTGCGTGAAGAAGATATTCCTAAGACTGCTTTTCGAACTCGTTATGGTCATTATGAATTCATAGTTATGCCTTTTGGGTTAACCAATGCTCCCGCTGTCTTCATGGATTTGATGAATAGGGTGTGCAAACTCTATCTCGATCGTTTTGTCATAGTTTTTATTGATGATATTCTTATCTACTCCAAGACCAAATTCGAACATGAATGACATCTTCGAATTATTCTAACACTTTTGAGAACCAAAAAGCTTTATGCTAAGTTCTCGAAATGTGAGTTTTGGTTAAGAGAAGTGCAATTTCTTGGTCATGTCGTGAATGACAAAGGGATTCATGTTGACCCTGCGAAGATCAAAGCGGTAAAAGAATGGCAAGCGCCACGTACTCCTACTGAAGTTAGGCCTTTTCTTGGTCTGGCTGGTTATTATCAATGTTTCATTTCAAATTTCTCTCGTATCGCCGTTCCACTCACAGTCTTGACTCACAAGGGCAAGCCCTTTATTTGGGGACCTAAACAAGAAGAGGCTTTCCAAACTTTGAAGCAAAAACTTTGTGATGCACCTACACTTACACTTCCTGATAGTTGCGAAGACTTTGTGTTTTATTGCGACGAGTCAGGACAAGGGTTAGGTTGCGTTCTAATGCAAAGAGGAAAGGTGATAGCCTATGCCTCAAGACAACTTAAAGTGCATGAGAAGAACTATACCACTCACGACCAAGAACTTGGAGCAGTCGTGTTCGCCCTTAAGATATGGAGACATTATCTCTATGGTACTAAGTATGAAATCTACACTGACCACAAGAGTCTTCAGCATATCTTTAATAAAAAGGAATTGAACATGAGGTAACGTCGATGGGTCGAACTCCTAAATGACTATGATTATGAAATTCGATATCATCATGGCAAGGCTAATGTTGTGGCTGACGCCCTCAGTCGAAAGGAATATGCAAACTCAATCCGTCTTTTGTGTTCTCAAATAGTGACCGATCTTCAAAACCGAATTAGAGTAGCTCAACATATTTCCGTCACGGAAATTGATGTACGAGATGAACTATCTTGTGGAGCTGAAACCAAACTAGAATCCAAATCAGATGGTATCCTCTATTACTTAAATCGTATTTGGATACTTGATCGCGATGATCTTCGTGTTTTTCTCATGAATGAGGCATACAAAACTCGATACTATGTACATCCAGGAGCCGATAAAATGTATCAAGATCTACGATACTCCTATTGGTGGCCAGGCATGAAGAAAGATATCGCTATATTTGTTTCCAAGTGCCTTACATGTTCCAAAGTAAAAGCTGAATAGCAGAAACCTTCAGGACTTCTTGTTCAACCTGAAATACCTGTATGGAAGTGGGAAAATATAACCATAGATTTCATTACCGGGTTACCTTGCACTTCCAGTGGGTACGACACCATATGGGTTATCATTGATCGTCTCATCAAATCAGCTCGTTTCATTCCTATTCGCGAGGACTTCAAGAACGAGAAGTTAGCTCGTATTTATATTAATGAGATTGTAAGCCGTCATGGTGTACCTTTAAGTATCATTTCAGATCGAGACGGTCGCTTCACTTCACGAATATGGCAAGCCGTATAATCCGCTTTGGGTACACGTCTAAATCTCAGCACCGCATTTCACCCTCAAACTGATGGTCAATCTGAGTGCACCATACAAACCCTTGAAGACATGTTGCGAGCATGTGTCATAGACTTCAAAGGTAATTGGGTGTCACACCCCATAATTTCTGACCCTGAAATCCATACACCGGTGGGCTCGGGTGGGGAGTATCGTGACAACAGCTGATAACGTCATAGTCAATTAAACATGGCACATCGGAAGTCTTGGAGTAAAATTACTATTACCAACCGAATGTTTGAAAATACAAAATAATATGCAAGCTTGTAATAGAAGATCCACAGGCGGATCATAGAATGTACAAGAATGAATACAAAACAGACTTTAGGCAGATCTAAGGATTTACAAGAATCCTCTTATTCTCTACCGAGCAGCTTCCGGTTAATTTCGTGTTGTACCTGCATATTAGTCTTTGAAGGATACGTCAGCTTACGCTAGTAAATACACCCAACTGACTCATTTTGAAAATATTAAAAATGATTTCAAGTGCAAACGGCACAAAATCTTTTATTATCTTAGGAAGGTTAACCATGCAATGGACCATGCAATAATAATTTACCATATCCCAAGCCCTTATAGGGGAAATAAGTTGCGAGTATTTACCTGAGATTGCTTTCTTCTTTTATTTTTAAATAACTCAGCCGTATACAAAAGTACCGAGTGCAGATAGCTTTTATCGAGAAGGCTCTAGTATGGATTATGGCATAAACTAGCCAATTAAATACACAGTTGTATAAACCGAATGGTGTACATGATCATTACGTATAACGCTTGATTAAACGATGATCAGATAGAATGTAGTTTAAACCCGACAAGTACTTGACTTGTATAATATGGGTAAACTGTAAACATTATGTATTTTGAACTTAAATGATATGGTTAAACCCGTTACGGTTGAATTCCGTAAAATAGTCACATATACGTAACTGTACGCATAATAGCGATATCGGGTAACGGATAAGTTATGGAAAAGTTCTATATTCCATTATACTTTAAATAAGTTAAGATATCAGTAGGATATCAACTTGTATGCCCGTTGAGGTTTTAAAGCGAAATTATGCCTTATAGGGGCATTTCGGTAATTTCGTATCGTATAAAAAGAACTTAAATAAAATTTAAGTTTATGATCATGAGTATTCTGGAAAAATAATTTATTTATGATATAATATCAGTAGGATATCAAATATATATGTATTTTAGCTTTTATGACCAAACTATGCACCGAAGGGGCATTTTGGTAATCCTACACATAGTTTATAAATTATTTGGGATTCTGAGTTTATAATAAGTACCTACTGTAAATATTTTTAAAATAAGTTTGAAAATCAGTAGTTAACAAATCTTGGTCCATTAATATGGTTTAAAACCATACTATGCGCCGAAACGGCGCTTATGTCGTAATATGACGTCTTTAAGCGATGTTTATGAAAACTGACATTTGGATCAGATTAAAATGTTTAAAATATGTTATTTAATATAACATATCAATACGTAAGTGATTTACCTTGAAAAGATTTGATTAAAACTATTTTATAAGCCACAGGGGCTAAAACCGTCATTTATCGACATAGTTTAAGGACTTGTTTAAAAACTCAGTTTATAACTTGGTTTAAGATCCCAAATAATCCTACTTATAATATTATATCAGTAGAAATTCATTTTCAAGTTCATTACCATTTAAAACCTTGTTTTATGCAAAAAGGACATTTTGGTCAAAGATGACATAATTATGGAACTTGCGCATAAACTTGGATTCTGACTATGATCATGTAATATAACCTCATAGGGTTATGCTATATTATATTATGATCATAATGCAACTTTAGATCAGTGGGTAAATAATCTAAATCGGGTCAGAATCGAAAGTCAAAGCAGAAGTCAAACCTTGCGACTTTCGGTTGCGAACCGACCCTAGAACTGAAATTGACGAGCCGAACATGTTCATACATGTTCTAATAATTATTACCAACTTGTTTACGTGTCAAAACAGGTTTCATCATATATATAAGATCAATTTATGATTTTTCTGAAAAATGGCATGTTTGACTTTTTAATATCATAACTTTGACCCGTCAATTGGTCTAGCAAACGTGATCTTCAGGAGGTGCCCTTTATAGGGACTAACACGTACCTTACTATGATCACTTAGCCATGTTCATTTTGAACAATGGCTGGACCATAATGGTCTTAACCGAAAGTCAAAGCGTTTTACGTAAAACGCTTGACTTTAGGCTATAGAAGCCTATAAACGAAAATGCACAAGAAAGGAACACTTACCAGTGATTCCTAGATGCAAAAGAACTAAGTTGGATGCTCCTTTCAGCTAGGAACTTCCAGATGATGGAGAAGAGTTATGTTTAAGAAAGGTGCAAGTTGGAATGAACACTTGAACACCTATTTATAGTTGGAGAACTCAAAGGAGGTGAAGCCAGGTGTTTAGGGGAGTAAGAAGAAGCTTACAAGTGTCCTAAAACGTGGCATAGCTGATTAGGAAGGCCATGGTTTCGATTTAATGGTTTTGGAGCTTTGCTTGGGCTCCAAAAAACTTTCTGCTGCAGGTTTGTTCTCGCAGGGCGCGAGAGACACAGGCCGGGTCTCTCGCGGCCCGCGACCGCCCTATTTCAGTTTTAAAATTTGACACTTTGGCCCCTAAACTATATAAAGCTTAATAAAACGATTTTAATTACTATTTTGGCACTTTTAGCCCTCCGTAGCCAATACTTGGCATACTCGGGATTATGCCCCGGGAATTATTGTGTTCTCGGTTCGTTAAAAGGTCATTCAGAGGTATAAATTAACATGTTGACACTTTTAATCCCTCCAATATCCAACTTTCACATATTTACAGAATTGAACTCTCTCGTCCAACAAATGGTACGTATGAGAGTTAGGACTTCACAAAGGATCACTCAGAGGCTTATCACAAGCATGTTGATTCCGATGTCACTCAGAGGCTAGGCATGTTAACGTATTAGTCACTCAGAGGCCAAGTTTCAAGCATTTTGACATATCAGTCACTCAGAGGCTAATGATTTAAGCATGTTGACGTATCAGTCACTCAGAGGCTATTATTTATGCGTGTTGACATTGGTTCGTCACTCAGAGGCTCAATCTTGAGCATGTTGACGCTTTAGTCCTTATTTGTCTTTAACAGACAATTATATAAAATACAACATGTGTCACTATTATTATTGGACACGATTTTACAGGGTGTTACATCCTCACCCCCTTAAAAGAAATCTCGACCTCGAGATTTTATTCAAAGAGATGGGGGTACTTTTGTCGCATAGTGGACTCAACTTCTCATGTATATTCAGGACCTCTAAAAGCGTCCCATTTAACCTTTACTATAGGTATTATTTTTCTTCGGAGCTTCTTAACCTGTCGATCCTCGATCGAAATTGGTTTCTCAACGAACCTCAGGTTTTCATCAATTTGCACCTCATTGTGCGACATTGCTAGCGACTCATCGGCTAGACAATTCTTAAGATTAGATATGTGGAATATATCATGGATTCCACTAAGCTCCTCTGGCAACCTGAGCTTATAAGCTACAGTGTCGACACGTTCGGTTATCTCGAAGGGTCCAATATATATTGGGCTTAACTTGCCCTTCTTTCCAAAACGCATCACACCGTTCCAGGGTGATACTTTTAACATGACTTTGTCCCCTATTTGGAACTGAAGAGGTTTACGCCTCTTGTCAGCATAGCTTTTCTGTCTATCCCTGGCAGCTTTGAGACGATCACGGATTTGCATAATCTTTTCTGTGGTCTCCAGGACAATATCAGGTCCTGACAGTTGGGCCTCCGCAACTTCTGCCCAACATACGGGCGTTCTACATTTTCTCCCATACAAGGCCTCAAAAGGAGCAGCCTTGATGCTTGTATGATAGCTATCATTGTAGGAGAATTCTATTAGGGGTAAGTGGTCATCCCAACTTCCGCCTAAATCAATCACACATGCCCTAAGCATGTCTTCCAGTGTTTGGATGGTACGCTCACTCTGACCATCAGTCTGTGGATGGTAAGCTGTACTAATATTTAATCGTGTGCCTAACGATTGTTGGAAACTTTTCCAAAAGTGAGATGTGTATCTAGTATCTCTATCGGATACAATAGATACTGGCACACCGTGTAGGAACACTATCTTGTCCACATACAACTTAGCCAATTTATCTGAATTATATGTCTCTTTAATTGGCAAGAAGTGAGCTGACTTAGTCAGTCTATCCACTATGACCCAAATAGTGTCCTTACCACTTTTGGTCTTTGGTAACTTGGTAATCAAATCCATAGTTACCATTTCCCATTTCCAAGTGGGAATTTCAAGTTGTTGTAGAAGTCCTGACGGTTTCTGATGTTCGGCCTTAACTTGCGAACACGTCAGACACTTAGCTACATATGTGGCTATTTCTTCAAACCCATCCACCAATAATTTCTCTTCAAAAATGATGATACATCTTGTCACCACCCGGGTGAACAGAGTATATTGAATTATGCGCTTCCTGGAGGATTAGATCTCTAAGTCCTCCAAAGATCGGAACCCAAATTTTATCACTAAATCTTAGGATTCCGTCATTTCCAGGCGTTAACTGATCCACAGTTCCGCCTAATCCCTCATTAGGGATATTGGCCTCTAACAAGGCTTATTTCTGCGCATCTAATAGCTTCTCACTTAAGCTATTTCTGAGCTCAATGCTCTTAGCAATAATCCTTATAGGTTTTCACCTTTTCCTTGCGACTTAAGGCATCGGCAACTACATTTGCCTTGCCTGGATGGTAGCGAATCTCACAATCATAATCGTTAAGTGTTTCCATCCACCGACGTTGTCGCATGTTCAATTCTTTCTGATTGAACAGGTGTTGGAGACTTTTATGGTCTGTGTATATAACACACTTTGTGCCATACAAGTAATGTCTCCACAGTTTTAGTGCAAATACAACTACACCCAGTTCCAAATCATGGGTGGTGTAATTCCTTTCATGCACCTTTAGTTGTCGTGATGCATAGGCAATTACCTTACCATTTTGCATTAGCACACAACCCATACCAGTGTGCGAAGCATCAGAATAGACAACAAAGTTCTCAATACCCTTGGGTAGAGATAACACATGAGCGTTGCTCAGCTTGTGTTTAAGAATTTCAAAAGATTCTTGTTGCTTTGGAACCCAATTATACTTAATATTCTTACGGGTCAAGGAAGTTAAAGGAGTGGCTATCCTTGAAAAGTTCTCGATGAACCTCCTATAGTAACCAGCCAGTCCTAAGAAACTACGAACCTCCGTTGGAGTCTTGGGCACTTCCCAATTCATTATGGCCTTAATTTTGGCGGGATCCACTTGGATACCACGCTCACTTACCATATGTCCAAGAAATTGGACTTCTCTAAGCCAAAATTTGCATTTTGAGAACTTTGCATAAAGTTTCTCCTGCCTTAATAATTCTAGGATGCACCGAAGATGTTTCTCGTGATCATCTTGATTACGAGAATAGATAAGTATGTCGTCTATGAAGACAATGACAAACTTATCCAAATATGCCTTGCAGACTCTATTCATGAGATCCATGAATGCTGCTGGTGCATTTGTGAGCCCAAAAGGCATCACTAAGTATTCAAAATGACCATAGCGGGTCCTGAAGGCTGTCTTAGGAGCATCTTCACTTGTAACCTTCAGTTGATGATATCCTGATCTCAAATCTATTTTAGAAAAGTAACTAGCCCCTTGAAGTTGGTTGAATAAATCATCGATCCTGGGGAGAGGATATCTATGCTTAATGGTTAGCTTGTTCAGCTCCCGATAGTCGATGCACATTCGCATCAAACTGTCTTTCTTCTTTACAAACAGAATAGGAGCTCCCCAAGGTGAGGAACTAGGCTGAATAAAGCCTTTTCCTAAAAGTTCATCTAATTGCGTCCTCAATTCCTTCATTTCTGTCGGTGCTAACCGATACAGAGCTCTAGCAACAGGTGCTGCTCCTGGTAGGATATCAATCCTAAACTCCACTTGCCTATCTGGAGGTAGGCCTGGTAATTCTTCAGGGAAAACATCGGGATACTCTGAGATAACTGGTTGATCTTCAAGGTTCGGCTTTGGTTCATTTATGGTAACTTGTGCCATATAGATGACACAGCTTCTTCTCAAACACTTGGATGCCTTAAATAACGACACCTTGTCTGGCAATCCATAGTGTGAGTCTCTAGTGATGGTGATCATTTCACCAGATGGGGTCTTAATCTCGATGAGCTTTTTATCGCAGGCAATGCGGGCTTGGTTATGAGATAACCAATCCATGCCTAAGACAACATCAAACCCTGCCAATTTCATTGGCAAAAGAGAGATAGGGATGGAATGATTCTTAATGGATATGGAACATCCATCAAGAATAGAAGAAGCAGTTTCTAAGGTTCCATCAGCAAGTTCTATCTCATAAGTCTTATCTAGAGTTCTTACAGGCAGATTTAGTAGTTTACTAAACTTATGATCAACAAATGATTTATCTGCACCCGAATCAAATAACACTCTAGCAAAAATATCATTAATGGGGAAAGTACCTGTTATGACGTTATTGTCATTAACAGCTTCCTTAGCAGTTAGCCGAAAGGCGCGTGCATTACCCTTTTTTGCCACTCCAGGCTTCGGATTATTATTGTCACACCCCGACCCGCAGCAGAAAAGGTGATCGGGGCATGATTGGGTTATCATCAAAGCTCATGACATTTATTAAGCGTTTCATATTCATTAATACAAATTAAATGAAAATTTACAATAAATGTTACAACATGATCTAACTAACAATCTAAACTTCTTTGTTCTCTTCTAAGGCATATCCTATGTTTAACTTGCTTCAACCTGTTCACCTGTATCATGTGTTAAAAGGGTTTTTGGATCAACATAATGTTGGCGAGTGAATCATATGGAAAACATTTGAACAAATTTATTTAAATTGATTATGAAATATGTGCACAACCAAACATGAGTAAAATTAGATGTAACTTAATCAACAATCATAAGATATTAAATGAAACACTCATGAACAATAATGGAACAATTAGAGGCACGCGATGCTCAACTCGTCTCTCACGAGGAACTGAGGGGCCTGATGAATGAATTGCATAAACATGATAATACGAATGACACAACTACAAACAATACAAACTCAATGAATACACACATGAACAATAATGAATTTGATTTGAAGCACGCGATGTTCTACTCGTCTCCCACGAGGAACTGATGGGCTTAATGTATGAGTTTCATATAATTTGACAAAAGGAAATAAGTAAATCACAACAATAAAACAATCTAAGTTTAAGTCATGATGTGGTATGGCACAAGTTTAAATAAATAAATTAATTATTTTCATAACACATGACACACCCCAAAACGTGTAATTTCAAAGGGGGAGTTGTAAGATTCACTCACAGTGGGTGCGTTCGGTTGATGATGTTGAATGTACGCGAAGTGGTTTTAACCACGAGTGAGATTTAACCTAGATAAATCGCATTATGGTTTGGTAAGTAAACGGATTTTATTAATCTATTTTAGTAGGATTGTTGGGTGTATTTTTGTGAGTTTGAGGCTATTTTCTAACCTTAAAAATGTTATTTTTAAGTATTTTTAATTAATTAAATAAAAATAATAAAAAAATTGATTTTTTTCTGACCGTTGACCGTTTGACCTGACCGTTGACCGGTTCGATTCGGAATATATGTGCGCTGAGTGAGGCTCGAACCCGAGACCTCCCGTACGCGTGCACGCAGCTCTACCAACTGAGCTACGTGTCTAACCCGTTATATATCTGATTTTAATTATATATATATATTAATTAGTTTAAACCGAAAATCATTTTATTTTAAAAACAGTTTAAATCAATTCGGCGGTGCGCTCCACAGGTCTCGAACCCGGGACCTGTGGTTTAATCTAACACACAGTCCACCGCTGGACTGTGTGTTTAACATGTTATATAATTCGATTTTTATTATACTTAAATACAAATTAGATATTTCCTTTTCTGCCTTATTTAAAAAGAAGAGATAATTGTTCGAGTCGGTGCAGTAGACCGGACTCGAACTCGTGACCTGTGATATAAACAAACACACAGTCCACCGCTGGACTGTGTGTCTAACTTGGTTATTATTCCGGTTATTAATATTCTTAACATATACCAGTGGCGACTCCGGTTTAGTTAAACAAAAAGATGGTTTTTATTAAGGCAGCGTGTGTGAAACGGGATTCGAACTTGAGACGTTAGCGTTTTATGTGCACACAGTCCACCGCTGGACTGTGTGTCTAACCCGATTAATTTCTTGATTTATATTAAACTTATATGATAACGAATACATCGTCTTCTTCACTGAAGTATAACCAGAGGTAAAATCTGACTGTTTCGAGTTTTATTCAAGTTCCTTAGCGTCTTACAGTTCATTAAGGTGAGATATGAGTGAAAAGAAAAAGAATTTAGGCGAAGAGATATACCGACTGGACCCTCTGTTTTCCGGCAGAACTCCGGCGTCAGGTGTCTTGCAGCAGCGAGTCTCCGGAAAGCTTGGAAAAGGTAAGGGTGACTTCGGTATAAACTTAGGAGGTTCAGTAAAGCTCGGCAATGGGGAAACCGGTTTTCCGACGACGAACAGATTAATTCCGGCGAGTGGAATTACGCCGAGAAAGGGTGTGGTTTTGAGCGAAAGTGTTTGCAGTGGGTTGTGGGTGAATTTATAGTGCAAATCGTCAAAGCACTTGGTCTGATTTCCGACTATATTCATCGATTTAAATTTTCCGGCGGTTATGGTTTGGTCGCGGACTTCAAACATCGGTTATAACCGATGTCTTAATACTAGTTTACGTTATAACTGAAAGTGGTGTTAAAAGTTCGCGAGATTACCGGGATTCCGACGACTGAACTATTTGGGCGCCGGTTTTGAATTCGTAACGTCCCTTTATGAATTAAATGATTCTGTTATTTATCAAACAGAACAAGTGGCGCAGTGGTTTGTGTGATGTGCGATAAGGCTTGAACTGATTCGGAGACTGACCCGGGTTCGAAACCCGGCTGGAACATTTTATTTTTATTTTGCGATTTTCAACAGTTTTTCAAAAACTAAATATATATTCCCGTATAATAATCGATTACGTATCGTTTAAAAATATTTTGGGCATTTAAATCGCAACGAAATTTTTGACTGACTGTTCGGTTGATAAATGGAGTGGGTTTGGTAAATCCGTTTTTGACGGATGTTACAGTATCCCCTGCTTTTTAGAAATTTCGTCCCGAAATTTAAATAATGATATATTTTGACTAAAAGGATGACGATGTTTTGTTTGACAGTTGTATGCTCAGAAAAAAATGAGGGTTTAAGTTTTTTTGTTCGAGGCGGTAACGTTCCTTGTAAGGGTTAAGTACCCTATTCAGGAATCGCTTTTTGTTGCCTACTGTATAAGTATTGATAAGCAGAAATGATTTGCTAAAAATGATATCATGCATAAGAGTTTAGATACGTTTGGGAAAGTATGGTTATATCCTAAAGCAAAACTTCTAACACTACAACCTATATGGAACATAAATAAAAACACAACAGCTGATATTTGAACATAAGTAAACGCAACAGCTAATATTCGAACATGAATAAACACAACAGCAAATATTTGAATATGGATAAACACATCAGCAAATATTTGAACATGAATAAACACAATAGCAAATATTTGAATCCACATTCTGATAGCATATATGTTTGAATGATGGAAGTTCCTCTCTCGTTTGTTATGACGGAGAGGTTAGTTTATGTAGGAATGGATCACAATCCAATCTCTTTAAATAACATGATGATATAAATGTAACACAAATTCCAACCAAGGCAATACTAAATCCTACATGGAAGTTCTCATAACCGCCTGATAATGCCTCTGATCCTTTGGCAAGAATACTTATATATAGGAAGTACCAGCGGCGTATCCACCATATTCTTGCCAAATTTTCATTAGTTTTATCCACAAGTTATGATTGGTTACCAAGAAACTAATAAATCCTACATAGAACTTCTTATAACCGTCCGATAATGCCTCTGATCCTTTGACAAGAATACTTATATATAGGAAGTACCAGCGGCGTATCCACCATATTCTTATCAAATTTTCATTGGTTTTATCAGTGAATTATGATTAGTCCTATAACTCTACAACCAATACAACAAACATAAAATACTGAAATGAAATATATCTGTGCGATCAAGGCTCAATCGAACGGAGCCGATCGTATTGCATGTACTTGAAAATGAAATGGATATGCGCTCAAGGCTCAATCAAACGGAGCCGAACATATTGAATGTACTGAAATTGAAATTGTGTGCTCAAGGCTCAATCAGACGGAGCCGAGCGTATTGCATGTACTGAAAATGAATAACTTAACCACACAAACAGCCTATGCATGGAACCTCTCATAACTGCCTGATAATGCCTCCGATCATTTGACAAGAATACTTATATATAGGAAGTACCATCGGCGTATCCACCATATTCTTGTCAAATTTTCATTGACTTTATCCGCAAGTTATGGTTAGTTCGATGCGACTCTACTACAAACACCACAACCACAAGATACTGATAATGAAATTGTCTGTGCGCTCAAGGCTCAATCAAACGGAGCCGAACGTATTGAATGATATTGTATGTGCGCTCAAGGCTCAATCAAACGGAGCCGAACGTATTGAATGTACTGAAATTGAACAACTTAATCTAAACAACCATCACACAATCAGCCTATGCATGGAACCTCTCATAACCGCCTGATAATGCCTCCGATCATTTGACAAGAATACTTATATATAGGAAGTACCAGCGGCGTATCCACCATATTCTTGTCAAATTTTCATTGACTTTATCCGCAAGTTATGGTTAGTTCGATGCGACTCTACAACAACACCACAACCACAAGATACTGATAATGAAATTGTATGTGCGCTCAAGGCTCAATTAAACGGAGCTGAACGTATTGGATGAACTGGAAATGTAAATTGAAATGTGCGCTCAAGGCTCAATCAAACGGAGCCGAACGTATTGCATGAACTGGAAATGTAAATTGAAATATGCGCTCAAGGCTCAATCAAACGGAGCCGAACGTATTGCATGTATTGAAATGTAAAATGAAATAACCGATCAAGGCTCAAACAAACGGAGCCGATCGTGCGGGCACGCCAAGATCAACCACATAATAAAATGGGGATCCAACTCAACCTCGATGGATGGGGAGCCACGGCCTCGGCAAAAGCATATACTGAAAACAATATATAATATATAATATCCAATAATTTCTCTAACAGTCTACACATGGAAAAAACATAAAACTAAACGATAGGAGTTGAATCTGGATCTTCGGCGAAGAGGACTAGTTGAGTATCTTCGTTTGGGCCGTTATTATCTTCGACAGGATTGGCGTTGATATTGAAGACTCTTCCTCCTGCTGGTGGCATAGTGGTTGGGTTTTCTTGGTTTACTTGGTTAACTGGGTTTGATTGGGCTTGAGTGTTGATAACGTTAACCAATTGAGGGCATGTGTTTCTAAAGTGGGTAGGGTCGCCACAATTGAAGCAAGCTCGAGCATATGGGAACATGGGGTATTGGGGTTGGTGATAAGTTTGGCCCAAGTTTTGAGTAGGGAAAAAGGTTTGGTTTTGAAAGGTGCGACAAACATTGCTCAAATGACCATAGCGTCCACAAGTTGCACATAGACGACAAGGTAGGGTATGGGGATGGTGATAAAAACAGTTGTTGCATCGAGGGTGAGGTCCAAGATATGGTTTCTTATCTGGGTAAGCTGAGTTGGGTGCCACTTGGGTGATTGGGATAGCTCGGATGGGTATGGCGTGTAAAACTGGTTGATTTCGTTGAGTAGCAGCGAAAAGTCGTCCGACTCTTCTTCTCTTAGGATTGGGTTGAGAAGGGGATTCGGTTTGAGTGGAGTCGGAGGTTTCAGTCGATTCTTTGTCCTTCTTCTTCTCCTCCTTGAAGTCTTTGTTTCGGATTCGGTTCTCGGTGAGCTCTGTTGCTAGCTCCATTGCTGCTTCCAAAGTTGCAGGCTTGGTACTTATTACAGGGTCTTGAATCTTTGACGGAAGACCAAGAATGTAGTGCTCGATCAAACGGTAGAGGGGAGTGAACATGTTGGGAACCATTTGATGTAACTCGAGGAATCTTTTGTTGTAGGTGATGTGGTCTCAATTCCATTTGCTTCAATGAGTAAAATTCATCTTCTAACTTCTTGATTTCGCTCCTTGGGCAAAATCGTCTGGTCATGATTTCCTTCAATTCGTTCCAAGTTAAGGACATAGCATCTTCAACACCTCGTTTGGCCTTCTCTGTATTCCACCAAGTAAGTGCTATCCCATATAATCGACCGGTAGCATATCGCACTTTGCGATCGTCAGGGCAATCGCAATTTAGAAATGTGTTCTCCATTTCTTCAAACCAATGGAGGAGAGCGGTGACGCCTTCAGTACCTTTGTATTTCGGAGGGTCGCATGATTTGAAATGCTTATAGGTGCATTTAGTGGTATTTGGGGAAGAGTTGAAAATGTTTTGGTTTGCTTGATTGACAGGATTAACGGTAAGTGCTTGTTGAACTTGGATTACAATGTTGGGTATTACGGCAGCCATTTGTTGAGCGATTAAGGCAGCCATGCGTTCGCGGGCTTTTCTTGCTCTCGTCTTCCTACGGGCGAGGTTAGAAGACATCTACAAGGAATACATGACAAGAGTATGAGTTGAATGTTTTTGGGTTCATGGGTCGCATTAGGAATGAACATTCATAAAATAATTATAAAAAAAAATACTACATCCATAGGATGTCTTGGGCTTTGCTCGCTGTTAGGCCCTACATGCCGCCATACTTTACCTGTGTAATCATGTGGGCCCCCATGAATACCGGTTTTTCATATGGTTCGCACGGTTTCTGCCAGGTTGCGTACACAAAACCCGGAGAAAATCGAGAAATATGTATACAACGTGTGATATTCGGAATGTGTCCAGGTGTAGACACGATGACACCTCAAAGTAGGGTTAGTTCGAACGACGTTTGGTGTGGCATGCTTTGGCCTAATAGGTCCTTCGTACTCTTATCGTTGGTCCCCAGGTAGGCAAACTGGTCCGTTATATTGGATTTATACGAATGCCAGCCTAGACAGGACGTTCCGACTACCGGTACTTGTACCCTTCCAGTTACTACATGCCCGTCGCAGAACTTACTTTGATGAGATTTGAAAATTGCATAAAATCTTTGGATAATGAGAGTATGAAAATAAATTGAATACATGAACATCGATATATGTATAATGAATATGTATATATGTATAATGATTATGTATATAAGCATGTATGTTTGACTGAAATGTAAACAAATATGAAACAAATAAATATCACAAGTTTGTATGTAACCACCTAATCAATTAAAATTTAGGCAGACTATAGTATAGGCTCTAAGGGTCTAATAACCTATCCTATATCCCTATAGTCATGGCTCTGATACCAATCTGTCACACCACGACTCGCAGCGGAAAAGGTGATCGGGGCATGATTGGGTTATCATCAAAGCTCATGACATTTATTAAGCGTTTCATATTCATTAATACAAATTAAATGAAAATTTACAATAAATGTTACAACATGATCTAACTAACAATCTAAACTTCTTTGTTCTCTTCTAAGGCATATCCTATGTTTTCCTTGCTTCAACCTGTTCACACCTGTATCATGTGTTAAAAGGGTTTTTGGATCAACATAATGTTGGCGAGTGAATCCTATGGAAAACATTTGAACAAATTTATTTAAATTGATTATGAAATATGTGCACAACCAAACATGAGTAAAATTAGATGTAACTTAATCAACAATCATAAGATATTAAATGAAACACTCATGAACAATAATGGAACAATTAGAGGCACGCGATGCTCAACTCGTCTCTCACGAGGAACTGAGGGGCCTGATGAATGAATTGCATAAACATGATAATATGAATGACACAACTACAAACAATACAAACTCAATGAATACACACATGAACAATAATGAATTTGATTTGAAGCACGCGATGTTCTACTCGTCTCCCACGAGGAACTGATAGGCTTAATGTATGAGTTTCATATAATTTGACAAAAGGAAATAAGTAAATCACAACAATAAAACAATCTAAGTTTAAGTCATGATGTGGTATGGCACAAGTTTAAATAAATAAATTAATTATTTTCATAACACATGACACACCCCAAAACGTGTAATTTAAAAGGGGGAGTTGTAAGATTCACTCACAGTGGGTGCGTTCGGTTGATGATGTTGAATGTACACGAAGTGGTTTTAATCACGAGTGAGATTTAACCTAGATAAATCGCATTATGGTTTGGTAAGTAAACGGATTTTATTAATCTATTTTAGTAGGATTGTTGGGTGTATTTTTGTGAGTTTGAGGCTATTTTCTAACCTTAAAAATGTTATTTTTAAGTATTTTTAATTAATTAAATAAAAATAAAAAAAAAATTGATTTTTTTCTGACCGTTGACCGGTTCGATTCGGAATATATGTGCGCTGAGTGAGGCTCGAACCCGAGACCTCCCGTACGCGTGCACGCAGCTCTACCAACTGAGCTACGTGTCTAACCAGTTATATATCTGATTTTAATTATATATATATATTAATTAGTTTAAACCAAAAATCATTTTATTTTAAAAACAGTTTAAATCAATTCGGCGGTGCGCTCCACAGGTCTCGAACCCGGGACCTGTGGTTTAATCTAACACACAGTCCACCGCTGGACTGTGTGTTTAACATGTTATATAATTCGATTTTTATTATACTTAAATACTAATTAGATATTTCCTTTTCTGCCTTATTTAAAAAGAAGAGATAATTGTTCGAGTCGGTGCAGTAGACCGGACTCGAACTCGTGACCTGTGATATAAACAAACACACAGTCCACCGCTGGACTGTGTGTCTAACTTGGTTATTATTCCGGTTATTAATATTCTTAACATATACCAGTGGCGACTCCGGTTTAGTTAAACAAAAAGATGGTTTTTATTAAGGCAGCGTGTGTGAAACGGGATTCGAACTTGAGACGTTAGCGTTTTATGTGCACACAGTCCACCGCTGGACTGTGTGTCTAACCCGATTAATTTCTTGATTTATATTAAACTTATATGATAACGAATACATCGTCTTCTTCACTGAAGTATAACCAGAGGTAAAATCTGACTGTTTCGAGTTTTATTCAAGTTCCTTAGCGTCTTACAGTTCATTAAGGTGAGATATGAGTGAAAAGAAAAAGAATTTAGGCGAAGAGATATACCGACTGGACCCTCTGTTTTCCGGCAGAACTCCGGCGACAGCAATAAGCTCCGGCGTCAGGTGTCTTGCAGCAGCGAGTCTCCGGAAAGCTTGGAAAAGGTAAGGGTGACTTCGGTATAAACTTAGGAGGTTCAGTAAAGCTCGGCAATGGGGAAACCGGTTTTCCGGCGACGAACAGATTAATTCCGGCGAGTGGAATTACGCCGAGAAAGGGTGTGGTTTTGAGCGAAAGTGTTTGCAGTGGGTTGTGGGTGAATTTATAGTGCAAATCGTCAAAGCACTTGGTCTGATTTCCGACTATATTCATCGATTTAAATTTTCCGGCGGTTATGGTTTGGTCGCGGACTTCAAACATCGGTTATAACCGATGTCTTAATACTAGTTTACGTTATAACTGAAAGTGGTGTTAAAAGTTCGCGAGATTACCAGGATTCCGACGACTGAACTATTTGGGCGCCGGTTTTGAATTCGTAACGTCCCTTTATGAATTAAATGATTCTGTTATTTATCAAACAGAACAAGTGGCGCAGTGGTTTGTGTGATGTGCGATAAGGCTTGAACTGATTCGGCGACTGACCCGGGTTCGAAACCCGGCTGGAACATTTTATTTTTATTTTGCGATTTTCAACAGTTTTTCAAAAACTAAATATATATTCCCGTATAATAATCGATTACGTATCGTTTAAAAATATTTTGGGCATTTAATTCGCAACGAAATTTTTGACTGACTGTTCGGTTGATAAATGGAGCGGGTTTGGTAAATCCGTTTTCGACGGATGTTACAATTATTCCTTGAATTCTTAGGGCAGCTACTTGCAATGTGCCCTTTTTCATGGCAGATATAGCATATAGCATCTTTAAGGTCTCTACAATCTTGGGTCTTATGCCCCCTTCTTTTACATATACCACAAGGTCTAGCTTGTGGGTCAAGATTACACTGTCCCCGGTGTCTTTGGTTGCAAGTCTTACAGAATGGCATCACAGCCGACTTGCCTTGGTTCACTTTGAACCCGAACCTCCCTTTATTTTTCTTATTAAATCGATGGGAGTTGTCTTCATCTCTCTTTCTTTTCCAGTCAGTTTCAGGCTTAACTGACTTCTGCCTCACTATATCAAGGTGAGGGAGAGAGATAGGTCAACAGCAGACCTATAGGTGCTTGGCTGAGCAGCCTTTACCATGCCCTTAATCTCGGGCGCTAATCCATTTATAAAACGCGCAATGCGTTTGGATTCAGGGGTGATAAGATAGGAAACCAACCTAGATAAGGAATTAAAATCGGAAACGTACTTCTGGCAGTCTAAGTTTTTCATGGAAAGAGACAAGAAATCTGTCTCTATTTTCTCCACCTCATAGGTTGGACAATAAGTTTCCTTTATTATTTCAACAAACTTGGACCATCCCAAGTTGTACAGGTGTACTTTGCCTGTTGATTGAATCATGGCCTTCCACCATGTCAGGGCATCGCCCTTGAAAGATTGTGATACATACCTGACCACATCTTTTTCAGCACAATTGCTGATATCAACTATAGGCTCCATTTCGTCTAACCATTTAAGGGTTTCAATGGCCCCTTTTCCCCATTAAAGTCTCGGGGTTTACAGGAGACAAAATATTTGTAGGTACATTCGTTCATGGAAGAACAGGACCTATCAACATAGTCTATCCTCTTAGGTTCACTTCTTGCATTAGACGAGTGAATCGAGCTCTCTTTATGAGCTGAGGATGGTGGAATAGATAGAGGTTTAGAGAGAGTGGCACTCGGCTCTCTTAGTCTTTCTATGGCCATACTCATGGCCCTTTCCACAGCCGCATCAATGCGTGCTTGAAAGTTTTCATCCTCTATAATTCTGTTTTCAGGTTTATTAGATTCAACATTTCTGTGGCTACTTTGAGCTTCATTTGAGTTAGCCATCTTTAAGTCTTGGTTTCTATATACCAATAAAATTTTGTCTTAGCCATGGTATACAAACCATATCGGCTTTTAATCATCGGATATAACAATCCTTTGCCTTTACTAGTGTGAATAACATCACCACTCTTAGGCTTAACATATCTATATTTGGCCTAGGTCTTAATAGGACCATCATAGGAAATTTACAATTTGGACGAAGTCCATATATTATTAGACAGGGGATCGCAATGTCACAACTTTCATTTGTCATACAGACAATTATACATAGGTCATAAGCCTGTCCCTTAATAGACATATTAATTGGGCACATTGGCCGGTCACATTGGACATAATATATGGCACTTAGGCATGTCACTAATGGGCATATAATAGGGCACATAGGCACAATATCGCTAATGGATAATTATCATCGCACTGATGATAGTATCCGGGATCGAATAGATCACATGGGCTTTAAAGAATAGATTTTAACCCGAAAGGGTGTTACATCACTAATGGATGTTTGATTTTCATCACACTGATGATACTAGCCGGGATCACACGGATCACAAAGGCTTTTATTCCGGGATCACACAGATCACAAAGGCTATATAACCGGATCAAATAGATCACAAAGATTATATTTTAATACATCTCTAATGGATGTTTTATCACGCATTGGTGATACTAGCCGGGATAACATAGATCACAAAGGCCTTTAAGCCGGGACCACACAGGTCACAAAGGCTATATAACCGGGATCAAAATAGATCACAAAGGTTATATTTTAATACATCTCTAATGGATGTTTTATCACTGCACTGGTGATACTAGCCGGGATCACACAGATCACAAAGGCTTTTAAGCCGGGACCACACAGGTCACAAAGGCTATATAACCGGGATCAAATAGATCATAAAGGTTATATTTTAATACATCTCTAATGGATGTTTAATCACTGCACTGGTGATACTAGCCGAAATCATACAGATCACAAAGGCTTTCAAGCCGGGACCACACAGGTCACAAAGGCTATATAACCGGGATCAAATAGATTACAAAGGTTATATTTTAATACATCTCTAATGGATGTTTTATCACCGCACTTGTGATACTAGCCAGGATCACATAGATCACAAAGGCCTTTAAGCCGGGACCACACAGGTTACAAAGGCTATATAAGGTTAGGACATAGTCTATAACCTTGAAGGCTAGCGTGATTCCTCAAGTCACACTACCAAAAGTATGAACATTACTTGAATGTTAACATAAGAGGACCTTAATGGTTGATTATAAGTCCCGGTCACATTGACCTTAATGACTTGGAGGCTTGAACTTAGTCCATCACCTCTAGATAGAAGGATAACTTCCCTTAACTATCTTATATATTTGGCCAAATATGTGGTTTGAGCCACTTGGCAAATCAAAACCATTAAAATCTTTTTGGAATTATATTGCAGAGCATAAATTTAGAATAAAATTGAGATACTCGTTTTCAAGAGGATGAATACATATATATAATTCCAGAAGTACTTCATTAAATTTTCATACGAAATTACAATACTTGAAACAAATAAATGAAACTGATTGTCCATGCAAGGACTAAAAAGAAATAAAATGTCCACGTAGGGACTAAAGAAATAATGTCCACGCAGGGACTACATATAATAGAAAAAGACTTCACTCGTCTTTCTTTCCCTTGACAAGTTTGGAGAGTTTCTTGAAGAACTTATTTGTTTTCTTCTCCGTTTTCTCCGTCTGCTGCTGCATCTCTTTCATTCTTTCTAAGGCCTCATTAATGGCCTCAAGGGATGGCGGAGGTTGGGGTTGTGGTTGTGGCATAACCGGATACTGGTACCCATAAGTTGGATATCCAGTAGGTGGGAAAGGAGACGGAAAAAGTGCGTTGTTCATAACTGCCTTCATATATGGGTCTTGCGACCATGCTTGATAGTCTACCGGTGTAGCGGGTTAAAAGGATCATATCCAGACGTGTCTAGATACGTGGGAATTGGGTTAGTATAACCCGATGGTGGTGGTTGAAGAGTAGGTGTTGGTGTTGGTGTTGGTTCCACTATAGGTGGAATATTAGAGGGTCCACCCATTTGTGGGTCCTCTTGAATGGTGGGGTAAGAACTGAGCAAAGGTGGCAGCAATCCCGACCTTTGTCCGGCACGCACTGACATACGTGCTCCACGCTTCCTCCTTGGTGGTTCAGGTGGTGGTTGAGGTTGGTCCACGGGTTCCATGTGGACATCTTCTTGAACAGGTGGTGGTTAAGAATGGTGAGAAGGAGTGTGGACAAAAGTAAATTGATTCCAATATTGGTCCCACTCATTAGGACCTTGATAGGGCGATCCGCCGTGAAGAAGATATTCCCAAGACTGCTTTTCGAACTCGTTATGGTCATTATGAATTCATAGTTATGCCTTTTGGGTTAACCAATGCTCCTGTTGTCTTCATGGATTTGATGAATAGGGTGTGCAAACTCTATCTCGATCGTTTCGTCAAAGTTTTTATTGATGTTATTCTTATCTACTCCAAGACCAAATCCGAACATGAACGACATCTTCGACTTATTCTAACACTTTTGAGAGCCAAAAAGCTTTATGCTAAGTTCTCGAAATGTGAGTTTTGGTTAAGAAAAGTGCAATTTCTTGGTCAAGTCGTGAATGACAAAGGGATTCATGTCGACCCTGCAAAGATCAAAGCGGTACAAGAATGGCAATTCCACATACTCCTACTGAAGTTAGGACTTTTCTTGGTCTGGCTGGTTATTTATCGACGTTTCATTTCAAATTTCTCTCGTATCGCCGTTCCACTCACAGCCTTGACTCACAAGGGCAAGCCCTTTATTTTGGGACACAAACAAGAAGAGGCTTTCCAAACTTTGAAGCAAAAACTTTGTGATGCACCTACACTTACACTTCCTGATGGTTGCGAAGACTTTGTGGTTTATTGCGACTCGTCAGGACAAGGGTTGGGTTGCGTTCTAATGCAAAGAGGAAAGGTGATAGCCTATGCCTCAAGACAACTCAAAGTGCATGAGAAGAACTATACCACTCACGACCTAGAACTTGGAGCAGTCGTGTTCACCCTTAAGATATGGAGACATTATCTCTATGGTACTAAGTGTGAAATCTACACTGACCACAAGAGTCTTCAGCATATCTTTAATCAAAAGGAATTGAACATGAGGCAACGTCGATGGTCGAACTCCTAAATGAATATGATTGTGAAATTCGATATCATCCTGGTAAGGCTAATGTTGTGGCTGACACCCTCAGTGGAAAGGAATATGCAAACTCAATCCGTCTTTTGTGTTCTCAAATAGTGACCGATCTTCAAAACCGAATTAGAGTAGCTCAACATATTTCCGTCACGGAAAATGATGTACGAGATGAACTATCTTGTGGAGCTGAAACCAAACTAGAATCTAAATCGGATGGTATCCTCTATTACTTAAATCGTATTTGGATACCTGATCGCGATGATCTTCGTGTTTTTCTCATGAATGAGGCATACAAAACTCGATACTCTATACATCCAGGAGCCGATAAAATGTATCAAGATCTGCGATACTCCTATTGGTGGCCAGGCATGAAGAAAGATATCGCTATATTTGTTTCCAAGTGCCTTACATGTTCCAAAGTAAAAGCTGAATAGCAGAAACCTTTAGGACTTCTTGTTCAACCTGAAATACCTGTATGGAAGTGGGAAAATATAACCATGGATTTCATTACCGGGTTACCTCGCACTTCCAGTGGGTACGACACCATATGGGTTTTCATTGATCATCTCACCAAATCAGCTCATTTCATTCCAATTCGCGAGGACTTCAAGAACGAGAAGTTAGCTCGTATTTATATTAATGAGATTGTAAGCCGTCATGGTGTACCTTTAAGTATCATTTCAGATCGAGACGGTGGCTTCACTTCACGAACATGGCAAGCCGTACAATCCGCTTTGGGTACACGTCTAAATCTCAGCACCGCATTTCACCCTCAAACTGATGGTCAATCTGAGTGCACCATACAAACCCTTGAAGACGTGTTGCGAGCATGTGTCATAGACTACAAAGGTAATTGGGTGTCACACCCCGAATTTCTGACCCTAAATCCATACACCGGTGGTCCCGGGTGGAGAGTATCGTGACAACAGTTGTTAACGTCATAGTCAATTAAACGTGGCACATCGGAAGTCTTGGAGTAAAATTACTATTACAAACCGAATGTTCGAAAATACAAAATAATATGCAAGCTTGTAATAGAAGATCCACAGGCGGATCATGGAATGTACAAGAAAGAATACAAAACAGACTTTAGGCAGATCTAAGGATTTACAAGAATCCTCTTATTCTCTACCGAGCAGCTTCCGGCTTAATTTCGTGTTGTACCTGCAGATTAGTCTTTGGAGGATACGTCAGTTTACGCTGGTAAATACACCCAACTGACTCATTTTGAAATTATTAAAAATGATTTCAAGTGCAAACGGCACAAAATCTTTTATTATCTTAGGAAGGTTAACCATGCAATGGACCATGCAATAATAATTTACCATATCCCAAGCCCTTATAGGGAAATAAATTGAGAGTATATACCTGAGATTACTTTCTTCTTTTATTTTTAAATAACTCAGCCTTATACAAAAGTATCGAGTGCAGATAGCTTTTACCGAGAAGGCTCTAGTCTGGATTATGGCATAAACTAGCCAATTAAATACTAACGGTTGTATAAACCGAATAGTGTACATGATCATTACGTATAACGCTTGATTAAACAATGATCAGATAGAATGTAGTTTAAACCTGACAAGTACTTGACTTGTATAATATGAGTAAACTATAAATATTTTGGATTTTGAACTTAAAATGATATGGTTAAACCCGTTACGGTTGAATTCCATAAAATAATCACATATACGTAACTGTGCGCATAATAGCGATATCGGGTAACCTGATAAGTTATGGACAAGTTCTATATTCCATTAAACTTTAAATAAGTTAAGATATCAGTAGGATATCAACTTGTATGCCCGTTGAGGTTTTAAAACGAAATTATGCCTTATAGGGGTATTTCGGTAATTTCGTATCGTATAATAAGAACTTAAATAAAATTTATGTTTATGATCATGAGTATTCTGGAAAAATAATTTTTTTATGATATAATATCAGTAGGATATCAAATATATGTGTATTTTACCTTTTATGACTAAACTATGCACCGAAGGGGCATTTTGGTCATTTTACACATAGTTTATAAATTATTTGGGATTCTGAGTTTATAATGAGTACCTACTGTAAATATTTTTAAAATAGTTTTTAAAATCAGATTAACAAGTCTTGGTCTATTAATATGGTTTAAAACCATACTATGCGTCGAAACGGCGCTTATGTCGTAATATGATGTCTTTAAGCGATGTTTATGAAAACTGACATTTGGATCAGATTAAAATGTTTAAAATATGTTATTTAATATAACATATCAGTAGGTAAGTGATTTACCTTGAAAAGATTTGATTAAAACTATTTTATAAGCCACATGGGCTAAAACCGTCATTTATCGACATAGTTTAAGGACTTGTTTAAAAACTCAGTTTTAACTTGGTTTAACATCCCAAATAATCCTACTTATAATATTATATCAGTAGAAATTCATTTTCAAGTTCATTACCATTTAAAACCTTGTTTTATGCAAAAAGGGCATTTTGGTCAAAGATGACATAATTATGGAACTTGCGCATAAACATGGATTCTGATTATGATCATGTAATATAACCTCAAGGGTTATGCTATATTATATTATGATCATAATGCAACTTTAGATCAGTGGGTAAATAATCTAAATCGGGTCAGAATCGAAAGTCAAAGCAGAAGTCAAACCTTGCGACTTTCGGTTGCGAACCGACCCTAGAACTGAAATTGACCAGCCGAACATGTTCATACATGTTCTAATAATTATTACCAACTTGTTTAAGTGTCAAAACATGTTTCATCAATATATAAGATCAATTTATGATTTTTCCGAAAAATGGCATGTTTGACTTTTTCATATCATAACTTTGACCCGTCAATTGGTCTAGCAAACGTGATCTTCAGGAGGTGCCCTTTATAGGGACTAACACCTACCTTACTATGATCACTTAGCCATGTTCATTTTGAACAATGGCTGGACCAGAATGGTCCTTAACCGAAAGTCAAAGCGTTTTACGTAAAACGCTTGACTTTAGGCTATAGAAGCCTATAAACAAAAATGCACAAGAAAGGAACACTTACCAGTGATTCCTAGATGCAAAAGAACTAAGTTGGATGCTCCTTTCAGCTAGGAACTTCCAGAGGAGGAGAAGAGTTATGTTTAAGAAATGTGCAAGTTGGAATGAACACTTGAACACCTATTTATAGTTGGAGAACTCAAAGGAAGTGAAGCCAGGTGTTTAGGGGAGTAAGAAGAAGCTTACAAGTGTCCAAAACGTGGCATAGCTGATTAGGAAGGCCATTGTTTCGATTTAATGGTTTTGGAGCTTTGCTTGGGCTCCAAAAAAACTTTCTGCTGTAGGTATGTTCTCGCGGGGCGCGAGAGACACAGGCCGGGTCTCTCGAGGCCCGCGACCGCCCCTATTTCAGTTTTAAAATTTGACACTTTGGCCCCTAAACTATATAAAGCTTAATAAAACGATTTTAAATACTATTTTGGCACTTTTAGCCCTCCGTAGCCAATACTTGGCATACCCGGGATTATGCCCGGGCATTATTGAGTTCTCGGTTCGTTAAAAGGTCATTCAGAGGTATAAATTAACATGTTGACACTTTTAATCCCTCCAATATCCAACTTTCACATATTTACAGAATTGAACTCTCTCGTCCAACAAACGGTACGTATGAGAGTTAGGACTTCACAAAGGATCACTCAGAGGCTTATCACAAGCATGTTGATTCCGATGTCACTCAGAGGCTAGGCATGTTGATGTATTAGTCACTCAGATGCCAAGTTTCAAGCATGTTGACATATCAGTCACTCAGAGGCTAATGATTTAAGCATGTTGACGTATCAGTCACTCAGAGGCTATTATTTATGCACGTTGACATCGGTTCGTCACTCAGAGGCTCAATCTTGAGCATGTTGACGCCTTTAGTCCTTATTGGTCTTTAATAGACAATTATATAAAATACAACACGTGTCACTATATTATTGGACACGATTTTACAGGGTGTTACATTGGGACACTCATCTACCATTAGTTGAATTTTCGTACAACAATAGCTATCATTCAAGCATCGGTATGGCTCCATTTGAAGCCTTGTATGGTCGTAAATGCCGATCTCCTGTATGCTGGCACAAATTGGTGAAGCACAAATCACTGGACCTGAACTGATTCAAGAAACGACTGACAAAATTATTCAAATCCGAAATAATCTTCTAGCAGCCCAAAGTCGACAAAAGAGTTACGCTGACAAACGACGAAAGCCATTAGAGTTTTGCGTTGGTGATCAAGTACTTTTAAAAGTATCACCGTGGAAGGGAGTGGTTTGTTTTGGTCAAAAGGGCAAGCTAGCACCACGCTATGTGGGACCATTCAAGATACTCGAAAGAGTAGGTTCTGTAGCATACAAGCTTGACCTACCAGAAGAACTCAACAGAATTCATCCCACGTTTCATGTATCAAACTTGAAAAGTGCCTGGCCGACGAAAATCTCCATATTCCCTTAGAAGATATTCAAATTGATGAGTCAATGCAATTTGTCAAAAGACTGGTAGAAATCATGGACTTTAGTGAAAAGCGTTTGAAGCGGAGCCGCATTCCAATAGTCAGGGTGTGTTGGGAGTCAAAACGAGGACCCGAGTTCACTTAGGAACATGAAGACTCAATGCGCGAAAAATACCCGCATCTTTTTCCAGTTACAGCTACTACTTAAATTTCGGGACAAAATTTATAAAAGTAGGGGATACTGTAAAATTTGTGTGATCGTGTTTCAAAAACCCGCACCATTTATTAATCAAGTTTTCGGTTAAATGTTCGCAATGTAATTTATTGGTATTTATCATCTTATTTTTTTTTATTTTTTTAGAAAATTTAAAATTATAAATATTAATGACAATAGGTAATTAAAAACAATATAGAAACAAAGGAAAAAAAATAAAATAAAGGGGACAAACCGGGATCGAACCTGGGATCACCCTACACACGCACACACTGGATCACCACTGGGCTACACACATTTATTGTGTAGTTTTTGAAACCAATAAATATATATGATAGATTAAAACGCGTCATCTTCAAGACCCAAACCTTCAGTCAGCAACCGTTATCTGTTTAATCGGGCAATCATTCGAAATCAGTTACAAATCTCCCAAATAACTGTCAATTATCATCAAATCAATTCAAGAAATTACTGCACGCATAACATCCGCTCAAATACCGGTTTCAAATCAATTGAAATCAAAGCTTTTGTAAATCTATAAATACCTTCCGGAATGCAGTCCAAACTCGTTCAAAACTCTCCTTCGAAACCCTCTGCCTAACACTCATTCCTCTACTCGTCGGAAATTTTGTTTCTACGTCGCCAGAGCTCAATACCGGAAGTCGGAGATTGTGTTTTTCCAGTAGGTATACCTCCCAACTCTTTCATATTTCTTGTTTAAATCTTTCAAAAATCATTAAACAAAGCAGTTATAAGATAATACAAAACAAACGGAATTTACAGTCGGGAGCGTTAAGGAAGAAGATGAAGTTCTGTTTGTATAGTTATGAATTTAAACGTGGGTTATAACCCGGGTTAGACACATAGTCCAGCGGTGGGACTGTGTGCACTGTACGCGGAGGTGACAGGGTTCGAATCTTATACAAATCAGTTTCTAGAATAAAAATCTTTTTTTGTATCAAAAGGTATTCAGGCGACCTCCAAAAAGGTGTTAAGATTAACATAAATCCTTATATCATTGGGTTAGACACCCAACCCAATTGGCTGGGCTGGGTGCATGTGGAACCATGGGGACGAGTTCGAGCCGGGGTAGGAGTGACGGTTCAACCATTTTTAAAAGCTTTTTAAAATAAATGACTTTTGGAATAGCTTAATTAATGTATAAGTATAATAAAAATCCGGACTTTAACGGGTTAGACACGTAGATCAGTTGGAAGAGCTGCGTGCACACGTACGAGAGGACTCAAGTTCGAATCCCGCACACGCCGCCTAATAACTCATGCGACCCGGTCAGGTCTGACGTCAGATCTGACAGTTATTTCTTAATATTAATTTCTCTTATTTTATTAATTTATATTACATATATACTTACACTTTAGTTAGTAATACATAAAATATATAATTTCAAAGGTTATATAATCTCAATAAAAATCACCATAAATAACCTAGAAATCTAACAAAAAGTATTAAATCCGACCTGTTTATATATTTTTTTAGATTATCGTATTATTATCTTAGGTTAGTACTCGTTCGTAGATCAAATCCTCCATTGTGCGCACTCATTATCAACCAAGAATACGCACACACTGTGAGTGAATCCTTACAAATTCCCCTTTTTATTCATGTTTTGGGGTGTATCATGTGCCGTACTTGTTTTATTTAATCAAACACTTGTGCTAATATCATTACGTGATCAATGTGTATATTTGTTTGTGTGGTTACATTTTAACATTTCAGTGCAATCATTCATTAGGCCCATCAGTTCCTCATGGGATACGAGTTGAGCATCAGGTGCCTCATTAGATCGGCTCCGTTTGATTGAGCCTTGATCTAAAGTTCATCATTATCATGTCATGTGTTCATTGTGGATATTTATGTGGTTTGTGATTGGTTATATATATACATATGCTCACTTATGATTCATGCACAAATTTTATTCAAACAACAAATATAATACAACTGTTTAAGTGTTTTACTAAGATTCACTCGCCAACCTTTGTTGACCCAAATCTTTTGTTTTACGCATGATACAGGTGAACAAGCTGAAGAAAGAAAAACATAGGAATGGCCTTAGAAGATTAAACAAAACTATTATGTCTGAACAATGTTTTGGTTTTATTTGTGCTTGTATGAGTCCTTGTGTTTGAATATTTGAAGTTTTAATTTCAATTTAATAAATATGAAACTTATTAGTAACTGTCATAAGCTTTGGTGATAACCTAATTATGCCCCGACTTTTATTTCCGCTGCGGGTTGGGGTGTGACAAGGTCACCTCGTACAACGTGAGGCCACCTCGTACGAGGTGAGGCCAGCCACCTTGTACGGAGTGATGCCAAATCGTACGAAGGGCACCCGTTTCCTATAAAAACACACTCCACTCTACTCCTAAACCCTTTACTCACTACGGAATTTCTCTCAACTTCCTAATTTTTTCTTTAACGCATCAGACTCGTATCAGAAGGTTTCTAAGCCTTCCAACTCACTTCCTTTACTTACTTTGATGGTTTCTTCTACCTTTTTCTCTCACTTTTATGGCATGCATCATCAAACGTTGAATGCCACTGAGCTCATCATTCTCTATATGGTTACGCTTTTGTTGGCAGTAATGCGCCGCTGCATTCGTGAGGTCATGTTAAGTAAACAAAACGGTCTAGTCATTGCTATAATTAGATTACGCTAGCGGTAAACTTCGGGTTGTCACGTATAATTGCATGATAGTTTTGTCATGTTAGTTTCAAGTTAACATTTATGCATTAGGATTTGTTAAACGTTTATATTATGCTATTAGTCAAACTTGTATACTTGCCAATGTCTTGTGTGTTAAACTATGCTTTTAACATGTATGCAGATTGATGACGACGATGATCCATGGAAACTAGTAGGACAGACTTAGAAACTCATCTTAAATTAGATTTATGTAGGATCGCGTTTATTGATTATGATGTTGTATTTTTTATGTACTTGTACTTGAATTCGATGTTGTATATTGTTTCCAAAAGCCTTGTACTTGAAATGTTAGAAATGAAATGGAAAATTATTGTTTAATCACTTATCCCAAGTTTAGCATTATGAAGTCTCGAGCAATCTAATTACGTCAGCCCCGATAATTCCGCCATTGGTTGGGGTGTGACAAACACTCCCAACTTTCGATTTGTACACCAGCACTCCCAACTTTCAACTTATTGACCGATAACACTCTCTAACTAACTGACCCCTAACCTAGTTAGCTGATGTCAGTTGCCACGTCATAAAAAATGCCATGTCAGCTGCCACATCGGCTGGCACGTCAGCTGCCATGTCATAAAAAATGTCACATCAACTGCTACATCAGCAAAAATGGCCACGTCAACAAAAACTAACTGAGTTAGGGTTTAGTTAGTTAGGGAGTGTTATCGGCCAATAAGTTAAAAGTTAGGAGTGCTAGCGTACACATCGAAAGTTGGGACTGTTATCAGCCAATCGATAAAAGTTAAGGTTATTTATATCCAATATCTCTTAAAATTATATATCTGTATTTAAACAATTCCATAAGCTTATAAGCACCTCTCTAGTTATAACTCAGTTTACCAATGTATAATAAATCATATGTTTTATATATATTAAGATAGGGGTTTGGATGTTTAAAGTAATTATAAATTATAAATGTGTTATCTTGTGAAATGTCACATATACTTTAAAGTTTAAACATATCATTTAATTAACTTCTAAAAATTACATATATTTACATATTTGGAAATTGAAGGTTTTGGTAGCTTAGTACAACATGATAAATATGGATACAAATCATTTTCAAATAGTTATTATTAACATATTGGAAATTGAAGCTTTTGGTAGCTTAGTACACCTTGCAAATATGGATAAAATCATTTTCAAATAGTTATTATTAACATATAGTTAGGTCGGTTAGTTAAGACCCGACATAGATTTTACAAGTGACCTAATCAATCATGTTTGTCTCAGATTAAGAAATTCAAATGCGTTTAATTTGAAATGAATTACTTTGTTATATAAAACAATATATGTAAGCAACATAAAATTTATACATCGCAATATAAAATTTAATTTATAAAATTTTTATGTCCAATATAAAATAATTTTTTTAGAACATGATACTTTATTTAAAATGAAAGTAAAAAGATAATGATATGGAGGATACTTTTGGTAGATGGTACTCTAGAAAACCATTCAAGTATTCAACCAATAAACTCATGATACAAAAAAAAATAACTCTTGGTTTTGTGGTAACAAAGTTTAATGGGCCTATTAGGTATTAAGGCCACTAGACCAAAGGCAAAAGTCCAGTCTCAATACATGAAGTTTCGAAGTGAGGGAACAGCATTTTGACTTTGAATATTTTGATGCCCACGTGGCTATATCTTACATGTTGATTGGTGACAGGCTTGAGTAAAACAGTGGTTCTTATTAGTCCACTTGGCAACGTGTTTGGTTAACAAACTTGGCGCCGCCAGATGGATCAGATGTAGGTGGCCTGGAAAAAGCAGTTCCGCTCTTCTCTCTCCGGTTCTTCACCGATGAGAGAAATGATAACTTCTCTTAGTGCCGGGAATTGCGATCAATAGTTGTATGTAATGTTGAGGAAAGAGATTCGGATGAAAGTGGCAACGTTTAGTTGAGCGGCAAACATAAAACAATAAACAACTCCTATATGATTTAAACTTTTATTTGCTGGTATCATTAATCTTGATGTGATTGTAGGAAAAGTTTTTAAATATATTTTTTTCAAGAGTGAAATTTTGTTAGAAACCAGAGTATCCAGGAGCTTAGACCAACATTATAACATAAACAAAATCAAATACAAGATTTAGGACACATCTCCCGGTCCAAATTCGGAATATTATATCGATGTTTGATCCAATATTATATCGATGTTTGATCCATAAAAAGCTAAGGGACTTGAGTCCTGCCATTGTCTACGTTAGGTTAGGTTAGGTTAGCTTGTTGGTTGGAAAATATAAATTCATTTTGTGTTTTCCATATTAACCAACAAGCTAGAATAAGAATAGAGTGTACCGCCTTTGACTTGACTTCGGAGAAACCATTTGTTTTGTGAATATGTCTTCAACTGAGAAGAAGCACAAAATGGGTGTGTCACATCAAATTTTTTACGGTAAACTTCATGTATAAGGTTATCATACTTCTCAAATCAGAGAGCCCTGTATTGCCCCACTTTGGTCAGACTATGTTGTCTTAACCGGGCACACACTGGCTTCAAAGTTTGGCTTTTTTGGGCGTTCCCTCGGGAAACCATACCGCCGGCTGCCACTTGACAGTCGTTGTGCCACCACAAGAGCATAACTCTCTGGCGTAACACACGGTGGGACGAAAACCCGATTGGGCTCGGGAATCAAACTGACAACCTCACACAAGGCCTAGTCCAAATCCTTCATTGCCAATATCCACCCCAATATGACACAAGTGAGAATTTGCCTTTAGCTTAACTCCATCCTTGTTGGAAGGCGATTCTGGATCGCTCTCCACCCGAAAATATTTATTTTCTTTGGTAACCATCGATCCATTTGAATTCCCATTCAACCGGCTATTGCCTTTGCCATCATCATGGTTCTAATACTTTTTAACCGAAAATTCCCCATTTGTATCGCCTTGCCTCTTCCATTTTAATAATCTGACATTGTCAACCACCAAACTTAAATCGTTGAGTTGCTGCAATTCCAAAGCTGTTTCACGGGGCTTGTTGCAACACCAAGACACCCCACCTCCGGTTGATACCCAATCATTTACCGAGTAACCTTTGTGTTTGCGACAGCGAATAGAGCTATCGGATGCATAATGGCTCTTCCAATGCCCATGAGTCTACCCAGAAAGCCACATTGGAGCTATAGGAGCCACCACCTTGTCTCATCTCTCCCGTTCATTTCCGACTTATCTTTCATTAAAATGAGTTTTCTCATGATACATCCGCTATACATATAATAGATGCGTAAAAGTTATAAAAAAAATCATTAGTATTATGTGATATAGATATAGATGAAAAGGTAGAGAGAAAACAGAAGAGAAATTATTTAATCCTAATATAAAAAAGTTATTTAGTTTGTTACTTTTATGCTCTTTTATTCACTTTTTTTAAGATTAACAGTGCGTCAAATATCTTTCTAAGTTTTATTTAAATATTATCATTTGATCCTAACCGAATTACCATCGTATCAAACTTTAAACACTAACAACGCGTCGTCGTCACGTTTCCCACTTTTAGGAAAATAATGTTTTACCCGTAGAAGTGTGTTTTCATCCAAGTGTAACTATCATCAACTCCAATATCCTAATTCGTTCTTTTGATATGCCAAGTACTAGCCTATGAGATATGCACCAAAATAGTAAAAAAAAAATAATATAAAAATAAAATAAAATAAACATGGAGTTAAACATTATGTTCGGTAAGACTTTCTAAACATGTATGAACTTTTGATAATATTCTTAATTTCTCTTATAGGATGATGAGTGGAAAGTAGAAAAATTAACGGTTTTTTGGACGGGTTGGTTACAACTTATAAAACCCACTCTTGTTTGTGTAATGTTTGCTAGCAGTTAATGATATGTTACTTTTGAGGATGCATGTGTATGAACTTTTGAAAATTTAAACCAGGTATTTAGGTAGTAAAACTATTAAACATTGTATACTTGTTAATTAGAGGTCATTTAAAACTAGTTTAATACTCGTCCGGTGGACGGTTACGTTGATGTTTTATATTATAACAATATGAATTACAAAACACTATTAAAATTTCCCAGACATTAGATGTGGTTTAATTACATCACACCTCTACAAACATGGCACTATTGCTCATGACTTTCTCGGTACGCCTTGTATCAAGAAGGTGTTGTTGCCTAAGGACAAGATATAAAAGGGCAACTGGGAAATTACACTAAACCTACATGTGCAAAACATGATATAAAACTGAAAAAAGAATACTCAATAAGTTTCTGTTGAGAGAAGACATGAACATTCAAACTCTTCACCTTTGATGTCAGACCGGCCAAATTAAACCTGGCAAACACGAAAGTAACTTCATAAAACAACAGAGCGCTAAATCATGGCGTAAAGTAGAGAGATCACCCCTCAACGCAATCAAGGTTATGTTAAGCGAATAGACCTACCCTTTGACTTTTGAGGTCATCAAGACCTACACAAAGTCAAAATTTTAATTTTGAAAATTAAATTTAAGTTGAAAAGCAACCGCGAGAAAACAAAATACCCTTTGACCTTTGAGGTCAAATGCATCACATTTTGACATTAGCAGCGATCCAAGTCCTTTATATCAAGAAAACACAAGACTTTATAAACTTTAGGAACAAAGATAAACAATTAATTTAATAAGGATTAACCATTTAAACTCTACAGATCATCAAGAAGTACACGAACCCAAAACTTATATCATATTAGTATATCATTTTATTATACATGTTTATAGACCATGTCCCAAATCATACTATTTCATGATGCATATATACATACACATAGATATATTACCAATTAATGGATAACTCTTCCTGAATCCTAATTCCTTTTATTCTGAAATGTAGATTAGTATCAAAATAATGCAGTTTTAGGAAAAAAACTTATGCACTAAAAATATATATAATGTAAAGTGAGATTTCAGAGCAGTAGTATGGCAAATATTTAAATTAACTAACCGACCTCCAGGTATCTTCAACAGCAAGATCAGTCCCCAAAGAATCATAAAATGAATCAACTCACTCAGCCTTACGATCACAAGCACGCAAAGCCACCCTTCATCACCAGAGAAACTACATAATGAAAAACAATAACATCGACTCATTTGACACGTTAGACAAAAAGCCAAATCAACCCATTAATAGTTGTTAATAGCAATGATGGTGAGCGCTATAGCGAATAGCGTAGCGCTGGATCATCGCTATCTGATGTTTAGCGCTCAATAGCGACGCAATAAAAAACTATCACTATCAAAACAATTGTTGGCTAAGAGATTAATATTTTATTTGGATTCGTCCTCTTTCTTCTGTTTGGAAAGATACATATGAATTTATTTAAATCAATCTTTTGTTGATACGTCTCTTAAAGTAGTTAGGAAGAAAAGAGTTTACATCCAGTAAATAAAAACTGTTAAACATCAATGACTCTGTGGCCCCGGCAGACTCGATTGTGTTTTTTGCTTTGTTACATGTTTTATATCGATTTATTGCTAAATCAAACAACTAAAACATAAATGACTCTGTGGCCCAATGGATAAGGCGCTGGTCGGGTTCGATCCCCCAGCAGAGTCGTTTATATATATCTTTTTTTTTCAATTTATTTTGGCTTTAGCTTTTTTTTTTTTAGTTTTCACCAGCTAGCTCATTTCTTATTTGCATATTTCAAATGGGCTTTTTAGAGTTATAGACCCAATCAATCTGTTTGAAAAAAAGAAAAACATTGACTTTAGTTTCGACTTTGAATTTTTTTAAGGGCGAATTTCTTGTATTAGGCCACCGCACTCTTTAAATTGGAGTATTTTGTTGCCTTACTTCAGCCAGATCATGTTGTTTTAATCGGAAACGCTGGTTTCAGGGTTTGGCTTGGGCATTCCTCCGGAAAACCATACCGCTAACTGCCACTTGACAGACGTTGTACCATCACAAGAATTTAACACTCTCTGGCGTAATACACGGTGGGACGAAAACCCGGGTAGGGTCAAGATAGAACCCGACACCTCTGCAGAAGGCTAGGCTCTATCAATCATTTGCCTAATCTACTAAAATGACATAAATGGAGATTGAACTTGGGTCTTCATTGGAAAACCCAAGCCTTCCTACCACTAGGTAGGGGTGTTCATCGGTTCGGTTTATGGTTTATTTGGTTTAAACGGTTTTCAAAATTTTGTACCACAAACCAAAAACCAAACCAAACTTGGGTCTCCATTGGAAAAACCCAAGCCTTCCTACCCCTGATTTTTTCTTTTAAATCCGCCACTAATTAAATCTATACAAATGGTTTCGTATGTGTTTCCCTGTTCGTCGAGAGAGAAATACACAATGCACATATGCCTCAATATCACTTATTTTTATAAAAGTTTAGTTATTTTAGAGATACTGGATTTAAATAATCTCAACTTTCACCAATTGGTCGATTACATTCCGAACTTTCGATTTGTACACCAACACTCCCAACTTTCAAGTTATTGGCCGATAACAGTCCCTAACTAACTGAACCTTAACTCAGTTAGCTTATGTCAGCTGCCACGTCATCAAAAATGCCATGTTAGTTGCCACATTATAAAAAATATCACGTCAGCTGCCACGTTATCAAAAAATGTCACATCATATGCCACATTAGCAAAAAGGGTCACATCGGATGGCACGTCAGCAAAAATTAATTGAGTTAGGGTTCAGTTAGTTAGAGAGTGCTATCAGCCAATAACTTGAAAGTTGGGAGTGCTGGTGTACAAATCGAAAGTTGAGAGTATTATCAGACAATTGATAAAAATTTAGATTATTTAAATCCAATATCCTTTTATTTTATTCTATTATTAGAATAGTTAAGTAACAATCAATGAACTTTACATAAGGTGTCTTAATTATCTAAAAAACTTTATATTTACCTCTTTTACGATCATTTATGATGTTATTTTATAACAAGATATGGAGTAGCTTATAAATTGGCAAAACTATGGGGTACTTTAGCTTAAAATTAACTCATCACCTAGTATTCTAGTGGTAGTGAAAGTGCAAATCACTGCAAGTGGAAGATTATGTGATACTTACGTGTAAAAATCATTAGTTAAAAAACTTCTATAGTTTTATTTTTCATTGATATGTAATTATATTATATTAGTATATGTTCATCACCGCTACATTAACCCAAAAGAATCGCTTAATCCATTGCTTTCATATAATCATCTAAACAGTTTTACAACAATTTAACGTTAAAAACCAAATGACTTATAACCTATGGGTGTTAACACATGCAAAAAAAATGTTTCTCTCAAGTGGTTAAGGATTCTAGTTATAAACAAAAGCGTAGATTTAGATTAGGTTAAAAAAATGTCAACCATTCCATTAACTTTCCTCAAAGTACATGCTTCAACCATTAAATTATATCTTTCTGATAACGTTTAACTAAAAAATTAGGACTGACAATAGATAACCTGTATATGATATGGTTATATATGTTTATTGAAAAGTACACCATTTGATTTTTCGCTTTTTTCAAAATAATTAAAACTTGAAGATTAGGATCCATCATTTCCCCTTGTTGGTACATAAAACATACACATGTGTTATAGACATTGGATATAAAGCAGTTAAACGATTTGTATAACTTGTGGTGTTCATGTTGCCAGAGACCTGTTAAACTAGCTAAGACATGATGTGCTAGCCCAACTAAAAATTAACTTTTTTAAACTATTGTAACAAACTAAGAGGTTGATGCTCACCATAACCCTCCATAACCAAATCTCTAGTTCTTCTCTGCATGCTAAGCAACACATTATGCCATGTAATAACCCTATAACTAGCCCTAACAGGCAGCACTCCAACATTCATCTCACTCAAATCAACAACCCTAACTTCAACAACATCGCCAGCAGCTGCACCATCCAGTAACCAAACCAAACAGTAGCAGAACCCTTTGGTGATCTCCGAAACGCTATCGACTCTAAACCTCATTGTTCCATCAACCTCCATCGCCACTTCTAGCCACACCTGAGCCGTACACTCGCTCACTCTGTTTGGTTCCACCCTACATGATTGTTCCAGCTCTGGTAGGAGACCTGCGTAGTGTATTAAGCGTTTCACCCGGTCGATTGGCTCGGGTAAGGATTTGAATTCGGATACGAGGATGTTTGGTGATGGTTACGATTTGAAGAGTTTGTTGGTGGTTGTGGAAGAATAGAGCATGTTGGTGATTTAAAGCGGTAGGAGGCAGAGGCAAAGGCGGTTTTCATTTGAGATGGTGGTTAGTGGTTATGGCAGTTGTAAGAAGAGAGTATAGGCCGTAAAAGTTGGTTGATAAGTGGAGAGATAGATATCCTGGGATTTATAAGTAAAGAGAAATTGGGACATGGGTTATATATCAATAGGATTTTTATAAGTAGAAGACTATTAGAATATTAGTACTATCGGAACGGATAAAGTTAGATAATAGATAATAAAATATAATACAATACCGAAAAATATAATACAATGTCGAAGAAAAAAGATATAATGACATAAATATAGAAAAGACATAATGATATAAACAAAAAGTTTAAAATCTACAAGCTAAACATCTAAAACAAAAACCTATAACCTCACATCGTAAGTTCAATGATACGATTCCAATGTTACTTGAACGAGGTCACTCGGAATTGATACTTTTCTCACGACTTCTTATTTTTAGGAGACTTTGTATTTAATCCTAACCCGTAGCGGAATTAAATAAAAAAATACAAGGAAATTGTGTTCTTTTACACTAAATCCATTTTTGATAGGGCTTTGAACCCATGACTTAAGCAATATCTTAATTTCAATTATTTTGCCAATTGAATCCAACTCTTCATCATAAATTGTATTCAACATGGGAAATTAGAGTTTTCGTCTTTTTACCTTTAATAAATAAAAAAAATGTTCTTGAAGTTTTTATGCTGTCACATTTTTGTTTTGTTTTGTTTTGTTTAACTATAAATTTTTTTTCCATTAGTATTATTATTTTAAAATCAGCCTCTTGTCTTATAGCTAAAGTATAAAATATGTAATTTGAACCATTTTTTTCACTTTTTTTTAATTTTTACCTTTACTTAATTTTCCTTTTATTCTTCTTTGTCACTTTTTAATTAATTAATCAATCAACTTATGTATGTTATAAAAATACATGAGAAAATTTATGAAACAAGTAATAAGAAATTTTATAAAACAGAAGTTATAAGGAAAAAAATAAAAGAAAACGAAATAAATATATGAAAAAAGAAAAGAAAAAATTGTGAAAACTACAAATGGTCATTTAGTTAAGGGTAAAATTATAATTTTTAATAATAAAACTCACATGAAATTTAACATCAGTTGGTAAAAAGAACAAGAATTGTGACAAATATGAACTTTTAGTATTTTTATTTATTTATTGAAGTTGAAGAAAAGGGGTAACTTTGTAGAATAGTAACCAAGTTTTAAAAGTGTTCTAATTAGTCACTCAAGTTTCAAAAGTGTTCTAATCAGGTCACTCAACATTCATTTTTTATTAAAATTAAGGGTTTTTTCATCCATTTCATAGGTAACCGAGGTGATGTGAATTTTTGTCTTTTTTTTCCCTTTCATTTGATGCTAACGTCCAGTGATGACGTGGATTTTAACTTGTTTTTTCAATTTTTAATGTAATTAAAGTGTTTTTATTTTTAATAAATAAAATTTCATATATTAATATAATCCGACCCTAGCATCTTATGCTCCATTTTTCTCTTGACACGTGGAAAAAAGGACATGACTCGATTTGAATGTTAAGTTATCTAATTGGCACAAAAACGATACGATGACCTAATTAGAATACTTTTGAAACTTAGTTACTATTCTGTGACATTTTCTCTAAGAAAAAGATATGCGAGTAACCTGTTAATGTACATAAGGTATAAAAATTGCAAATTACCCTATTTAATAATATATAGGAATTATAAAATGGTCTTTTGATAGTAAGACATACATTTTAACTAAGTTTATATCTCAGATTAGACTTGAACTAAAACCGATGGCTAGATATTATGGTAAGGTCAAAGCCGTGTTAATATTATAAAACGGATATTTCTTCGATTCTAAAATATATTTTTTATTATTAGAAAACTATTTCAACCATTTATTTCTCCGTTTACCATGACGAAATGGCAAAGTATATTTTCGTAGTTATTTGACAATTTTCTGTGAACGACGATTGTGCACAAATAATGTAATCTATATTTCCATTTAAGGAGAAAACGATATTTGGTTATCGGTTTATGACTTCTAGAGAGTAACACATACCAAGCCTTTCAAACACGTAACAATTAGAGTGTAAACCCCACCATCACAAACGTGCAAGCCAAATTATTTCGAGTACCTTCGATTGGGTTATTTTCCGACAATTCCAATATATTCTACTTTTAGCACCCAATTAGTCATTAAAGCGTGTGGTACAGTTAAAGAAAAACAATTAGTCATTCAAGATCCCTATTCCCAATCAACACAGTTTGTTTTTCCACCACAAAGAAGAAACGTCAATGATCATCCGACTCGAGGGTACTAGATACCACTCCTGTCTTTGTATTTATGACACGACAACCAGGTGCACAAAATAACCGGTTAAATAACCGTTACCAGTCATTAACCGAAACACTAACCAGTTAATAACCGATTAATTAATTGAAAATAACCGGCGGTTAAAGTGAATAACCGAACCAATTAAAGTAATACCCGGTTAAAACAAAAATGAGAAAATAACAGCCTAAACCGGTTAGAGAAATTAACCAGTTGGTGCAACTCTAACGACAACTACGGAATAAATTTTATTACAACGAAATGAACCTTTTTCATGTAAAAAAATACCAAATTCAAATCAAATAACTAAACAAAAACAATCCACAGCTAGCGGTTTGCCCCCAAAACAAAGCCACAATACAACACGCGCTGAGCGTTGTTTATCAGCTACCCAAATAATTCACAAGAACATGCGGGTTTCGACAAAATTACTAGTTCTTGCAAATTACAAAGCTTTACGACATTCTCACAAGATTCAAAAAGTTAATCCCCCAAATTAAAGAAGGGTTCAAGGGCTAATCTCCTTTTCACTATTATAATTTACACCAACATTGCTAATCCACCATTCTTATCTTTATACGTGTCCGGATAGGATCTATTTGCTTCACAGATTGTAGTTAAAAACAAAATAAAGATCAAGATCATACCTTTAGAAGAAAAATCAACAATATAATCAAGCTTTGCACATGCAAGGTGTTAAGGGGTTCTCCCATATATCATAATTGGGAAATGTTGCTTCCGGAAGTCCAGTGCGGGTTTGGTGGGTTATGACAACATCTTCAACAAAGGTGGCCCAGCCCATGTAGGGTCTCCTAAGGATTTCGAAAGCAGGCCTTTGTCGGGCTTTATGGATTTTTGGCGGTGCCCCATATACCGTCTTGCACCGATAATTAGTTTTGCAAAGTTCCCCCCGTGGGTCATTACAAATACGTCTGATTTTAAGCATACCAGGAAATCTAAGGCGGCCAAGCTTGTGACATGTTTTCTGAAGCTGTCCAATTCATCTTTAGTTGTTAACTCTTCTTTTGTTACCTGTTACGAACCAGCATCAATGTCAGATATGTTGAAATAAAAGTAGTTGGGGTCATTTCAGGTTTTGCTTTTATCTCAAAACGGTCAAAGCAATACTTTTAATTGAAAGAAGAACATGTTGAATGGGGTGTCCATCTAAAGTCTATTTTTAATGCAAACCTACCCTCTAAATCGTTATATTCAAAGATTTAGGTGTCATTAGATAATATTATATTTATAATGGGCAAACTGAGAGAAGATGCAATGCGTTATTCATTGTTTAACAATATGCGCAATGTAACGATCTTATCAATCAAACTCTCTCCGTCCCCAAATTGTTGTCCATATTTCTATTTAAAACTGTCTCAAATGACTGTTCACTTAAAGAACAGGTAGTTATAATATACTTTATTTTTCATTTTACCCTTAATTATCTTCCCAATGAATTATTGAAACAAGTTAATTTGCATCTTAAATAGTTAAATACAGTAAAAGTAAATCAGATTCGGTTAACAAAAACAGTAGTAAACTTTCAAAAATTGGATAGTTTTATAATGCACGAAATTGTAAACTTTTGCTAGATATGGTAATTATCTTGAATTAAATGATTATAAAATGCACATCCCGTATATCAGTAAAAATTGGATAGTTTTTATAATGCACGAAATTGTAAACTTTTGCTAGATATGGTAATTATCTTGAATTAAATGATTATAAAATGCACATCCCGTATATCAGTAAAAAATTAATAGTACATAATATGTTTGTGCAGTTTGCCCTTTTATAATCACAACTAACACATTAATTAATAGTCACGTAGAATGCGGATGCCAGTTAGCAGATCAGCCCAACCTGATTTGCCAAACCCATACAAAAACGGAATTGTTTTGACCCATTACCCAATCTGAATTATCCGCCCTTTTTTATACTCCGTTATTGTAAGACTGATAAGAGGTTGTTACCAGATTAGGGAACATGTTCCTAAGTGGTGCCATTCGGTTCTGGCCACCATAGACCTGCCCAGAAGCAACATATATTTGAGTTTCTTTCGGATACCCCATGGCTCGCAGCATCACCGCCACTTCTCCAGGCTCAAGAGGGCATCTTCCTTCTTTCCTTTTCTGTAAAGCAAGTGGCCATAAATGGACCCATCCTGCATTACAAAAAATAATAACCTTTTGTTAATCCAGTCCCCTTCAATAAAACTTCTTATATAAACAAGTATTCTAGTCCCGTAAAATAAGAATAACATCTAACCTTAAAACGCCTAGGCCATTCTTTCAACCTGTATAATCCCATCAACGCTTTCTCGGCTCTGGTCCCCACAAAGTCGCAAAATGAAAGTCCCACCATCCCTTTTTCAAATCTAAGATGAAGAGCCCTGTTGAAAAAGATATTGTAAAACTGACTATATTACCCTTAAATATAAGATGACTAGAAGCAGTATCTGTTATTCTGTTTATCCAAACACTTAGTCGCAAACTCGCAATAGAAAGACTTACATAAAAGGATTTGGACTGCCGGTTCGGTTTCTCATCCTTGCAACAAGCTGATCAGCCATTTCATCAATCTCAGGAAGAAATTTGAGGGCGTGATAGTTAACCCTGCATCTTAACCTGTTGATTTCTTGAGGGACGTTATCGTAGCTAGACAAAAAACAAACAGATACAATCTTAGAAATTAAGAAATGAAACAAATTTCAATTAATTAGATAATAAAGAACCACAACATATTACATACCCAAGTCGATCTACAAAAGGCTTTAATGCCATTATCCTCTTTTCTTTAATCCGAGGCAACACATTGTTAATGTAGAATTGTGCGGGTGCGTATTTGGGGATATTTTTCACCGTCCGTCTATCATGCGTTAATAATTTAATACAAAATTAGACTACTCATAAATAACTAGCGTCAAATATGATTAAAGAAACTATATTATTTCAAGAATAACTTATCTTTGGGTGATGTTCAATCCGTTCCATTTTAAGATAAATAAATTCATTGATTTAACCAATTTGACCGTTCAAATTGAGCATAAACAATATCTACATTCCTTTGTGATATTTTGTTCAAGTGTACGTGCATGTGTAAAAAAGAGAATGAGAACGACCTTATGCTCGTGAACAGCTCTGACTTGTCAGTAAACCAGGATGGAATATCACGCACAATTCGCACATCATCCTTCAAGTAGTCAATGAAATGATCCACATCAAATATGTCCTCAAATTTTCTGCAAAAAAACATGCATACATGTTAACCTCATGAACAATTATAGAGATCAAGAACATTAAATACTTGGGGTGTGTGAACATTAACATATGAGTATCATAAAATATGCACGAAATAAAAGCTTACTTCAGAATGGCGATAGTAAACATCAATATATATTTTGAAATCAGCAAACTGTAGATTTTATATATGCATGTTTTATAATACAAATTTAATAAATGTATATATATAAAAGAACAATAACACATGGTATTTTGCCATAGTTACCTCCTTGAGATACAAAACCTCGATTCGAAAATAGTGTGTGTATCAACAACGATGATATTCAATTGTCAAACTTTTAGTTGACATACACGAAATATAATATTTTCTGGAAAAGTATAAAGATAACTCACGTTTGGTCTTTCCATATCTGGTCTTGCTTTAACACGGGCAGAATAAGAGTGGCATTCATGATGTTGGCCACAGCAACTGCATTACATATCTACATGCACAGACACCATTAAAAAGTTGGTATTTAACATTATTTTGGCCACATCATTACTAAGCAGGTGATTTGTGAAGAGACATTGGATTATAACTTTGGAGGTTATATCAATAGTACAGACAAATGTAACAGATCTAAACAATATCCTTTATCAGAGGGTTTTAAAGAATGATACATACAGCAATTCTTTGCTGATTTAGCCCGCCTTCCGCGTGAATAAAAATATACCCATTTGTTTCATTTGCCTCGGGAAGATCTGCACAGAACAAGAACCATAGATTATCATCTCACTTCCATATCAACCTCAGTTCATCGTAAAAGGGGGCCCACATAGAGTTACGTATATGTCCAGAATTTTACCTGAAATTGAACCACTGCGTCTTTCAGCACATGGCTTCCAAGAATTGGCAGCTGACAATGGATTTTCCCATAAAGAAGGTGGCTCTTTGACCTAATGGAAACATAAACCAAACACAACTTTAAACTTTTTAGATGATCAAATTTGGATATGGTGTATTCTCAATATAGTCCGGTATAGCTTACACGGGGGCAGTGAAGCGTAATGCCATCTTTTGTGCACAAATATGGCGCATTCTGCAAGTAATTAGAACAGATTAAAACAACGTTAGTTCAACATTACAAGCCATATATATATATATATATATATAATATATATATATATTTTATATCATAAAAAGTATCAAAACTAAAAATCTCATTCATCACACACATGCCCATAACTGACAAGAAAACTCGAACATGCTCAGAAGTTGTACAATCGTTGAATGAATAAAACTACTTTATTACAACGATTCCAACTATAAAGATGTGATGCTCAAAGCCTCAACTATGGCAGATGTCAGCTCCATATGACTATAAGGTTGATCAGATGCAATTGGCTTAGTCGGCTTCTCTTTTCTTCTTGTTATGATAGATCCAGAACTCAGTAAGCTAAACTCTAATGTCCAAACTAATACATATATGTTTATACAATTATACATATATACACAATGCTGCACATCATTGGCATCCTAAATCCCTAATTCCATCCAAATCTGATACTTTTATGTCACTATATTGGCATTGAAGATCATGAAATCCCTAAAACCCTTTCCTAACTAACCAGGCTTACAATTTCAACTAAAGCATAATGTGCAATCGGAGTTGCTAGCAGCACACGAAACATTATAATATATATTCAAATAACAATCATATACGCTATCTTCATCAATGTTATTTAAAACCGAAATTAGATCACTCACGAGATGAGTTATGACCGAATAAACGGTAAACAATCCAGCAGATGCAGCAATAGTGACGATGAAAAGCAAGATCTTGAAGTTGTGCGAATAAACCCTAGCACTATCGTCTAGTAACTGAAAATGATTGGAGAAGAGTGAACGGAACCGATCTCGAGGGTGCCGATCTCGACCACCGTCGTCGTCAACGTCGCGCGGGAGGTGATTGTCGGAGGAGAGCGGCGAAGTGACGTCATCGCGTTTTCTAGGAGACGGTGTTGCTCTGGCGCCGATGGAGCTGTTGTGGCGGAGCTCCGCCATGGCTCGTTTCGGACTGTAGGACAGCTTCTGAGTGGTTTTGTTTACTCGCTACTTGTGTACCTGGTGTTTACTCCTTTGCACTCTTTCTATGTTTTTGTTGTCTTGAGTATTGATGAGCATTTGGATATTTACGAGGATTTGGTATCGAGTATCGGCATGTCGGCGTTATATTTTTATATTGAAATTTTTTGGTACCTAATTTTTTTATTTATTTTTGGTATCGGTATCAGTTCGATATAGTATCGGTAAAATACCGATTTCTACTTTCAAGTATCGTACTGGTATTGGTATATACCATACCGAACATTTTCAATACTAGTACCAGTTCGGTACGATACCGGTATCATACTCCTCTGTATAGTAGATTATAAAAGTGGTCCTAGTATTTATTCAGTTTTTATATGTTATTACAAAAATTATACTAGATGCTAGCAGATGCATTTTTGTTGTTTTTAGTAGATTATAAAAATGGTTCTTGTATGTATTTAGTTTTTGTATGTTATTATGAAAACTATACTATATGCTATAGAATGCACCACGAGTACATTATCATCCTACATGATATTAGAAAAGTTTAAATACCGTTCTTTCCACACAATAAGTAGAGTGTTAGCTTTATTCAACACCCCGTGATGTTGCGATTTTATCTTTGATATCTAGATAAACGATTTCTTGTTGAAAACTTTTTCATTCTAGGAATAATAACACTAGTCTAGTTGTCAAGCCATACGGGGCAATAAATTTGCATGAAGGCTTGATTTGCGACCGTATAATCTAGGAGATTTTGTATCAGAATATTATGGGATCTATTTTTTTTTATAGATTCTCACATATAATCAACCTTGTTTTTGTAAGCGTTTCCGTTGTCGGAGGCATATCTCAAGCCGCTTTCCAACCAAAAAATCAATTTTTAAAGGGCTCATATAAGACATTCATGTAAGTGTAAATGGTTGTTGATTCGTAGAGGTATGTAATTATAAAAATATATTTAATTATGTATGAAAAACCATTTGAGTTCAGAAAACTCAATAAAATCAATGAATGGACCACAACTGCCACGTGTTATAATGTTTTTCAAATTTCTGACATGTTTCAACTTTGTCAGAAAAGAGAAAGTTGATATGTTGCATCTCTTTCGCCCGTTATGTTACACTTTTTTTTAATAGCAAATTTTGAAGGTTTTTACGAAGTGTAACATTTTTAAACTTAAATTTTACGAGTTTTCAATGTGTAGCGCATGTAAAAAACATGTTACATGTTTTATAGAAAAAAAATATTGTAATAGACAAACCCGTTGCATGTCAGTGTATCAGTCAGAAAAGTGTAAAAACAAAAAGTTGTTACGTGTGCTTTTAGTCGATTATTTTTGATGAATGGTGAAGATTGAGTTTTCTTAAGTCAATGGAGTTTTCTAGATATAGTTCCGTGTGTGTTTTATATATATATATATATATAATTTTTACTTTTTAAAGTTAGAATTTATAAATAATCTTGTTAGTAAAAATCTTATTCTTTTTTATGAAAAAGGTTCATGTGTTTTTTTACTTAGAAGAAAAAACTTACATACCACAAAACAACTTAATAATAAATTAGATCTTTGAACGTGATAGTTTATTAATTAGAGAAGGTTATATACATTGTTGGGATAAGTGCTAAATATAGACACATTGGGTGAGTATGGTGCGGTTCGGTTTAGTGATTGTTTAAAACGAATCAAAATGCACATTTGGGTTATAAAAATCATAATCATCGTTCGTCAATACGATTTGGTTAATCGGTTATTTGCGGTTAATACGTTTCAGTTCGGTTATAGGTCGTTCTTTTATCGTTTCTAAAGTTAGGCTTTAAATGTGTGGGCTATGCAAAATTCATGCGCAAAAAATAAACATACACAATTAAAGTTTGTAGAATTATAAATTATATTTCACTAACACATGCATATTAAATTCCAAAAACAAAAGTAACACATGTAGACACGTATTATGTGGAAGCATACATAAGAACACAAAGTGGCTAGAGTTTTAAATTTAAGGAGACTGGAAACACATGAATTGAGCCATGGTTAAATACTTAGACACTAGCTTAAAAGCTTATGGTACTATAGATTCGGGCATGTTTAAAACAGACGATTCGGTTATGAAAATAAGAATAACCATAACAAAACCGCAACATGCGGTTATCAAAAATATAAATAACTAACCCTTTGGTTATTTCAGTTTTCAAGTATTTCGATTCGGTTTTTTTCGATTATTTCAATTACCATTCGATTAATTCGTTTTATGCAGTGCAGACGGTTTTTACAATATTTTGATGAGATTCACAGGTATTTATTGTTTTCTCCTGAATCATACTGACCGTAGTGAGTGAGCATCTGCATGTAAAATGGGGACACCATCAGTAAGACTCCGTCTGGTTTTCGAAGATCGTTCGATTCTCAGCAAAACACAACGATCAGACGGGATGAACAACACCTGGCTTCTTCTCAAATTACAGCAACATCGGACAATTGCCGACGTCTGCACTCATCTTCTCCACGTTTTCAAGCTCTGTCGCACGTGCCCTAATGGCATCCTGCTCTCTGTAACTCCTTTATTTGCTTCTTATCTCTCTGTATCGTAATGTATACGCTAAAACCCTAACCAACTAAGGCCTTTTTAGTTTTTATGTTAGATGCTTCAAATAATCATTATAGGTTTAAAATTGTGTAAATCTTGAAGTTTGAAGTTAAGTTATTAGACTATTAACACAATGTGCTACACTTTGTTTTACAAGATTCTGTGTTGTATGATCATATGATTTATTTTAGGGCCAGCGTTATGTATTTGTAGTGAATTTGAGTAGTTGTTATTTACATTGTTCTTTGTTAAAATATATGCCATTAATTTTAGGAATTTTGCAGTGGTTTTTGCAGCTCTATATACTTTAAATACCATATAAAGTTACAAAAGTGATAACAAGGATACAATATACATTTATATTTTATACACACTCTGGCCCAATTTATTTGATCTTATTTACTGTATCACCATTTTCATTAGGTATAGAAAAGGTCTGTACTGTTAACAAATATGTAAAAAAGGATAATAATTTTACCCAAATTGGTCTAGTTTCTGTACCCTACGAGCGTCGTTCGTTTGTGTGTTCTATTTGATTTTATTTACTACATTACAAATTTACTGGATGCTGGGAAGACCTATTATCGGTAATTTGCACCAAGTGTTGAGTTGCTTTGTAAAATTAGTGAAGTTTAGTACTCTAGTGTTTGTTACCACATTCTTGTCATATTTAGCTGTTATTTACCTTGCAGATGGAGGGATTTGCGTTACCACCGTTCGAGTCAACTGAAATCTTAAAAGATAAGGAAATTATATGGTCAGTTTAACCTTTACTTTCGTATTAACCATCCTCGGTGAATATCTTGCCATATCTAACATTTTAACAAGCACACATTTATGTTGTTTTAGTGTGAAAAGGAAAGGTGGCCCAACACGAGATGCATGTAATTTGCTTGATGATGTGTTGGAATCAGAAGATGATAGTTTGCTACATCTAGGAAATGATAATCTCGATAACGGGACGAAAGAATACCAAAGTGAATCTGAGGAAGAACAATCACAAGATGAAGAACGACCTGAAGAAACCATATTAAAGAAAAGAAAAGCCTCTGCAAATCTTCAGAACTTGAAGTAAGTCGGGTTAGTGTGTACCCGCATCTTGTTATAAAATTTATTACACCGGATGCTTTCTAAAATGCAATTACGGGGGTGGTGGTATTATTGCTATATCTTTCGGAAGCTAGTTTTTGCTGAAGGTGATATGAAACTGACTATCTGACCACTAATTAATTAGAAGCAGATCTTTTATATAAACAATAAGAAGTGTTTGTGATTATAAGTCTTAATACCCAGAAAATCAAATCAAAACTCCGCTATAAGATATTTACTTTCTCTTATTGGTATGTTTGCCGCATGTTGATTATTCTCTCATGCACGTTTAAATCACAGAAAGAAGAAACTATGTCTGGCAGCATTGGGTGATGATGAAGATGAGGCTGAAACAGAGGAAATTGAAAATATTAGTAAAAAAAAGACTAAAAAAATGGCTACAACAATTAACAAAAAAGTTAAAGCTCCTTCCACTGTGAAACGGTACTAATTAAAAATAACGACATCACTACCAAATGCTTATATTCATTTTTCTATTATTTTGTTTCTAGAGTAAATTGCCAAAATCGTCCCTGAGGTTTGGGCCTATTTGCCTGTTTCATCCAAAATGACTTTTTTGTGTGTTGCAGTCCTTAACCTTTGGTTTTTATGCCATTTTCATCCTTGAGGTTGGCAATTTATTGCGACTATCGTTCCTCGAAAAATGGCCCTCAGGGGTAAAAATGACAAGATTTCAAACTTTTTGGATGAAAATGGCACCTTAGGGACGAAAGTCGCAAAAGTGGCCAAACCTCAGGGACGAAATGGCATTTTACTCTTGTTTTTATCAATCCATGTTTTACAGGAGTGAAGAGCTTCAAGGGAATGTTGAAGAAGTCAATCAAGTGACTAATGCTCCTGGCCCTAAAAAGGTTTAATACTGATATATGCATATTGCATTGATTTACGATGAGAGATTAAATGGTCACAACAATGATTTTACTTTTTTATGGTTGTATAAAATTGCAGTTAGTAGAACTAAATTATTTAAAATGTCAGCGCACCAGTGCAACTGCTAGACGGAGAAAGGCTAAAAAGAAGCGAGAATTAGCTAAAATCACAAAAAAGAAGGTATTTGTATGCTAAAGTTCGTGTAAAAATATCCACAGTGAGTTTTACATTTATTGCAACTTGAAATTGCAGCCACAACAAGCCTTTTCAAAGCCTGAAATAACTAAACCTAAAAACAAAGAGGCTGATGATCAGCCAAAGGGACTAGTAAGTAATAACTGATCGTGCACTAAAAGTTTATACAACTCAAGTATATTTATTGCCATCTTTTAATATGGCAGCTATACTGGAAACAGGCTTCTAAAACGCCTTTGCAGATTGGGGATATGGGTACTGATGTGGGTTCTGTTGTAACTAGGCCTACGCATATTCGGTTTGAATCTCTTGATGAAGGTATCTGCTAAATATTTTAAATCTATTGCTTTCATATGTTTAACAATGTATTTTCTACATTGATATTTCAATTTACAAATAATTAGATTCAAAATTTAGGTCTGTTACACTTAGGGTGCAAACGAACTCGAACAAGGCCTTGTTCGTGTTTGTTCATTAAGGAAATACATGTGTTCACGGACAGTTCATGAACACTTACTGAACGGGATTTTTTGTTCGTGTTCTTCATTAAGGAAATGAACATGTTCGTGTTCGTTTGTTGATTTTAGGTACCGAATGCAAACAAACGTTCTTGAACACACAGAAACACAAATGAACACAAACAAGCGTTCATGAAAAGAAAGAACAGAAATGAACATATATCAAATTTCGAATAAAATAGGCATCTTTCATCATAAACATTAAGAAGATCCACCCAAAATATACTAATGAACGTGGGAATACTGGAATAGGGTTTCTTTGTCTTAGTTACCTCAAATAAAAATAACAGAATATCAAAAACAAATATAAAAAGTTAAAACCCCTAATTAACTATCGAACATAAACCAACACGTTAGCCAACGTTCACGAACATAAATGAATGAACGATGCCTCTGCTCATGTTCGTTCCTTTAACTAAACGCACGAATTCTTTTGTTCATATGCGTTCATTTATTAAACAAACGGACACAAACGAACTTCCCGCCGAGCGGTTCATGAACTTTCTGCTGAAAGTTCAGTTCATTTGCTTGTTACACTTACCCTTTCGAGTTATTTGTTGCATTGCAGAGTGCTAATTTTCATGCTCTTGTTTCATGCAGATGAAACTGTAAAACAGACTGCAGTATCAACTGTATGTACCATTCTTAAATTGAACTCTGGATGTCTGTGTCATCTTGTCGTTTTTGCACCGGCAGTTGCTAATTTAACTTGCTGGGGCAACCTTTTCATACCATAAAATTTTTAATTATGCTCCAGGAAAAAATAAACTGTAGTTGCAGCAGCAAGGAAACAGGTCAACAATGCGATAGAAATGATCACTCCAAACAAATAAATCAAGAGTCGTGTAAAACGTTGTTTAAAGATTCAAAAGTACCTGTAATCGACCCCAATAACTTTGACAAGCTTCCTCCTTGTTCTGAACCAAAGGTATTTTATGGTCCCCCCCCCCCCCCCCCCCCCTCTCTCTCACACACACACACATATACATATGAGTAAAGTACATGGATGGTCCCCGTGGTTTACCAAAATTTTGGGTTTGGTTCCTAGATTTCCAAAAGTACATGGATGGTCCCTGTGGTTTGCACTTTGTAACGCATTTAGTTCCCAGTCAACAAATCTAAAGGTTTTAGCATGTCCAAATTAGGGACTAAATACGTTACAAAGTACAAACCACAAGGACCATCCATGTACTCTTGGAAAAAGCTGGGGACTAAATGTGTTAAAAGTGCAAACCACAGGGACGATTTGTGTACTTTTGGAAATCTAGGGACCAAATCCAAAATTTTGGTAAACCACAGGGACCTTCCATGTACATTACTCCATACATAGTTGAATGAATGCGTGGTTATAATACTCTATAAATTGCAGGAAGGTGATGTGATTGCATATCGGCTTCTCGAGTTAAGTTCTTCATGGATCGCTGAGCTTTCATCCTTCCGGGTAACTTTCTCAAAGCATCTATATTGTGTATCCTGGCCACTTCAATATACTTTTTCTTTGTTTTTTTTGTTACAAAATCATTTTACGTTGCAGGTTGGAAGAATATCGTTTTATGATGCTAAGGACATTGTTCTCGTTCCTGTAACAGAATATCCTATTGTTACAGAGAAAATTAATAAAGACGGATCCAGTGATTCTCTTTATGGAGAAGATGGAACTTTAAAGGTAGTCAAACATGTTAAGAGGTCAAACTTGTTCTGTTTACAATAGAAGGCGTCCATGCAGGTTATGTTTTTACATTTTTTTCCTCTTCTACAGATCAACTATTCAGCTCTTGTTGATGTCAGAAATGTCAAGCAATGTGATCCAAATGCCATTGAACCACACAGTGATGGCATTGATCAAATTCCCATGAGTATTGACAAGGATGCTGCCGAAAACTTGATGTTTAACGGCAATCACAACATGGATGTCCCAAAAGACTCCAATCCAGGTATATGTGTTTTCTTTCATTAACTATACATATAGTAGGGATCCTAAGAGAAACACATGGTAATTGAGAAACGCGAGAAACATTCTAGACCACACATTTTCTCTAAGCCAATTTTTTTAATCGCACGTTTTTAAGAGGTTTTTTTTATACAAACATATATGTATATTTTCAGTTCTTAAACTATACATATGTGTATAGTATGAAACATATATGTACGATACTTGTTTTTCAACTTTAAACACGTATTTTACACATATGTACACTATAAAAAACATAATTAGAACCATAATCTTCCTTTATATACATATATATATAATCATTTATACACATTTGTACATATATGTACATTATCAAACATAGATGTATAACACTTATCTTTCATTTTTAAACACGTATATACATATATGTATAGTTAAAGATTGACAATATACACATGTATATATCCAAAAAAAAGTAAAATACAACCCGACAAGAAAAGCTCTATTTTTACCGAATTTTTTTTTTTTTGCATTTTTGCTTAGGAAAAATGTGTGGTCCAGAATGCTTCTCGTGTTTCTCAATTATCTTAGTGCTTCTCACATGATCCTAATCCTATATATGTATGTGTGTGTGTGCGCGCGCGCGTTGTGGTCTTATATAATATTCTCGCTAATTATATCGATGTTTGTTAGGAGAAGTTAACCCATGGGACCGTTCCATCTCTAAAAACACAGAAATTCCCGAGCCAAATAATCCGAGTACGGTAGGTTCTGGGATGAATCCAAGTTCAAATGCTGGGGCTGGCCAAGTACAAGTACAGGTCTAGATGCTAATAACGCAGAGTCATCTGAGGTAAAAGAAGGGCAAAAGGGCAACTCTATTGATCCATGGTTAAGTGCTAACAAGCCCGGCCCATCTCAAGAGAATAATTCCGGTTGGTCCAATGCCTCAGGACCCACCACAAACCATTGTGAAAATGGAAGTTCATGGGGAAGGCCATGGTCTGCATTTGTTGTCTCTAGGAGCAGTTCTGTCATTCAACAGAACGGAGAAAATGAGTGGCGTACGGGAAGCTCTCGTGGAAGTTGGAATCCCATGTCACGTGGGGCCCCACGTGGCAGAGGTCGTGGCCGTGAGGGTAGTTGTGCCCGTGGTCGTGGTCGAGGACGATATGGTAATTGATATGTAATTAATGGTTGGTTTGAGAGCTTATGCTTGTATCAAGATTTGGCAAATTTTGAGGTATGAATCTAGGGTCCTCTAGTATTAATAACTTGTACCCAAGAAATCCTATGTATAAAAATGGATTTGTGGATCAAATATATGCTAATTCCTTTCGATTTCCGAGTGTTTAATGAGCTAATCAAATACAAAGTGTTTTTATCCTACAAAGGGTAGGAATGATTTTGATCATGGAATCAATGGTTCAGATGGTTGGGGCGTCAAACGTACAAAATGAAAGCGTTGTAAAGGGCAAAAATGGATAAAACCTACAATTGTTGACTTTTATCTGTTTCACTGGCTTTTTATACTCATTACTTTTATATATGTTTTTTTTTTTTATAAAAATTATACCATTAGATCAAAAGGTTTGATATAATTATAGTATTGCTAAATAAAATTTATAAAATAATACGGTTGATTTATTGTGTAATTAATGATTATTGACACATTTTGCGTAATAATTATTAATATATGCATTGTGTGTGCTTATAAATATTAGGATGTATTTTACGTAATTATTTAACTGTACATAATGATGGCGTGGATGAACATATCTTGCTCCCATGCCACGTTCGCATGCATACCTTGGTACGCTAATAACATTTTTGTACATTAACTCAGCCGCCCTAGCTAATAGAATACCATAACAAACAATGTGGTAATGTAATATACTATTATAGTGATAGAAACTGTTTTAAACCCTGTATGGAAGTAAATACATTTTGGAAACTGAAAAGTATTATTCTTTAAATTAAGTTTGAAAACTGTACAGGATTCCTGTAATGGAAACCATAATTTATATATTAACTATATGATATCTGTTTTGCCTTTGTCTTGATTCTGTGCTGTGTTGTTCTGGAAGGAGAAACAATGCAGATGTTTCCATAGTTGCTCTGGTTCCTCCCCTTCTCTAACTATCTGTTTATTTACATTAATTAATAAAATACATTTAGTAACATGTTACCAAAAACACTGTTATAATTTATAAGCTTTCATTGTACAACACATTACCTGAATATCAGAGCTTGTGTTTAGACCTTTCTTGACAAGAAAATCATGGCCAACCGTTTGCCACTCGACTTGATCATCCCCTAATTCACGCCCCACCCAAATATACACAACGTTCATGAAATGCGTTATATACACCGATCGGGAATTAGGAATTCCCACACTACCCATCTCGAGTTTCTCCAAGTTCGGCCAACGATATAGAACGAAATCAGGGTCATTTTGGTCATTGCTACTCTGCATTTGGTTTTCGGCTTTAAACATAGACTCCTGCCCCTGCCCCTCTTCCTCATCGTCACCTTCAAGCATTCCATGCTTTGATCCTCCAACGAAAACGACCACGTTCTGACCAGATTCTTCGGGCAGGGTGTAATATTTCCAAGTTTACGATTCGGACTAGGATCTGAGGCAGAAAAATCAGACCATGTGGGTGAAAACGATAACGAATTTGAGTAATCTGATGTTGTAGGTGAGATCGAAGGTGACATACTATCAAACTTTCTTGCATCATTAACAAGATACGAAGAAAATGACTCCGGTGACATTGACATACATTCACTGTTATCATCCTCGTTCTTCGCCCAAGAAGAACAAGAAACCGGCGAATCAGAAGGCGCTAAAGTTTCTTTCGATGGTGCGATCAAATCCTTCATGATCCCCGTAGCAAACTTCCTTCTCAACCTTTCCCACCCGCTTCGCCTAGCTGGCAAACACATCTCGTAGTCATTCCCCGACACCGAAAAAGGCGGGACCACACACGCTATTCACAGCCTTATCAAAAACCGCAAAATCTATGTCGTAATCAACAACCTTCCTTTCACCTACTCCACATCTACTCGGTTCATCTTCATTACTCCCGACCGCATTCCAGAACTCACTCGGCTCTTCACCTTCCTTAGCGGTCAACACAGGCCCGTTCGCCTTCTCATATCTAATAACCTGCGACGCACCTAACCTCGCACTTTCACTCATCAGCGAATCACAATTCTTCCCAACCCAAACATAAACAGCCGACGGAACATTAACAATAAACGCCCCACGCGAATCAAGGCCATAGCACCCGGCCTCGCCAACAGCTTCGGCACCAAATGAAGCGGCGCATAAGAAGAGTGCGGCGCAATCCTATACATCCTCAAAACCGAATTTGGGCTAACCGGCACACCATGAACCCGTTTCTGACACTGTAACAGCTGGCTGGCGAACCCCATGTTCGGGTTGGTGACCCCTCGGGTGGCTTTCACGCGCTGAAAAGCGGTCTCAAAGCTTTCACCTTCTCTCCACATAAGGTATGCTATGACCAAAGATGTTGACCGTGACACCCCCTGACAACAATGCACAAAAACGCGGCCGTTTTGGTCACGGACATCCTCAAAGTAGTCAAAGACATCGTACAAAATGGAAGTAATATCCTCTGACGGTTTGTCTTGCAGCCACAATGTTTTGTACACCAAATCCTTTTTGAAATATTCCGGACACACAAACCCGACACAATTCAAGACATGTGTGATACCGTTTTTTCGAAGTACATCACGGTTTTTTGCAACAGCATCACTCCCTAAAAACACGTGATCTATAATTCTAGAACATTCTTTATCAAAAAACGCAAGTTTATCTTTCTTAAACTCGAATTCTCTGGGGGGTTTTCCGGAGCTACTTTTGTTTAAATCCAACGGTGGCGTAGCTCTAGCACCGGGGGTGGTGCAGGTGGCGGTGATATTGGGCCACACACCGAGATCATCAGAGCCTGCAGTGGGCCACTCCTGGGCCTTGGGCCTGGTGACTGAAAGCGGCTGAAGTGGGGGCAAACTGGCCCTTGCTTTTCCGGCAGCCCATGAGACTGACCTGGAGTATATCTTACGGTTCTCCCCTGCTGCCGGCGGCTGCGGCGGTAGTTGTGGCGGTGGTGAAGGTGAAGGAGTGTCGTCTTCTTCTAGCATATTGGAAAGGTATGAATTTCGGGGACTAAAATAATAAGAAATTGATGGTGCTAGGAAAGGGGATAATGAGATTGAAAAGTAATAAACATGGGGATTTGGATTATGATTATGATCTTCAGTTGTCACCTAAACCGGTTGACTGTGTGCGTGTAGTGATTGAAGGAGGACCGAGTAACCGATGACTGAGCTATGGATGGTGGGGTATGGAAATAAAGAAAAAAGTTGTTCAGAAAAAGGGGGGCGGGATGGTTGAACGAAGACTTGAATAATAAGGGGTACCTCTTTCTTATAGTGTTAAAACAAACAAACAGAGAGAGAAGAGAGAGAGAGAGCAGATGGTACGTTTTGGATATTGAATGGTAGGAGGTGGTGGACATTTTTGACCGGGGAACTTGAGAGCTGGTCAAAGATGACGATATCGTAGAATATGTGTTGCTTGCTATATATAGGATTTGACGTCCTGGTATTCACAATATACTTATTGCTGCTAACCTATGAGTTTTGATAAACCAAACAAAAAGGAAAGTCTGATCTTATTGGTAATATCACTATCGTATTATCAACATCGTATTCTATTGTAAAATCGTGTTTTCTGTTCGGATTAATACTTTTACTCATGATTTTCAATACATTCTACTTTATTCTTTTATATTCTATTGTAAAATCGTGTTTCATATTCGGCTTAATACTTTTATTCGTTAGAGTTCTCAGTACACTCTGCTTTACTCTTTCAGTTATTGGTGCTAACGTATGACTTTTGGTCAACAAAGCAAAAGGGAAAGTCAGGCGTGTTGGTAATAATAGTATCATATTCTATTGTAAAATCGTGTTTTATATCCAGCCTAATATTTTTACTCGTTAGGGTTTTCAATACGCTTTATTTTATTATATAATTTTACTAGGTTAGAACCCCGTATATTACATGAGTTACATAAAGAAATTAGAAATATAAAAACTAAAAATTAATGAATTAGGGTATGCTTGTTTTGGGAAACTAGTTAAGATATCATCTAATCATCATCATCATACTAATCACCTCTATCCCGTAGAAATAGAGAGACTACTTCTGGTGAGACCCCTGACTTGATAGTAATTTTGCATCAACCCTTGGACATAAGACACATAACACCTAACCATCGGGACAAAGGCCGATTAGTGCATGTATCTCCTTGTCTTTCGGCTATTAACGCCACCACATGATGCATAATTAACTGTCCGCCATTTTTAACATTATATTCACGAAGTTAGTAAAATAAGGTTAAAAATAGTGCAATTTCACTTTTACCCCCAAGGACCCACACATATATACATTATATGCACACACCGTGAACGGGGTGTAATTAGTAAAATAATTTAAAATTAGTGCAATTTCACTTTTGCCCCCCAAAGGCTCACACATATATACATCATATCTTATACCATGATGCATGAAATAAGATATCATCTAATATCTTATCTATATCATGCATGTGAAAAAATTAAAACTAAACTCGTATTCGGTCTCATACCTGAATACCTATCTCACTGCCTGTTCTGGATGTTTTAGGTTTGGGTTCATTTGCCATCTCTGGCTATAACATACTACATAACATTCATATAGTCACGCGTTAAATACATTTACCCAACTTTCTATAAACGTTTATCAAAATTAAAAGCTAACACGTGACTAGAAAAAATCACGTTTTCTTAATTTGCCAATGAAAGACGATTTTCGATTGAGAATACTCCAAAAATAACGGAGTCCGACAAATGTCGTCACGTGTCTACAATTCCACGTTGTCACGATTCCACGTTTTTTTTCTAAGCACTTCCGTGAGAAGCATGCCTTAGTCAAATGTTGTCACGTGTCCATGATTCCATGGTTTTTTTTCTAAACACCTCCGTGAGAAGCACGTCTTTTGGCTATTTCGTATGAAATTTTGACACCGAGGACACAATCAACCAAATAATGCCACATATATATGGTTTCACGCATTTTTGGAAATCCATAACGAAAATAACGTTTTTTTTCACAAAAAAACGTTCAATGAAAATTAATGATCCATGATGGAACCAATTAAATAATGTCAGTGTCGCGAATTTAAGTTGTTATATATTTAAAATGCTATCTAGCTCATATATTTTCTTTCTCTTAACATAACAATTGTTAAAAAAATAAAAAAAATTTACAAGTGAATCTATCTTGGTTTCTTAAATACAGATTTCTCAAATATAGAAATGGAACCCTATCAGCTTGCTTAATTTTATTTTTAGATTAAGTGTTATTGTGAGGTATAAGGTGAGAAAAGCGTTATGTCTACAACCACGTAGGCAGAGTACATGAGTAGTCTCATTTTTTTCACTAAAGTATGTTATGGTGATGTGAAATCTGATGAAGTGCGTAATAAAAGTTTAAAAAAATAGTGAGTTAAAGCTAAGAACTAAATAAATTGATTTGTATATTAATTAAAAAAATAAATTCGAATAACATCTTTCCCCCACACATACGGTCAACCTTGTTGACCCACCAACCGCCCTCGATTGGGCACCCAAAGAGAGCGGTGTTCCACACTTGACGCTCAGTATCGAGCCCATGATTTATTTTTTGAGGGAATGATCAAAGGGTTAAACATACTTTCTAGGGAAGCAATTGTATTTTTTACCCAATAATACACTAATTTTTTATGGGGGCCGACACCCCTGTCCACACTCCATATGGCTGTAGGGTGTGGCTACGTGTATGTAGCACCTCGTAAATTCAGGTCCGGTAATATACCGACACGTGTACATACTCTCAGATGAAGCCACAAATGAATTAGTCGCTCGTCTCGCTCAAACGTATCCAAATTCACATTTTTTCATGCGTCGGACCGTAAACTACGGTCCCAAACCATAAGCTACGGTTCGGCTTTGCTGTTTCAAAATTTAACCTGACCGTAAGCACGGTCAAGGACGTAAGCTACGGTCAAGGACCGTAAGCTACGGTCCAGACTTGCTGAATTCAATTTTTATCAACCGTAAGCTACGGTCCGGCGACCGTAGCCTACGGCGAGGTCTTAAAACTCTTTTTTTTTCATTATTTCAACTTTCAACAAATGACCCGAAGTCCCCTGGACTTCATTATTTTCATATTTCTTGTATAATCAAGCCATTTCTCTCGACCCAAACGACCTCCGGTTGATGGGATATCTCTTGATTTCCATCCTTGAGTATTCCGCATCATCACCGAACCTTTAACCTTACTAATTTAAGTAATTTAACTTGTAAAACCATAAGAACTCGTACTTATCACATTCTAAGCTTGTAACCACTTAAAACTCACTAAAGCACATATTATAACATACATTAATGTCCGGGTATTCACACTCTTCATCGGTGTACCACGTGTTGAACGAGAAGAACTAGTTATGTCATTATGTCATTGAATATAAGTCAAAGGACAATTCATGACATTTAAAATTATATTCTTGAGGGACTAAAAGTGTCAACATACCAAATTTCTGCCAAGTTGCCACATACCCTGCAATATGCCACCCTCTTGCAGCTCTTGACACCTATCTAGCCACTTGTATTGATCCTATAACACCTCTAACATCTGGCACCATCCTCATTCATCCTCTTGCACTATAAATATCCCAACAATTTCACTCCATTCCTTGCTCATTTCCTCTTCTCCTCTCTATTAAAATCTTCGAAGTTCCTGGTCATCTAGGAGCATCCCTTTGAGTTCTAAACTTCTCTTGGATCACTTGTAAGTGTTCCATCTCTACTCTTTTCTTTTATAGGCTTTTTATAGCCAAAAGTAAAGCAATTTTGATAAACGCTTTGACTTTCGGTTAAACCATTATGGTCTAGCCATTGTTCGAAATGAACATGGCTAAGTGATCGTAATTAGGGAGGTATTAATCCCTTAAAGGAGCACCTCCTAAGAATCACGTTTACTAGGTCAATTGACAGATCAAAGTTAATGTTTTAAAAAGTCAAACGGGTTAGATTGTATAAATGTTAAAAATCTGAGTTTATATATGTTATAAATATGTTTGACACTTAATAAAGTTGGTAATAACTATTAGAACATGTGGGAACATGTTCGGCTCGTCAATTCCAGTCCTAGGGTCAGTTCGCAACTGAAAATCACAAATTTTGACTTCTGCTTTAACTTCCGATTCTGGCCCGATATAGATTAGTTTACTACTGATTTATGGTTACATTATGATCGTAATATAGTATAGCATAACCTTCTGAGGTGATATTACATGATATAATTATAATATGAGTTTATGCACAAGTTTCGCTAAAATGCTAAACTTTGACTAAAATGCCCTTTTTGCATAAAATAAGGTTTTAATCAACAACGAACTTGCAAATAAATTACCTACTGATATGTTAATATAAATAACATATTATAATGTTATTATTCTGGTCATAAACTAAGTTTTATTATAATATCGTAAATTATGCTTTTAAAAGACCAAAATGGCCTTTCGGTGCATAGTTTGGTCCTAAACCATAAACCACACTTATATGTGACATCTTACTGATAATATCTCACCAATTAAGTATTTTTATAGAATGTTTATGATCATAATATCAGAATATATACAAGTTTCTTTTATACGTCAAACAATGATCAAAACGCCTTATGAGGCATAGTTTCGTTTTAAAACCTTAACAGACATATAAGTTGATATCCTACTGATATTACAACTTATTTAAAATATAATAGCATATAGAACTTGTTCATGACTCACCTGGTTACTCAATATCGCTTATATGCATACAGTTAAGTTTAGGTAACTAGTTTACGAAAATTAACCTAAACTTATTTAACCTTATCATTTTAATCTCAAATTCCAGAATGTTAATTGTTTACCCATGTCATACAAGTCTTAGTACTTGTTGAGTTTAAACTACATTATATCCGGTCACCGCTTAGTTTAGCGAATCGTATCGTTTTGATCTTTTAAACTAGTCGGTTTCAGTCTATGACTTAACTAGGATCGTTAGCATTCTAATTGGTTAGTTTATGCCATCATTCTAGACTAGAAGCCTTTCAGTAAATGCTATCTGCACTTATCTATTGATTAAACGGCTGAGTTAATATAAACTTTGCATTTAAAGTTAAGTGCTAGCTCAGGTAAATACTCTTAATTAATTTTCCCTATATGGGCTTGGGATACGGTAATTATTACCGCTTGGTAGGGAATGAGATCAATCAAATGCCGGATTGTGGCTAGTAAATTCGCATATTCCGTTTTGATCAGTTTTGTTTGATAACTTAAACATTGGGGGTTAACGACCGTGTCCTGGATATCCTCGCTCATTTAAGTTGCTAATGGCCACAAACAAATCACGGGGTGTAGGCATACACCTGACAGCTGCGAATGCTAAAATATATTCTACCCACAAGTTAGGGATAACTCCTTTGTGGGTTTATAAGTGGTGTGTCAGTTAATCATGTCTCGGTTTCTATACTGGCCCCATATGTATTGGTAAACATGTGAATCTGTATACAAGGTTAAAAGCTTAACTTTCCCAAGTTATAAAAAGATTTTCATGTGTCTTGTGCACTTACATCAATCTTTGAAATGTTTTCAAAACGAGTCAGTTAATTGTATTTACCAGTAAAAGCTGACGTATTTTCAAAAGACTAAGTTGCAGATACAATATGAAATAGGCTGGAAGCTGCATGATAATGATATCAGAGAATCTTGCAAATCCTTAGATCTGCTAAAGTATGTTGTGCACCTTTTGTATATTTTACGATTCGCCTGTGGATCTTAGTTACCAAACCCTCTGTATATTATTTTCGAACTTTGGACATTTTGGTTTGTAATAGTATTTTAAACTCCAAGACTTCCGATGTGCTGTGTTAATTGACTATAATGATATCAACTCATGTCACGATATTCCCCACCGGGCTCATCGGTATTTGGTTGGAAAGTCGGGGTGTGACAGTTTAGTTTATGTTAAAGCTTGAAAAACTTCTTAGTTTTTGTGTTAATTATGTTAAGCATTTTTTTTGGTGAAATGAAAAATGCAGATTTTAGTTTAGATGAATGTATAATGTTCGTTTGTGTTCACTTATATTTATGAACATTTGTTTGTGTTTGTTTGCGTTGCTCTACGTTTGGTAAGTGTTTATGAACATGTTCAGTTACTTAATAAACGAACATGAATAAAAAATCTCGCCTGATAAACGTTCATAAACCATTCATGTTCATTCTTTAACGAATGATTTATTTGCACCCTGCCTCATCCATGTATACTTTGGTTAGTTCACCATGTACTCCATATTATTTAATCTTTTACACACTCCCGATATACACAACTAATTGAGTGGTGTCTTCAATGTGCCTTTTAACAGGTGTAACCATGCATCCAAGTCACGAAAGATACCTATAAATAGTAATGCATTATTAGGTTTTGGTATAACCTAGTCATTTATGAATTTTTATATATGGTTGGAAACTTGAGAGGTGGTCAAAGATGACTATATAGTAGAGTTGCTATTTATAGGGTTACTCTACTTATTGGTGCTAACGTATGAGTTTTGGCAAACAAAGGTATATATAAGGAAAGATAATCCTATTCTAATATGTTATTGTAAAATCGTGTTTTATATATAATTTAATATTTTATTGTAAAATTGTGTTTTGTATTCAGCTTAATATTTTTATTTTTACTTGTTATGAGTTTCAATACATTTTACCTTTTCTATATATTTTTATTGTATAAAGAAATTATAAATATAAATTTGAAGTATTGAATTACTATATTATTTCATTTCATTACCTATGAAAAAGGAAAACGAAAATATGGCATGGGTATGCATGTTTTGGGAAACGGTTAGGAGTTATGATTTAATCTAATACCAAATAGTCACACTCGTCTAATGCGTGTGAAAATATTAAAACTAATCCTAGTCTTATCTGTCTCGTTACCTATTCTGAATGTTTCAGGTTTGCCTGTCAGGTACAGGTTATCTGTCATCTCTAATTGTTTTGATTAATATATTATGTAAACTTCTTTTAGTAACGTGTTATATCAATTTACCCAACTTTCTATAAAAGTTTATTAAAATTAAAAGCTAAACACGTGACGTGACTATAAATACAAAAACCACGTTTTCTTAATTTTCCAACGAAAGGTGATTTTCGGCTAAGAACTACTCCATATAGAACGAAGCCAGTCAATGTTGTCACGTGTCCACATTTTTTTTCTTTCTAAACACTCCGTGAGATGCACGTCTTTTGGTAGTTCCATACGAAATTAGGAGACCTTGGACGCAATCAACCAAATGCCACATATATATGGTTTCACGCATTTTTGGAAATTCTTAACAAAAATAATGTTTTTTGGGACAATCAATGAATATTAACGCTCAAGGATGAAACCAAGTAAATAATGTCACGTGTAACCAATTTTACGTTTTTATATATCTAAAATGTTATCTAGCTCATTTAATTTCTCTCTTGGCATAACAATTATCACCAAATAAATATATACAACTGAACTTTACCAATGTCTTAACACAGTTTCTCGAATATGGAACCCTATCAGCTGCCATTTAGGCGGGAGCGGTCTCACCTTTCACTAAGGTGTGTTATGGTGCTAGAAATATGGTGGGTGACTCGAACCCATTCGAGGGGTAACCCACCACACTAAGCCCACTGTGGTAAAGCCCTTCGCCCACCTGGAATATATTGCACCTAGTGAGACTCGAACCCATGACCACCACATTGGAAGGTCGTGGGATGCCTCCTCCCACACCAGTTATCTAGGAGTCTGTTGACGATTAGTTTGTATTTTAATTAAAAAATAAATTTAAACATCTTGCCTCCACGCCCGCGGTCACCCTTGCTGACCCACGAACTGCGCCCCTATCAGGCGTTTAAAGAGAGTGGTAGTCCAAGCCCATAACAAATAGCCTTATACATGTGATATCTTACACACTGACTTCCGATAAACAATACTAGTTGAGTGGCCTCTTCAATGTGCCTTTTAACAGGTGTAACCATGCACCCAAGTCATTAAAAGATTCCTTAAAATAGTAACACATTATTAGGTTTAGGTATAACCTAGTCATTTTTAACTTTATACATATGTTTAATCCTAAAGTACTCAAGTGTAGATGGTAGGAAAAAGTTAGCTAATTAATAAAATTATATTAACATTCACTTAGAGCATGTATTGCGTAGGGTGGAAGGGGGCGTCAAATGTGTCCACACGGTGGTAGAGATGGCCATAATCGGGTTTTATTATTACCCGGAATCGGTTCCAACCCGGACCCGGTTCTGTTTGGATGTCATTGGAACCGGGTATGGGTGTGGAACCGGGTCCAGTTCCTACCCGGGTTCACACCCAAGAATATGGAACTGTGTAGAACCGGGTACGGGTATTATGGAACGGGTATGGTGTGAACCGGGTATGGTGCGGAACCGGTTTCTGATAGTGTTGGGAACCGGTTTCTGACAGTCAAAACCTGACTTTTATGTTCAGAACCGGTTCCTGACAGTCAAAACCTGACTTTTACTGTTCATAACCGGTTCCTGCGGTCAGGAACCGGTTCCAACGGTAACATTTTAACGGCTATAACCGGTTCCAACGGTAACATTATAAAGGTATAATCGGTTCCAACGGTAACATTTTAACGGAACTGGTTCCTTCTAGAACTGAATTTCTGGGTACTGGTAGGAACCGGGTACGGGTAGGAACCGGGTACGACCCGATTCAAATGGTAAAATTGTGGAAACCGGGTTGGAACCAACGGGTATTTTGAACCCGGAACCGGTTCTACTTAATGTCGGGTAGGAACGGACCCGGTTCCAGTTCGGTTCTACCGGTTCGGGTTCGAAACCGGTTTTTATGCCCATCTCTACACGGTGGAGCGTGGAATACCAATACGTAGCTGGAGTACGCAATCACGATTCCAACTAGTAGCTCTAGAAATAAAAGGCACGTGTTTCAACAAATGGTTCGCCATGTAAAAAATCTAAAACATCCATAACCTTTTTTTAACAATAGTTTTTCACTTAAATACTATCTACATTACGTTTACAAGGATTTGAACACACGCCACTTTTGTGAGGATAAACATCATACCACTAGATCACTACTTCTAATCATGGGTTGGACATCCATGCTATGATATAAAGTAAAACAATTTAAAAAATAAAACTAAATTATAATATATAAAGAATACATGAACTCCCCTAACAAATGCCACCAATGTTTTAAACTCCATATGAAGTTGCAGTAGGTTTGTTACCAATGGCATACCTGGATAGTGTACCAGGCAATACCCGGGTTTTTTTTAATAACCCGACCTAAGCTGGAACCGGGTATAACGGGTATGATTTTATGCTAGGAACCGGAACTGGTTCTTTCAATACCCGGTTTGTGCACCTCTTTAGTTACCATTAGTATAAATCCCATGGAAATAAGTTTCAAGTGCCCAAATACGAAATAAAGTATTTATAAAGTATTAAATTCGATAAAAAAAATCCGTTGTTCGACATTTTTCCAAACTTGTAGTAAAAAAATCACCGGGAGACCTCATGGGGAGCACCACAGAGAGATCATCGAGTGAGAACCATTGTGAACAACCGGTAGCATATTCACAAAAACGAAAACTACCATAGTGTGTGAAAAACCATGAAAATTCCAATGAAGGAAGAAAGATCGTAAAAGCACAACTTTGTTAAAAGAAAGTGAAAACATCACACGTGTTATCGCATCATTGGCTTAAAGGACGATGATCGTGTTGGCTGCTGAACCACTATAACTTTTTCATCATCCGCCTATAACCGGGTTACCAATCATAGTTTGAGTGGGTCGAATCGTGTTATGCTATGATTCCAAATGGGTAAAGGGAAGCCAAAATGATTGCAAGTAAAAGCCAAAGAAGCTAAAGCCAAAAAACGCGGATGTACATCAATCTGATTTTGCTACAAAAAAGAATCGTTTGTAATATATTAACCAGCAACTGCACACACGGAAAGAAAAAAGTAACGAACAAATGTTATCAGATAAGAGGTTCAGAAAGCTCCATTTCATTTGAACTATGTGGTTGTGAATTAGGCGTGTGCGTGTGCGTGTGGTGTGTATGTGTGCGTGCGTGTTGGATCCAACATAATTCAGTCCTAGCCATTGCCAGGGCCAGCATACATACCTAGCCCTACTTTGACCGCTTTGACTTTCACGTGTATCAAGTTTTTCAAGTTGACTAGTCAACTCTTCCACACGCTCCCTCAACCGAGTAGCCCTAGAGTCTGCTAGTCTTAATGATTTCTCAGCTGCATCTCTAGCTGCCATCGCAGCTGCTGCTGTTTCCTCCTTGAATTTCAGCTTTTTTTCTGACTCGATCACAGCTTGTTTTGCTTCTTCTAGTTCTTGCCGCACAGTATATAGCTAACAGAATAGTAACATAAGACGTGTTAAAAAAAGAAACGAGTTTGAATGTCGGATAATTAACTAAGCGGCCTACCTGGGCTTCGTATTCGTGTTCTATGGCCCGGCCCGCTTCGGCTTCTTGCTGGGCTGCTGCTTTCCATCTTGTAATCTCTTCTTCAGCAGCAGCAATGTCCATCATCAACCCTTCAACCTATACCATACACAAGTCAACATACAACATTAAAAATGCCCACAATGCGGTGATGAGATCGTGTCAACTGCAGCGATGCGATTCCATGATGCGCATGTGATGCGACCATAGTTGTCAATAGCGGTCACTATGGTCGTGATAGCGAATAGCGTAGCGTATAGGTGGAAGGTCGCTACATGGTATGTAGCCACAGATAGAGGGATTTCATTTATTTTTTGTATTTTTTAAATATAAACAGAGATTAAATATAGTTATAAAACAGCTGGATTTTAGGTTTTTTGTTAAATATACATGTAAAATAGCGTATATACCATAGAATATACATATAAAATTTTAATTTTTTCTAGTGTACGCTATTTCTAAAATAAAAGCCCGCTATTTATCGCTATTCGCTATGTAGCATATAGGTACCTTATCGCTATTTGTTGCTATTCGCCATCAACAACTATGGGTGCGATCTTATGCATGATGCAACACATTAAGCAGTTGACCAATATTATAAAAATTAGACCATCAATTGCAAAGGGTCTTGAGTTTTTCAAAACCGATTGAACAAATCTGACCATCGATAGGGCAATGAGTTTGAGTATTTGAATAAATTAGAGCATCGTTTCAACAAACCTGACTAGAGATGATGAGACTATCTTATATTTTGTTGTTTAAAAGTTAACAACTTAAATACTTATCTATAAATATTTTTTTTACTATTTTCTTAGTAACGAACGCCTTGCATACGTGATGCGCACATCGCGCATCGGCTTTAGGGTGTAGTTGTATCTCTATCGACCCGTAGTGTATCCGTTTCTTTTGAATTTCAAATTTTCGATCTGTTACCTACCCTGTTTGCTATCAAATATAAGTATAAAATGCATGATGACAAATATATGTAACTTACATTTTCATTGGCCACTCTCTCCTTTCTTTAAGTTTCTCTACCTGTTCTCTTCTTGCATAAGCTCCTTCGCTTGAGCTTCGGCATTTTCCTTAAGTAACCTTATCTCTTCGCTTAAATTACAAATATTATCCAAAACACACCACAGTTGACGGTTAGCAAATATCTTTAAAGCATGAAGACCACCAACTTATGATAAACATACTCCCAAAGATGGATATAAAATCATATAAGAGAATACAATTATACCTCAGTGCATCAACAGTATGTTTCAGCTCAATAATCTCAATCTGAGATTGCTTTATAATGTTTTCAAGAGCACCCGCCTGCACAAACCATATCAAAGTCTTATTAGCCAAGAAAAAACATACAAAGTTGGTTTTAGAAGTGAGAACACGCACCAACGTGTATATTTCATCGTCTTTGTTATCTGAATCTGAAGTTGAAGCCGTTGTGTTGTCGGTATGATTGCTAAACTTATAATAAATCCCTGCTTCTTTCAACCCTTTTTCCGCAACTCTAAAGAGCTCATTAGTTTTAGACGACAAATCAGCCGACATTCTTCTCGATAAAGCACTTCTGAGTAACGATCCAATATATTCTTTCTCCTTCATCAGCTGCGTAACGTTATCATCCAACCTTTTCACTTCTTGATTTCTCTCAAAAACCAAATCTTTCGCTTTTTGGTAAACAATCGAGCTCAATTCAGTTACGGACTCTAACCCCGCTAAACACGCCCTTATATTCTCCCCAACATCGGTTTCTAGCGGGAGAAACATCGAATCCGATACAACCGACAGGCTTTTCTCGTCATCATCCAGTATCTTAACAACACTACAGAGCTGTTCATGCAGTTTCGAAACATAATTCAACTGGTCAACCAGTAACGGCCGTTGCGAATCAATCTGCAACTCCAAATCCTTCAACTTCACATCATAATCACCAACCAAGTCCCGCACATCCGTTTCCATTTTCGATATCCTTTCATCCTTTTCCGTTACACACTTGTCCAAACCCGCAATCACATTATCCTTCTTTAACACATCTTCTCTAAGCTCACTAATCGTCGATTCAAGCTGAGACACTTCAATAGCAATCTCATAATTCCTCTGGTCAACTTGCTCACGCGCCTCATTCGCTGACTTTGTCGCTGACTCGATCTGTTTAACAAGCTCCTCGACGATCTCATTCGCGCGCTTAATAACCCCATACGCAACCGCAGGCAATCCGGTATACTTCTGAGACCGAGGCAAACCACCACCAACAAAATTCTTATAACTACCAACTTTCCCAGACACTTTATCTATCCCAGTAACTAACATCTGTGCAGCCGTTTCAATCTCCGATTTACTCGAATCCTTAACTTTCATAACCTCCTCTAACTGCTTAACAACATCATCTCTTTCTTTTAAGATATGATCTTTCTCCTTTACTACTTCAACAATTTGTGCAGACAACTCCTCTTTGGCGCGCGAAACCTCGTCGCGCTTTTTGATCGCTTCGTGTGCGAGAACTTTCAACCGGTTGAATGAGACTTGTAATTCGGATTTTGATTTTTCTGCAGCCTCGCGAGCTTTTCGTTCACGGTCAAGCTCTGTAACTAATTGTTGGAACCGTTCAACCGACATGTCGTCTGTTGATGACGATGATGGTGTTGTGTTGATGACGGTTGCCGGAGGGATGTTGTCTTCTTCTTCTTCTACGTCGCTTAATACGGCGGTGGAATCTTGTTCTTCTCCGGCCATTTGATTGATTATGCAGAGTTGTGTTGGGTGTATCTGATGGATTGTGATTGTGGAAGAATGATGTAAAGTGGGTAACGGTAAGTGGAATCCAGATCGATATCGTTAGGGTTTAGGTTTGCAAAATTTGGGGATAAATTTAAGTGCGCCATGCCTAAAAGGTTATCTACGCCGGTCTATACATCGATCGAAAGTCATAAAACACAAATATTTGTACCGATTCTGATAACACTGATACCAATACCGATGTTGGTATTGTTTTGGTTCGTCAATAACATATTTGGATTCGTGTTCCGAATATTCAATGTTGATCTTTAACCGGACCAAACAATTCATGTTTTCATCAAATGTGAGCCAATGCATTTTGAACCGGACACATAGAGAACGTTATAGAACGTTATATATGAAAAAGTTACAAAGGAAAAACGATATCGTATTAAAAATGGAGAACAAAAAATCAATTATATCTAACAAGTTTGATTTTGAATAAAACTTTTATCGAGACATTGATAAAAATAAACACGTTTCAAATGTATGTGTTAATTTTCTTAGAACATCATATTATCTAAATGACAAAAAGGGGGAAGTGGCATAAAAAAACTCAACCACGAGATAACTTTGATAACATGTATGTATGTGCTTTTCCATTACCTATGTATTACTATTAACAACTCGGTTTTGAATTAAATTTATATCAAAACGTATATAAAAATAAGCACATTGAGTTAATTACTTGATTGTTCCATGTTTTATATTCAAAATATTTTGAAATTACATGGATGATCTTGATGGTATGTAATTTATAACTATGGTTGTCCTTTACAATAATCGTATTGTCTTGTAGAGGGGGCAAAATTGATATTTCACACTCACGAAAATTTTTAACGGATGTTAGGGGTAAGGATCACCATAGTTATAAAATTCATACATATTGAAACACATAACTAACAAGTTTACAATCATTAGGACTAAATGTGTAGAATTATTAAGCAATGAAGAGCAAAGATGCAATATGTGCAAAACACATAGACTAATCAAGCAATTAACTCTAAAAAACTTTATGGGATGTGATATGTACTTTGAACACTTGTAGAATTATATTTGTTAACACACCTTTTAGAGCACCTCCGGTGGTGGATGGCATGGTCCAAAATTTCAAACCACGGTGTACCATTAGATGGATTTAGAATTTCAAACAGGTCCTTATCCAAGAGCTATTTCAAATCAAGATGGTGTAATTATTAAACAATGACGAGCAAAGTTGAAGTATCTGCAAAGCACATAGACCAATCAAGTAATTAACTCTAAAATACTTTATTGGATGCAACCTATACTTGAACACTTGTAAAATTATTTTTGTTAACACACCTTTTAGAACACATCCAGTGGTGCATGACGTGGTCCAAAATTTCAGACCACAATTTCAAACCACGGTGTACCATTAGAGGGATTTGGAATTTCAAACCGTCCTTATCAACGAACTATTTTAAACCAAGATGATGAGATTTCACACATAAATAATTTCTTTTAAAATGTTCTATATAAAAGTGGAGTGTGAGTTGGAGGTTTAAATTTTAGAATAGTTTAGTGTTAGAGGAAAAATGAAAGTTTTTAAGTTTTGAGGATAGGGTTAGAAGTATTATATCATTGTGGTGCTCCAAAAGAAGCAATATGGACAGAAGCAAAGATGGATTGGACCAAAGCTACATTGTGCATTATGTTTTTCTTTACTAATGAAGATGTCAGCTTCTATCTAGTAAGGTTAATTAAGCAATGCTACACCTTATTCTATGCCCTTAATGCCAAGACAACAATTTAATAGTTTATTAGAAGATAAAGCCAAAATCATAACTGGACTTGGAATGAGCCCAATCACAGTAACCAATGTCTTTTTTGTTTGTCAAAATTCCTTGAGTTTTCTTTAAAAGTAGAGTGAGTGGAAAAAGTATTTATATAATAGTTATTTTTTAAAAATAATTACCAAAATAATGTTTTATGTTACTTTGTTAATTTCTCATTCTCATTGAATAACCTTAAATCATTAAACAAAATGACTTAGTTAGTTTTTAAATTTAAGAAAACCTTTTTTTAATATAAAATAAATTGTTAACCTCACATATGTAAATAAATATGTATTTACCTTTTTCCTTTAATTAATATAAAAATGTTCGTTACTTCACATCTGTGAACATGTAAATATTTGTTTTTTTTATTCTAGAAATGTAGAGAATGATATGTTACCATCCATTTTATATTTTTTTAATATAAAAACAACAAGTTTTTAGCACCCGCACATTATGAAGGGATCGTTAAACCAAACAAAAAATAGGTGTGCAAGCGTTGAACCATGCAAACGCATTACGACGTGTTAACTCGTAAAATGTAGACCGATACAAAAATGGAGTTTTAAAAAATCCAAAAAATGGTACCGTTAAATTGAAAAACAATAGACGTAAAACATCTGCTTGTATTAACAAAAGTGATTTGATGACTTCATTCTACGGAAACTAATGAGAAGAAGGAGATTAATTGGAGATTAGTTATGCTTTAAAATATATTTATATATTTCTAAAATATGCAGACCAAATAAGAGGAATAATATATCTAGAAAATTCATTTATGTATTTCTGAAACAAAGATTATAACCAGTTGATTGATAAAAATAAAAAAAAAAAGTTTATAGTGAGTTTGTTAATAAAAAAAAATATAAACGGTTGATTATCAAATCGAATTCCGAATTTAATTTGAATCCATATCAACCTATAAATTTCGAACGACTCATTATTCTAAATCAAATTAAATAGTTTTTATTTTTTGTTATAGAGATGATACCATAATTATTTTATTGATTTATCGTTGCCCCTTTTTTTTCTTTGTACGTGTATAGAGAAGTGAAACTATAGCATGGATAAGAAAAAACAAATTAATATTTTTCCACAGAGAAAAAGAATTTTACGATTTATTTTCAAATGTGAAGTCTTTAGCTTTTTTGGGAGAGTGAGGTCTTGGGTTCAAGTCCACAGACAATAAAGAATAAAAGAAATTTGCCATTCAAAAAAAATTCAAGGTTGACATTTTAGTTTTTTTATAATAAAATAAGTGATTAAGTCAATATAAAGTGAAGCTAACCAAATGAAATTAAGAGTGAGAAACTACTAAAAGAAAAAAGATAAAACACTATTTTGAGAAATACTTTTGAAACAATACTAATATGATAAATATTTTTTCTAACAACACAATCTAAAAACAAAAACTTTCAAAATTCCATTTTGATATCATTACTTTTTTTTGTAGATAAGGTTTATTTATTTTTCCTTTTTGGTCTAGCTTGAATGATACTAAAATGAATTAAGAGTCTCATTATTACCAAAAGTGTCAACGATGCCAAAAACTCTAGATCCTATTTCTTGCCTTAATATATACGATTTTTCAACATTTAAGCAACAAAAAATATTAGTTGGATTGAGCATGGAGAATACGCATTGCCTAAAAAGAGAGGATGGGTTGCCTTGGAAGTCCTTCCAAAACCCCTAGAAAGTCAAATGTGGGGTTCATTTAACAAAGATTCATTTTCAAAATTGTTGTTACTAGATAATTTGTTTAACATGTGAATCATGTCATTTTTGTAGATTGGTAGGTTAACTTCTTCAATCTAAACACACAATATATTTATACCCGTAAAAACCTCAAATATAAGTCGGATACATTTAACTGTGTAACGTGAACACACCCATTTAAACTGTTTATCTAAACAAGTCAAAACAGTTGGCAAGTTTTAACCATGTTATAACTTATGTAAACATGACAAACGGGTTAGAGGGTTGTAATAAATAGATCAAACAAGCCGTAAATAGGTTGACTAGTCGATTTTTTTAATTACATGAGTTGATAATCAGATGAATTAAGCTCGTTAACGCAAACAAGACCAATTTAATTATATATGTTAAACAAATCAATTCAGTTTTTTAAAAAGAAGTATAATGCAAGAGCCTAAATTCTTTTTTTAAATGGTAAATTTGGATCACTAGAGTATTGTCAGGCCATCAGCGAAACTACCCTATCAATTAATCTTATCATAACCACGATAACTTTTTAAATACAAGGATAATAATAAACTAGTGGCAACTAAATCCGAAAAAGACTTCATCATTATTATATATAATATAATATAATATAATTATATTATACTTCTCAAAATCTAAATAACACCAAACCAACCTAGGTTGGAATCTCCCACCTCTTCTTCCTCTCCTTCCTCTCCTCGCCACCGTCTTCCACCACCATCCGACGGTGGCGCTACCGCTCTCCACCAACTCACGATGGATCGTGAGCGACGGAGAAGGCGGCGAAAGAGTAAAACTATCATGTGTGAATTGGGTAAGCCATCTGGATGCAGTGGTGGCAGAGGGTCTAAGCAAACAACCGGTTGATGTGATATCTAAAAAGATATTGGATATGGGATTTAATTGTGTGAGACTCACATATCTACTTTTTTTATTCACTAATGACAGTTTAGCGTCGGTTTCAGTAAGGCAGTCGCTTAAAAAAACTTGGGTTGATAGAGTCCATTGCCGGATTTCAAGCCAACAATCCTTTAATTGACCTCCCTTTAATCAAGGCTTTTCTGGTATAACTATTTATGCTTTCACTTCAAAGTTTATGTGTGTTTTTTAAGATGTTAAGGATATTGTTTTTTTTTCCTGATTTTTAGTTGATTTGAAAATGATATTTATTAATTAATATTGCTAATTATTAACTTTTTAGCCGGAAAAAATAGTTATTGACTTCTCATTCATCTTATCCATAATTGCCCACTAGGACTAGGACCACCACTTGCCTTTATGAATTGGTTGGATTTTAGATCAAATTATCAAATCTACAAACTTTTTTTAACCACAAACCAAAAAACAATTTTTTTAGTGGCGAATTGGATACTGAAAAATCACCGTGTCACCAACAAAATAAATCTGGAAAGACCCTGTTGTGAGAATCAAACCAGTATCTAATGGTACCAAGTCTTATCCCACCCACAAGATGTCACTAGACTATAATACCATCAACGCAAACCAAAAACAATTGGCACCTTAAATTCATTTTAATTAGTTTTACAATATTAATTTTCACAAAGATTAGTTAATGATAAAGAAACAAAACAAAAAGGATTCTTGTTTAAAAAGAATTATAAATTTAGAACTCAACTTGAGAATATAAGAGTACAACAAATCAGAGATCAGTCAAGTTAAAAGTTAAAACAAGAATCTATTGAGTTAGAATAACAACAAATTAAAGCATCTACCATAGCTAACAAGTTACTTTTGTGTGTGTGTGACAGGAAGTGGTTGCAAGCCTTGACAGAAATAATGTTATGATCGTAATAGATAATCAAATTAGCAAACCCGGCTGGTGTTGCAGCGATTTTGATGGAAACGGCTTCTTTGGTGACCGATACTTTGACCCTGATGTGTGGCTCAAGGGTCTCGCCAAAGTTGCCACCATGTTCAACAGCACAAAAAATGTGGTTGGCATGAGTTTAAGGAATGAACTCCGCGGCCCAAAACAAAATGTTAGCATTTGGTATAGGTACCATACAAATCACATTATGATCTTTAATTGGTACACAACGGACAAGTGACCTTTGGGGGGGGGGGTGTTTAAAAGGCAAAATATATTTGAGACCTGTACTATAGGGACTCAGGCGTTTACCACTGCGCGTCTACGCTACCCCTTTGAAAATTTGATGTGATTTTTAAATAATTGATACAGTTGTTATGATCAGGTACATGCAAAAAGGTGCGGAAGTAGTCCATGTGGCAAACCCTAATGTTTTAGTAATCTCGTCCGGCTTGAGCTACGACAAGGATTTATCTTTTATTCAAACTCAGGATGTAAGCTTAGCATTTAGCAACTTGTTGGTTTTCGAAGCTCACTGTTACGGGTTTTCCAACAGTGAAGAGTGGGAAACCGGAAACCCTAACCAAGTATGTGGTCGGATTGTCGATAACATAATGAACAAATCAGGGTTTTTGTTGGAGAAAGGTTACCCTTTGTTTATAAGTGAATGGGGTGTGGATCAAAGGGGCACAAATGAGAATGACAATAGGTACTTGAATTGTTTCATGGCATGGGCTGCTGATACTGATCTTGATTGGGCTATATGGACCCTTGCTGGTAGTTATTATTTTAGGGAAGGTGTAGCTGGAATGGAAGAGTTTTATGGGGTTTTGAATTGGGATTGGTGTGAAGCAAGAAATTCAAGTTTCTTGAAGAAAATATCACCCATCCAATCTCCATTTCAAGGTAGCTTTTATGCTTGTAACAAGGGTCTAGTAGGTCCTAATAGATCCAAACGGATGTCGGATTGGTCCGCATTTTTTTCCATGATTTTCGCGTGTTGGCTCTAGATATTATCACAAGCCTATTGCATCCTCAAGTGATGATCTTACCTTAGCATATTATATGTTGTTTTTTGTGTTATGCAGGCCCGGGATTATCAAACACCCGTCCACATAAAGTAATCTTCCATCCAGCCACGGGTCTATGCGTGAAACGAGAATCGTTATTCAAGCCCTTGACTTTGGGTGCATGTGCCGAAGCTGAGCATTGGGATTACACCCAAAAGCAGACCCTAACAATAAAGGGTACCTATTATTGCTTACAAACAGATGGAGTAGGGAAGAAAGCAAAACTAGGAATAATCTGTACCGACAGTTCATCGAAATGGGAAGCCATATCAGCCTCTAAACTACACCTTTCATCCAAGACCAACAATGGCACAGTTGTTTGTTTGGATGTAGACTCTGAAAACAACATTGTCACAAACAGTTGTAGATGTTTAACCAGTGACAATGGGTGCGACCCCGCTAGCCAATGGTTTAAAATCATTTACAGCACAACGGGGGCGGCTTCAGAACCCTACAGTCGGGTTGATGCTATCCTGCAGTCTCTTGGAACTAGTTTATTCGGATAAAATTTTATATCTGCATATCATAAAGCGTTATACTATCTGACAATAACACTTAGCAACTTTATTGACACATTTTGCATGATACCAGCGGCAAGGTCGGCCTGTTTGACTAAAAACAGGTCAATTTGAGTTGTATATATCTCCATAAACATGCCAAATATGTAGACCGCGTCGAAAGACATGCAAAATGCTTTCAGATGCAAAACCTCTTATATATCACTTACTTTAAAGTGAATTATTGTTATTTTATTGACATTACAGGTTTCTATGATCTTATATGTTACAGTTACTCGAAAGGCTCCATTAATAACTAGATTCAGTGTCACTGAAATGCAAGTTTGAACATTGTTTAAATCTCAACCAACTGAATCTAAAATAAAGAACACATAACTTGCTGAAGAACTCCATATAACGACAAACTTATTTTTCCATCGCATCTCCTCCCGCTTGTACCACATCAACCAGCTCCTTGAGCGGCGTAATCTTCGTATGCAAAACTTCTGTAAACGTAGATAATATCATCAGAATCAAATTACACACAAATATGAAACTCAACGTAATTTTTTTTAGTAAAATGCCAATTTTGTCCCTGAGGTTTGGCCAGTTTTGTGACTTTCATCCAAAGATTTGTTTTTCGATCTGGATCCAAAAGGTTTGAAATCTAGCCATTTTCATCTGGCTCGTTAACTCCATCCACACTCTCCGTTAGGTCAGGGTACTTCCATCTTTTATGTTAACTTAAAGGGCAAGTCTGTCTTTTTCATCTTATGTACAAGCATTTAGCATAATGTACAAGTATTCAAAAAGTTCGAATTGCCCTTTAAGTTAACAAAAAGACGAAAATACCCCTGACGTATTTGAGAAAAATGGATGGAGTTAACGAGCCGGATGAAAAAGGCAAGATTTCAAACCTTTTGGATCTAGATGCAAAAAAAAAACAAACCTTTGGACGAAAGTTGCAAAATGGCCAAACCTCAGGGACGAAAATGACATTTTAGTAGTAATTTTTTTCTATTAAGAAAACAAAAAAATGGATTCTGGGATGAAATTACTAACCAGTCTTTTTCGAGAAAGTGTAGCCCTTTGAACTGATGTAAGTGTGAGGATTTGGAGTAAGGTGATTCCTCAGATATTCTGTTTTACCCTGATATATTAGCAAATGTGATTAAGAAAATCAACATTTCGATTAAAGGTGTTAATGTATTGTCAAAACGAGAAGAACAAACAGACCTTTTCTATCACACAGATATCTACATTGCTTCCACTCCATCCCTCTGTATTTTTTTAACACGTGTTAAACGATCAAGATGTGTAAAAGTTGGATCAATGTTGGTGAAACTGAAAACTCACAGTAAGCGCTTCACGATACTCTGATTCAAAGATGGCCATTGCAGCAAGAGAACCGGAGCCCATTGTTGCAAACGGGAGCGTGTCTGTTGATCCCTGAGGTTAAATCTAGGAAAGAGAGATTTAAAAGCATTAGCGCATCGTCTTTAAATTGTAATAAACTCTACAGAGCTTTAAAATACTATCAACTCACCGTATCACATCAACTCCACCGAGCACCAAAGCAGTTGATACATGACCTTGGTAACTGATAAGCAAAATCAACGTTAGACGCTTCCTAAGGAAAAGAATTAAATACGTCAATATACTTAAGCTTACCGGAAAAGATGAGACTTTCATAATGTAAGTGCTCTTACAACCGTTGATTCACGACCAGTATGATATCTATGCAGCTTCAGCTGAGAGCTCATGTTGTCTACCGAAAACGGAGATCGCTAATTATCAAGGTTTATTGTTGAGGGTTCTCAAATGAGTGATAAAGTGAAAGAAATGACAAGAACTACATTTCCACAATTTAGATTCTAATAATCCCCCAATGAGGAATTTACGAATCAATGAACAGCTGGGTTCTGTCTAATAGAGGTGCACAGATCGGATTCAAATCCTGAACCGTTTCAGGTTGGTCAACAAAAAGTCAAAATCGGTTTAGGTTTTGTCGGTTTGTTGACCACTTTTGAATCATTTTAATCAGTTTTTCACCGGTTCGGTTCAGAATCAAATCGGTGTCAAAGAAGAGGATTACAAACCACTCCCAAATCTACGGGTTCTATCGGGCTCAAACCGGTTCCTCTCCATATCAATTTAAAATCGGTTTCCGTTCAGGTTGAACTTCGGGTTCGATTAGGGATGGCCATGGTTTTAGAAAACGGTTGAGGTGTGCGCCTAAAGGCGCGCCACGAGTCGAAACTCCCAAAAAAGGATCCTGAGGCGAGCCTCAGGGGGTTTCTACGTACGTGCGTCTCAGAGGGGTTGAGGTGCTAAAAAGGTTGCGCCTGAGGGGGTTTTTGATATTTGTTTTGATGTTTTTGTGTCAATTTTAAGCAATTTATGTCTTTTTTTATGTGTGTTTTTTGATGAATTTAGTTAGTATTATTATTTTTATAAGATAAATAATTATTATACTTATTTTTTAATTTCACGTCGGTTCGCCTCTAGGCTTACGCCTCGTGAGGCGAAGGGAAAACGCCTCGAAACTCGTTTCCGTTTTTTAACCTTGGGGATGGCAATGAGCCGGGTATGGCTAAACCCATGCTCATACTGGTTGTAAAATCTTGTCCCATACCCGGCCCGTTACCCGTCGGGTATCAGGCATACCCGCGGTATCGGTATACCCATTGTGATTTTCATTTATATATAATTAATTCCTTTAAAATTTTGTGTTTTAAAAATCTTTATAATATGTTAAATTACAATAAGTAACATACATATGATCATCACCGTAATAATATTTGATATATTTAAAAATGTTAATATATTATAATATTACTCTCAAAAAATAGTTTTGTATTTCATTGCATGTAAATATGATAATACCGTCAAAATATATATTTAAAATGAAAAGTTTATTTTTCAAATAGTAAAGCTACAAGAAAAATAAATATTAAACTTAAAAGTTTTCGGGTAACCTGGTCGGGTATCATCTAATCCCATACCCGCGAAATATCTTTTTCCATACCCGTACCCGGCCCGATACCCGTAGGGCTTGCCATCCCTAGGTTCGATTCACGAACCGGCTTGAACGTGCACCTCGACTGTCTAATATTAACATAACAAAGTTACAACTGGAAAGCCTATGTGCCAGATTCACAAATTTATACTAACTACACAGCTTAATCACAGTCTACCAAAAAAGCTAATTAAAATTGCCAACAAACTACTGATTAAAACGCCATAATCTTACATCACACAAACCTAATCAAAACTAAGACTACGGGGTGTGGGCGTGGTTAGCTTGGGGTTTTGGCCCTTTAACGCCGGTTGCTCCACCCCGGGTTGGCGTTTTGGTCAGCGTTGCCTGCTTGGCGTGGCAATGTTGCCTGGCGTGGGGTGTTGGCCTGGGGTGATGTGGCTGGCCATGGTTGGCTAGTATTTGATGACTGTTTGGCTAGCCGTTGGCCAACGGCTATTTAAAAAAAATTCTTTTATATTTTTCCTATTTAAATCTTTCATTTCTTACTCATTTTTATTGGTAATGTATTCTTTATTGTTATTATTTAATATCAATAAAATATATTTTTCAAATTACTTTGCTAAATTCTATGATTAATATAAAAAAAGAAAAAGAAAATTAGGTGCTACATGGCATCCAAAGCCGGCATGACCACACCCCTTTCACACCTCACCTTTTTGGGTGTGGACCGGTGGAGCCTACACCGTATCTGCAACGTGTCGAGCAATGCCCCAACCAAGACCCTCACACCCCGTAGTGAAACAAAATACAAAAATCTATTAACACAGCAAACAAACATAATAAAAGCACAAAATACCGACAATGGTAGTTCCGGTTTTAAGATATCCCGGAGGTTTTAATCCTTTCTTCGTCAGCATATTGTTTCTACTGCACAGGTCGAAACTGAATCCGACCTTGGGAACATCCAATGTTTCACTTAACATCTTCAGATACCTAAATTTCCACGAAAGAAAATTTGAAAAGATTAGAAAATAATGTGAATAGAAGAGCTATAAACAAATGGAAGATTGCATGTATTGATCATTACGTATGATCCAAATTGGAACTCATTGTTGATAGAGAGCATAATTGATTCGTAGGAATATGAAAGTAGCAAAGTGATTAAAATAGCGAAGAAAGGAAGAAGTCTTGAGCAAAGATAAAATTATAAACAGGGGGGTTTCTCGTTTACATGATTTTTTTTAAGAGGACAGTTACACCCTTGAGTTTGAACATTGTTTAAATACACTACTTAACTTTTCAATAACCCAATATCAACATTTTTAAGTACGGCTGCAAATGAGTCGAGCTACTCGAGCTCGGCTCGAAAAAAGTTTGAATGAGCCGAGCTTAAACAAGCTTATTTAGCAAACGAGCCCGACCCCGAGCTTCGCTTATCGAGCTCGAGCCGGCTCACGAGCCTTAACGAGCTTTCTGTTTATATATTTTTATTAATATATTAAACATATATTTAAATAATAATATTTACCATTTGTATAAATATAAAAAATAACTAAATTATATGTATAATAATAATTATAATTAATATAAATCAATTAATAAATACTAAATGAGCTCGAGCCGGAGCGAGCTCGAGCTTTCGTATGTTAAACGAGCTGAGCCTGGTCGAGCTCGGGCTCGCTCGTTTGCACCCCTATTTTTAATAATAGAGGTATTACCTTGTGCTTTGGGAGTTTAAAAAAAAAACTTGATTTTTCACTTTTAATTAAAACTTTTTGATTTTTTTCACTTTTAACCCAAAAACTTTTCATCTTTACTTTGACATAAAATTATTTGATTTTGTAACGCGCCAAAACCCGAATGTTTGACTCACTAGTATGGTTTCATAAGATATAGAATGAAAAGTGAAAACTAAGTTATTTAACTTAGTTAGAACTATAAGGATTTGTGGTCAATGAATTAAGATGGCAAACATGAGGGACTAAATATAGCATGTTGAATGGGAAGTTTTTATAAAAAGAAAAACAAAACAATACAATGTGTAGGTGTGTGTGTGTCGTGAATGGAAGAAGGAAGAGAGGAGAAATCCTCTCTTAAGAACAAGAACGCAAATGCAGCCAATCAAAGCCAAAATCGAATGAAAAACATTGCATGGACAAAGATCTCTCACCATCTAGCTCTAACAAACATATGGTAAGTTATAATTTTGATTTGATGATTCTTGTATGAAGTGGGTTATGAGTAATCCACAAATTTGTATGAGATTAAGCATGAACATATGTTAGAATCACCATATGGAACATGAATTGTACATAATTTTGATGTCATTTGATGTTTGGGGGTAAAACCCACTTCTAGTGGTGAAGATGATGACATAGGTGTTTCACCCATGTAAAATTCTTGCTTAAATCATTGATGTGTATGTTGCATGTAATGAATTATTTCTAGATAGGTTGAGTATGGTATGTAATTTAGTTGTATTTAATGAATGAGAGCAGGCATAGGTAATCAGGCTTGAACGGGTTGTACATTGTGCTTAGATAGTAGTACGCACACCAAGTATTTGATGAAAAGCATATGGAGATTATTAGATGAGATTTGTATGCAAATAATAGGTGAACATGTATAGAAAATGATGATGATATACTTGATAGTAAAACAACATTAGGAATGTATTTGATAAGTATATGTGAAATGTAGTTGATGATATGATTCGGTAAAAAATGCTTAAGGAATTAGTACCCTATATTTGAATGGTGGTGCACACCATGAGTTGGATTAGTGGCTTAATGGTAATTTAGAAACGGATGTGCATGAAATGTATAGCTTGTGGACTTACTAGTAATTATTGATGTTGAGATTATGTTAAACTGCTAGCTTTGAATGTGGTTGACAATTTTAGAATCATGAGAGTTTGGATTTGTATTGATTTGGGTTATACATATTCATGACGTAGCTAAGTGATCATGTGGTTGTAAGTGTATTGCATCGTGAGTATGAAATATACATAGTGTCATTTGTATAGCCTAATATGACGCGAATATATGAAGTTATGTCGAAAGTTCATGTGAAAAATGTTGACTTCTGAAAGTCAACTGCGCATAAGAAGCATGGTTAGACTTTTTGTCACAATTGTAAGATTTTAGAAAGTCATATGGTACGTGATATATTAATATGTGTTATATGTTATGACATAATGAATAATATGAGTTTGAAAAGATGTGATTTTGGGTATATGCCATATGCTTGTTAGAATTGACTAATGAAAGTCAAATGTGAGATATGCATTAGATATGACCGTTAACATGTACAACATGTATACTAACAAGAATGTGAATGTGATGATGTGAAAGTGTAAGATTCATGTCAAGGCGGATGGGAGCATGGAAGACTAACGGGTCAAAAGGAGGCAAGGTAACAGATGCTAAAACGGACGCTAAGGTAAGTGGTTTCAGGAATTACTTCTTCTTTTGTAAACGAACATTGTTATGTTAAATTCAGGGATTATGTATGGAATTACAAATAAGTAAGAATCAAGGTACGTATTGTTGTGATAAGTCATAGGATGTCGTCTGCGTTCGAAATTCGTAATAGAAGTGAACGAGTCATAATGTAGAAAGAATGTGTTGGGTGTGAGTCTTGAATAATTATGGTATAGAAATCATGTAAGAATATTCAAATAATCATAGTAATAAGGAAAGTAATGTTATAGCGGGCCGTAATAGTTAGCTACGATGGAAATAACTTAGAATAATCGAACGGGTCAAAAATCAAGAAAGAATGATAAAAGTATAGATTAAATTAAGTAATCATGGGGTTAAGTGTTAAAAAGGACACGAGAAGCTTACGTAATGTTATGGGATGCTACGGGACATTATGAGTCAGGTCGAGTTGATACGGAAATAAAAACGGGTTATGTAAGCTTAAACAGGAAGACCAGCGTCGGTAACACAAAAGGGCGTCGCCGACGGCCTCTCTAGCCATCCCCGACGCTGCCCCCTTCTCCCGATGCGCTAATCCATTGTCTACGCAACTTAGATTCCGACGCAACATTCTAGGTGGCGTCGCCGACGCTATAGGAGGGCGTCGCCGATGCTTTCCACAAACTTGATATGTTGTTTTTGTTGGTTATTCGCATTGTGAGTTCCATATATCCTAATTCCTGTTCCGTAATTCTCAATGAAACCCTGAAAGGTGAAAATAACCAATAAGGAGTTATGTGAACTTATTGAATTGTATGAATGATTACCGGGTATGAATAAGTATGTAAGCATGTATGTGTGTGTGGCTGGAATTACATGTTAGTGGTGGAATCCCTAGGTAAACACGAATAGAAGTAAACATGTGCATGAGTTCGTATGTATAAGACTTAATTATATGGATATGTTAGTATAATTTTATGGGTAAATAAGGGCATGTATGTATGTATACACGGCTTCAATATGTATGAGCATTAACGTTACTAATTATTGCTCTGAGAATGAAATGAAAGTGCAAGTTTACTTATGTTGACCTTTGAAGATTGTCGATTGGGGTGCAAGATCATACATGGAACGATAATCGAAAGGATTTCATGAATAGAAAGAATATGGAGTGATTCATTTAATTATGAATGTTGAATACTATGTATAATGTCACCGAATATTAATAATGCGAATGTATGTGGTGATTGCAGGTTGCACCGAGTTATCATTACTATGGAATATAAAGGGTTGAAGATCGAGTCAAGGAGCAAGGATTGTACGGGAAGAGCGGTCTCATAATTTGTATCCATGCATTACATTTAAGAAGTTAATCAAGAATGAATATTGTAAATCGTTTCAGGAAAGTGTCCAACATTTTACTAAAGGAACCTTCAAGTAGGCCACATAGACAATATAGAAAGAAATTTTGAGTCGGTATTTCGCTCGTCGTTTTGGTCAAACGGTTTTAGGGTCAAAACGCGTTTAGGTGTTACAGATTTTTTTATTTTTAACCCCAAAACTTTTCAACTTTTTTGCAATTTAACCTTATAACTTTTTCGCTTTCGACTTTGGTACTCTATATTTTTTATTTTTCGCAAAATTTTCATTTTACATTCGTTCTAAATTTTGCGAGTTAACACGGCGCAACGTGCGTGTGTGGTTAAACGTTTTTACATTGTCTATTTTTCCCGTTTGACATCTTCATTGTAACGCGCGGGTCCTAAATTAACTTAGTTAATCTTTTATATATTTTACGTTTCAGTTTAATTTCTTCGCATTAACATGCCATCACTTTAGTTTTGGTGGCCGCTGGCAGTAGTGTGGCATTGGTGTTCGCCTATACCGCAACGCAAGGGTGCTTAATACTAGTTTTGGTATATTTCTCAATATAGTACTTTTTTAATAAAAGTTTGAACCTCGGACTTCTCAATATACATGTGTTTTACCAAGTGAATTTGCTCTTACTTAATTCTCTTCTAGTTGAGGTATATATAATGTGTATACATATATAATATATATATGTACTTCTCAATATTTACATAAAATTTAGGTACCATACAACCAATAGTTTAACATGATTTTAGATATTACTTACACCTTTATGGAGACATCCATATGTTTGAAACCAAAGATTATAGATCATAAGTTATGTTTCCTTGCTTAAAGAGTATATCAAATTCCCACAAAACATTAATTATCTATTCTATTTGCATTTAGTCATGGAGAAATTTTTGGACTCTCAAGTCTATTGTGAAAAATTCAGAAGCTTAATAGCATATTATCTCAAGTGATTTTACATTAATACATTCATTTTGAAAGAGCAAGAGGTTCAAGAGAACAAAAGTGTATATTTATCACCATATCTCTTGTATGTTTGTTGTGAAAGGTGTTTTTTTAATCAGGATTAGGAAGAATATGGAAAGGGTGACCACTACCATTATTAGTGAGAAGATATATTGGTGATTGCTATCAAGATTGGTGATAAGGATGAAGGTGATCACTACTAAGAAACAAAAGGTGATCACTTCTTAGAAGTTAAGATTAAGTGGTAATCCATTTTGTATCCTAACAAGGGAGAAGCACATGTGATATCCACCCTATTATAGAGAAGTCATTGGAGATCATTACCTAGCTTTGTGGGATGGTGAGCTCTACCGATCTAACGGTGAAGAACAACTCTGGGTTTTGTAAACCAGGACGACTTAACGAATAATAGAACAAACTCATATGATGTGCCAAAGAAAAAGACAAAAGTGTTCCGATGTAAAGAACAAACACATATGGTTGCACTAGAGAACCCGTTAAAGTGTTCCGTGTTAAATAGTGGAGCCTACGGTGTGCTAGGGAACACATCAAAGTGTGTTATAATAATAGGAAATGACATGATAAGGTGGCTTAGTGAATGATAGTACTTTAAACCAGATTCAAATGTCATGTTGTTAGCTATGATTTTTTTTTGATTTTTAACTTTTGATCCATTAACGAAAGCTTACCTATTTTAGCATGCATTTCTGATAATATATAACCTCTAGTAGCAAGAGCAAGGAGTTGGAGCATTAAAGACACCAACAACCTATCAATATGATACTTCATTCATAGTTTATAAACTTTGATTTGTTTAGTGTAGTTTTATGGCCAATGAGTTTAGTAGCCTTTCTACTTAGATTCACGTCCAAAACCACGTGCCGTTTATGTGGGGATATCCAAGAATCAATAGAACATATTTTTATCGTATGCCATTTCTCTCAAATGGTATGGAGCATTATCAGCTTTTGAGATGAAGGATTTGCTTTCTACTCACAAGTTTTGGAGCGGATCAAATAGAGGCAAAAAGGCTGTCCACGCGGCATTACTCACTTATCTTTGGAGCATCTGGAGATCGAGAAACATTGGTTGTGTTCAAGTCAAAAGTTCCTTGGGTGGCTGCGGTAATTGAAGAGGTTAAAAATCTAAGTTACCTATGGGTGAAAAAACAGGTCAAGTTCTTTGGCGTTGACCTGGGAGGAATGGAAAGCATTTAACCTTGAAAATTTGGGATAGTCGGGTTGTAAAATGCTTCGGGTGTCTGGTTTGTTTTTCTGATTTTTTCGCTTGTAATGTTGTTCTCGATGTATTATGCCAGCTTCTTGTTGGTTATTAAAAAATGTAAGATTTGTTTTTAATACAATCATGCGCTGTATAATAGTAAAATATTTGTTGTAAGAAGTTGTGTAAGTCCAATAGGCCTTAAATAATGAACATAATATGAATCAACATAAAATTTAATTATATCCCACATACATATGTGACATTGAACCCTACCTAAAAATCCAAGTAAATTCATAACCATTACAATAAAGAAGAAGCAAGCAACCCCATGATGTCAAAGCTAAATCAACATCAATCTAGAAACTTTGGCCTAGGCTCCATGGTGACCAATAGTCCATGCTTCATGTAAAGTGTAGTGTTAATTTTTGGAGTAACCTTATGACCTTCAACCAGTTTTAGCGTATACCTTAATAGAATAGAAGCAACCACCATTTTCATTTGCATATATGCAAACTTTTTGCCTACACACAGCCGTGGACCTCCATTAAACACTGTGTACTTGAACTGACTTTCACTCGTGAATTCGCCATCTTTGATCCACCTTTCGGGCCTAAACTCGCAACAGTCTTTTCCCCATAGGCTCTCCATTCTAGCCATGCCATACATGCAGTAGACAACTCGTGCACCCTTTCGGATAGGGATCCCATCTGGGAAAACGTCGTCTTCCTTTGGCTCTTTGTGGTCAAATGAAACAGGAGGGTACAAACGTAAGGATTCGGATATTGCTGCTTGTAGATACGTCATTTTCTTTAGTTCATCTTCAGTAAATACTATGTTTTCTTGATTTTCTTTGTAAGGTTTTCCGCGTTGTTGTAAGATGTTGCGGATCTCTTGGAGAATTAGTGTTTCTACTGACGGGTTTTTGGTAATTAACCAGAAAAACCATGATAATCCCACTGAGCTTGTGTCTCTACCTGCTAAGATGAAACTTATGCAAAAATCTTGAAGTAATTTATCAGTAAAAAACACTTCTTGTTTATCTTGTTCCATTAATATAAGCCTTGACAATAGATCACACCTTGAAGTACCATTTATGCCTTCCTTGTTAGATAATAATTCCATCTTTCTTTCTCTTACTGTTTTCTCAGAAAAATCATGCACAACTTTTACTGCCTCATGCAGTGTTTTTTCAAATCCTAATTTTAAAAACTTCATTGGCTTCCACCAGTAGTAAGGGATCAAGAACCTCATCAAACTTGCAAAAGTCACTTTCTCGAATGCCTTGGCGAAGGGAGTTTCCGGTAATTCAACTTCCAAAACCCCGAATCGACACCAAACGCCACTGCACAAGTATTGTCAAAAGTAAAACGAAGCAACACATCTTGCAAATCAATAACTCCCCTTTTTTCGCCTCTAAAACCTTCAACAACTTGTCATGCACCAGTTTTTTTACAGATTCCATGGAGAACTGCGTGAAGCGAGTTGAATGCATTTCGGAGTTAGCCACACGACGCTGCGTCCTCCACAACTCCTCATCAGCGTTAAAGATTCCATCGCCAAGAAAGTCATAAAATCTTTCTCTATAAGCCGTCCCTTTCGGGAAGTTTTTGAAATTTGTCTTGAGCATGTATTCGATTTTAACGGGATCACTCGTGACAATCCCAAAAGTACCACCCATCCACATACCTCTATAGTAAAAGGTTCCTCCATATTTGATCAAAGCATTGCTGCCCCATTCGTAAAGGTTGGAGACATGTAAGGCAATCGTTGGAAGTATCCCAAAAATCGGCCATATCATAGGGCCTTTTATGGTGAATCTTAGAAGTATGGAGTTGATGAAGATGATGAAGAGCCCAATTGCCATATCTGAGAACCATAAATGGGAATACAACCATCTTGATGAAGAGAATAAGAGGTGGGTCATGTTGTACTCCATTTTTTGAGAATGGTAGAATAAATCAAAGAATTCCAATTAAACTAGTCTATGTATGTGCTTAAGGACAAATCTGATTGGTGGTTTATTAAATTTGGTTAAATTAATACATATGTTGATGAACTGAACTATATAAGATAATATATCAATCATATTTTTGTAACCACCACCTTACCATGCACAATGTGTGATTTTAATGTTGGTTTTTAGCTCAAAAATCATGTTAGTTACGTGTGCAAAGTGTTTTCCCCAAACAACTTGAAAAGGGTGTCACCAAAAAAATGTATCATAGTACAACATTATGTCTGAATCTTTCTTTAAAATTTGAGATTTTAATCAAGGACAAGTCATCTTACAGCAGCTAGTCGACATCTAAGTAACATGTTATAATGGTTTTAAGTTGATTTGTAGGTTATCTGAACACTTACCTTATCTTGGAAATTTCCAAACCGCCCATGATATTTGGAGGCTCGACAAGTAAAATGGGCCCAATTGAACTGACGTGTATTGGGTCACAATTGGTTAGTCGCCAATCTCAATTCTTCCTCAATTCCAAATTGACGCTAATAATTATTTTATGGGCCCTCTAGAACATGGGCCCTGAGCATTCGTCCACCCTCCCTGCACACTCTTTAACACGTCCTATGGAAATTTCATATGCATTACTCATTTCAACATGCAAATTGGATTTTATCATAATGCTTTTAAGGGGTGTTTAGGATTTTGTTTTACTAAAGTTATTTATCTGTATGTTTATCACGTTTTAACTATAAGCAGTAGTAAGAGTGTTTGTTATTGTTTATATTAACATAAATTAGTAAAATAAGTGGTTTTTGAATATACCCATGGTGATATTTTTGGGAAGACAAGATGGTTAGTGATCACCTTAGGTTGGGCATAGCTCGCTTAGTGATTCTAGCAAGCTTAATTTACACATTTCGATCTGTGCGAATATAACTGCATCGATCATAATGTTTTTATAGAAGTCTCAAAACCATTATAACTAATAAGATAGGCACAATATTTTGAAAGACCATGTTTGCATCTATGTTTAGGGGTTGTTTGGAAACTTCTAAATGGTTAGGTGATGAACTAGTAAGAGTAAGAGGTCTAAACCATTAAGTGTTGAATCAGTTAGAGGTCTGAACCATTAAAAGCCACTATAATGCCTAACCATTCGGAGGGAAATGTTTGACCAATTCAGATAAAACGTCTTAACCATTCAGACTAAATACAATACTTAATCATTCAGAGGCAAATGTATAAATCATTCAAACATCTGCTAGCGAAACAAACAGTCTGAACCATTAAGAGCCCGTTAAGAGCAAAACAAACAACCCTTAAGTCTGAACCTTTCTTTAAATTGGACTTTACTCAAGGCTGTGACAAGCATCTTACATCAGTTAGCGGCAACTAATTAACATGTTATAATGGTTTTAAGTTGATTTCAGAGGCTTCGTGCGACAAGTAAAAATGGGCCCATTAAAATAGATACGTATTGGGTCAGTCGCGATCTCAAATTTCTTCAATTCCAAACTGATGCTAATAATTAATTGTTAATTAGTCTATTATCTTAAGTGTTTAAAAGGATCAAAAGGTATATGAGTTAAATAATTAGTTGATTGGCCATAATGGTAGATAGTTATTTACTTATCATTATAAGAAGTAACCATTTGATATTGATACTTGTGAATCGTCACTGCCTTTTGATGAATTGATGTCCATTTGTGATTATTCATTTCAAGCATGGCATGCTTTACTTTTGCTTTTTGCACATATTATAATTATTCTCAGTGATTTATATAAATGAGCTTTAAGCAGGGAACTGACACCATGGCAAGTTATATGCTTCTCTGTGATTTATAAAGGGTTATGTTTATCAGTGGCGGATCTAGAAAATATTCCTAGGGGTAATGTTTTACAAAAAAAATGTAACTAAATCGAAAAAAAACGTCAAATTTTTCCAAAATTTACACTACCGTCGGAGCGCCAAGGGGTAGCGGAGGCTACCCCTTCCCCTATGGTAGGTCCGCCCCTGATATTTATAATTAGGAGGATCAGGGTTGATGAAAGATGGTATGATTAATCTAGCAATTTCAATTTGTTGGCTTCTTTTCACCTATGAACCATTTTCTTGTTATAAGTTTTAGTTTATAGTTATAGTGACTTGTATTGTAGTACCATTCTCTTTGTCATTTTATATGTTATGTGTTGTACCAAAATTTGGTTAACATAGTATTAAATCGAAGCCGTTCCTGGACTTGCAAGCCTGAAGCATGATGATCTTTACAAAGCCATTGACATATATCTCAAGGTAATCAAATTTCTATATATTTACAGTAATAGTCTATTATTTTAATTTGATTTACAGTCCACGTTTGTTAAATTAACCAGGCTGCCCAGCAACATTAAGGCGTTATTAGCTACTAAAGGTACTACACCAAGCACACCCGGTTCACTAGTGATGTGTTCAAAGTGGTTTAATTAAAACTAACTAAATTACTCTAAACTAGACACTCTAAGTTTTAAATTTATAAACTAGACTCTCTAAACCTAAATTATACAACCAACAAGTGTACCGGTCAATGCAGTACATCTAAAGTAAGTCCGAGTATTGAACCCACGAGACTATACTGAAAACGATGACTAGACTCGATTGCTTATCTAAAACGAGTTGACTTAATTGTTGTGTTATTTGAAGGGGGGGTCTAACAACTAATGAATTAACTCAATTACTAATTAACACAAACTAGGACAGGACTAAGTTGTTGACTAATTTAGATGATGAGAAAGACACTACCTAGGTACGAATCCTACACATGAATGGCAAGCTTTCTATTGGAATTGGAGTTATTGTGGAACTGAGATTTAGGATACTAAACTCAAATGATATCCTAAAGGACCCTTGACCCTTCTCAAGGTGTAACCTATGGATATCTAAGAGCTGTTAATCTACCGGTTTAGTGGATTCCTTCATGGGTTTTCCAACTCTTATAATGAAGTACCTTAAACGACAATCTACCTCGCAACACGAAAGTCAAAGGTAACTATGGAATCCTGATCAGACTCGGTAAACAAGTAGTGAAAGGTGAACTAGGGAGATCTTCTCACAAAGCCTCTGACCCTTGCAATCTAACACTCGAGATAAATCGACAATCTTTCACCTCACAGTTATAAAGATTGGATAAATACCTAAACTTATTAAAATTATGAAAATCACTCCTATGGATCACTATGTCTTGCAAACCATCCAATAATCAAGAACGCACAGTAATTGACCTAGCATGCACATATTATTTGAAAGACATTCAACAACGAACACAAGAAGTAAAAAATCATTAATTGAATAAAGCAAAATAAGCATAAACATCAAAATATAAATCCAAACCGATAAAAACCAAGTCAAAAAATAAGTGTAATCATCACGACCTAAGCAATGTTTAATGTTTTAGCCAAGCATAGTCTTAAAAAACAGAAACAATAGTGGATTGAAGTTCACAAGACATGATTAAGATTCAAAGGAAGCAAAGAAACGTAAATCCGAATGAGTTCACCCAAAGCTTCATGATCCTCTTGCTCCAAACCCTTGATCCCGAGCCTTGTGTCTTCCAAAATCGTCCAGAGTCTGTCCTCGTTCGTCCACGTCCAAGTTTTTTCGATTATGATCATGCAAATTCATTTTATTAGGTTAACACATCGAAACCTAAAGCCCAACATACCTTTCAGCGAATATCGACCCGTCGCGTCGCGTGATGGCATTCGGGCAACATTTCGCGTAGCGCAACGATGATAATTCACGCGGTGGAAATTTATGGTGATTATAAGTGATTCCAAGGGCATTTATGTCTTTTCGCGGTGAACCGGAATCCCTCGCACTGCGCGAGACCACTTTTAAAACCCTTTCCGCGACGCGGCATGGTGTAATTTAAGCATTTTGTTGTTCTTTAATCATCCGATGTTCTACGATGCATCCGAACGCTCGGTTTTTATCAGTAAAGCTCATTTTCAGCTCCTTTTAGCTCCGGAAACCTGCAAAACACAATTGACTAAGTACAAGACTAAAACACAATAAAAACAATACAAATTGACTCGGATATTATACAAACATTACATAGGAAACCGATGTATTTTGCAATACATCAACTAGCCACCACCGCATGCACACCAAGATCATATGATAAATGGTTCAACTCACCAAACCCACATGTTTCTAGATCAAGGATGAAACTAGATGTAGATGATTAGTCAGGTGATGGGTTTTTGAAGGTGAAACAAGATTATTTGATTCCTTCTTGGACCAAAAAGACTATGTTCAATAAGTTGTGGTTAATGAACCATGATGAAAATGAAAAGCAACACCTAAAAGTTGTAAATTGTGAATAGGCGACTTGAGTTTATATTGTTAAAACCTTTTTAAAAGTTTTTGGTTATCATTGGATCATATTTGTTCAATCCAACTTGCAATAAAGTTATATTCGGTTCACATTATCGATACGTAGACTAAACGAAGCTCATACCCACTTAGGGATGCCAAACAAACTGAACCTGACAATTAGACCCGAGACAATTAGGATGGGCATTCGGGTATGGATATGTGGGATTAGTTTTAAAGTTAGGTAGGTTTTGGACGAGTATAGTATTAGGTGATACCCGCCCGATTACCTATATTAAAGCCGAATACAGTAATATATTATTTAATCTTAAAAAATACAATAAATAGCTTTGTTACTATTATTAAAACTATAGAATTGTAAAAGGGTAGTTGAATAGTTATAGTTCAAATTGGTTTTTAAGGAGGGTTTAAGATCAGATTTCGTAAACATAATATGATAATTGGTTATACAAGATGCCAGTGAACCGTATGAGTAATGGCTACGCGTACTTATTGAATCCAATTATATAACCCGGCATGATATTAAGATTTTTGGAAGTGGTATCATAAATAATCAATTAACATCCTTATAAGTTATACCCACTTGAACTTTAAGGCACCAGACTATGGCCATCTTGATTCTTGATCACTTTTTAATGGGCCTCAATTCCATGATACTTCTTTCATTCTTTGTCCGTGATTGAATGTTAAGTGATAAAAGTTTAGGATTATTGGTGTGGGACTAGCCCACTTGATAGAGACATATATGTTTATTAGATAGAAGGTGTCAGAAGCAAAGGGCAATAATTTAGAATTATTAGTGTAATAGAGTAGTAGTAGTAGTAACATTTGCCATTCAACAACACAACAACAACAACAACAACAACAATAATAATAATAATAATAAAATAGTAAACATAATAGATTGTTATATTAATGGTTCTTTTTCATAATATTAATATTAGAGGTAGCTATTTCTAAGTTATGACAAACAATTAATTTTGAGCAAGTTCAACCCACACATTTGATCTTGTAGGATAGTAAGAACGTTACCTGCCGGACCAAGATCAAGGATATCAAGAATTCAGTTTATTGGTGAGTTATATGTGCCATATTATAAGAGAAAACCACACTACTTCAATGAATTTTAATGGGTTGAAAGGGGTCATTTTTATGAGCGGGTCACTTATATGCATAAGATTAACCATTATTTTTTTTTGTAAAACGGGTCAAATAGATAATTTTTATTGAACATGTCGAGTGATAAGCAACAATAAAAAATGAGTATTTTTATTGAACGTGTCAAACAGGTAATTTAAATATGAAAATAACTTACCTTTGTTGCTAATGTTCTTAATTTCCGGAGAAAACAAAGACAACCCATGATAAAAGGAGCAATTTCGTGCATACAATTTGTAGCAATTTCGTGCATACAATTTGTCCACATATCTTCCGAAACGACTTACAAAGTCTTCCATGGGCCATAATTGTTACCTAATGGAAATTGTTCATCATAGCAACTCATATTTCGTGTAACCTGTCACGCAACGTGCGTCAAAAAACATAAGTACCTAGAGCAACGCGCAAACATTCCCACTATTACCGTTTAGTTGTACAGAAAGAAAATAACAAATACTTGACGATTAATTAAGATGCTAACATAATTGAACTAGACCAAATAACAAAATTAATATGTTGCATTGGACATTTGGGTATTTATTTAATTAATAAAGACTTCATAAACCAAATTCATATAAAAATTTCAGAATTTCATTTGTATTTAACAAATATGTAGTATATAAGAAATGTTTTTATAAAAGCCATATGGTAAATAGATAATACTTGTTGATAAATCCGCTAAGTTTATCAAGTTAGGGTTTTGTTGTGTTATTTATCTTACATCACCATTTGTCGTTGTTTAAGAGAATTTATTGATCATGTTAGCTTGAAATAGCACTTGTATGTTTGTTGACGCTAGTATCACTACGGGACATACCATAGGTGTGCCTAGTCATGTACATGCTACACATTGTATGATCTGGTTAATGCCAAACTAAGTCTAAATGGTCCACGTATAATGATCCAGTCAATTTAGATTGTATGGATGATGACCTGGCTGAACGGGGCTTGTCACATTGCATCTGTCAATCTGGGAGAATGCGAGACTTTGAAACTTCATGTATGTATCATCGTATAGTCAAAGAAATTAAAGCTCGACTTAGGGAATATCATGAAGGTATTTTTAACATAAATTTATCTCACGAAGATATTTGATTTAACTTTGATTTGAACATAGAGTTCAACAGAAAAGAAAATATTCTCTTGGCTTCACAATAAAGCAGTAAAACATTGTGGTTGTTCTATGTATATCCCACCGTATAATTAGAAGGACAAACATAATGTCCTAGAAGACAAACAACATAAAGTCCTAGTACCTTGGAATTTGGCAATCTATCAAATGAGATTATGATACTAAAATCATATGCTCGTGAAATGTTAATTCACTTTGTACGTAGATCGTTATGTTTATATCACCTTGTCTTGCCTACCAGTACATCTATATAATGGATTAACAACTATTTTTAATAACTATGTTTTATTATATGAGACTGACTACTGATGCACTATCATTTTTCGTTTTCACCCCATCAAACTCATTTTCTATTTCATCAAAAAAGTATATTTTTTTAAACATTTTTCAAAAAAAGATCTTTTTGGAATTTTGTAAAACATCTTTCAAATCAAAGAAAGATAAACAAATTCTTCCATGTAGACATCTTTTTGAAAAGAAAAATTACTCAGGATTTCACATTCTAGTTAGTTGCACTAAGTTGTCAAGTGTATCAACCTTTACCAATTCAATTAACCATTTTTCGACACAGGCCCATACGAAGTGATGATGTATGTCAACGTGCTTCGTCTTACTGTGTTTTACGGGAGTGTTGTGATTGAGATTGTGGCATTGTTATCATTGTAAATTGGAGTGTGAGTGAAGTTCAAACCGTAGTCCTGCAATTGTTGTTGTATCCACAAAATCCATGAATAACAAATAGAGGCAACCACATACTCTACCTCGCAAGTTGAGATCGCCACAAAAGTTTGTTTCTTACACTTCTAAGACACTAGTCTTCCCAAGTAGCTAACAATCACTAGATGACATCCCAGATGTTGATTTCCTGATTTTGATTACAATCACCAAAGTCGGAATTAACATAGGCAATAAAATTTAAATCACTACTAGAAGGATACCATAAACCCATACTGGTTTCCTTTCAGATAGCGAAATATCCGTATATGCGATTCTTTGGGGTTGGTTTGCCACCTGGCACACAACACACCACAAACCTAATCTCCAACCTTGAAGTTGTCTAGTACATAAGCAGAAAGACGACATTTTCATACATCAGACGAAGTATGTGCATAACATCTTGACCAGATTCAAAATGAATGATTGCTCAGCGTTTGATACTCTTATCTGTGTGAACCACATGCTAGGTTTGGATACAGATAGTGATGCAGAAGTGGATCCAACTTAGTAGCGAGCTATTAGTTTGTTTCCTGTAGGTCCCGTAAGGGTCAAACACAGATTGATATGAGGTCAACAACTCTATGAATGAGCGATACGCGGTATACACTATAATAGAAACATGTTGACAAACAATGTATATACAAACTCTCTTATTATATTTTAATCACAAAACGCATGTATAAAGTTTTGTCTCACAACTCAACAACTCTCAAAGTTCCGTAAAACTTGTGTAGGCCCCGTAAGGGTCAAACATAGATCGATACGAGGTCAAAACACTCTATGAACATGCGAAATCCGTCCATGAGCGATACACGGTATATAATATAATAGAAATGTGTGGACAAAGGATGTATCTACAAACTCTCTTATTATTATATTTTAATCACAAAAGTATGTACAAAGTTTTGTAAAACTTGTGGCACAGACATATTTATACACTATCAAAGTCATATGACTTTGATCCCAGAGTTACTAAACAAACTCACCTAACGCCTAAGTTCACTTGAAAAAAACAAATTACAATGACACGCAACGATGAATTTAATTTATCTATAAAGCTTTTTATCACAAACATGCATCCACAAAAGACTTAAGTAATTAGATGTTAGTACTTCTCGTCAAAGCAACATATAGGGGGGGGGGGGGGGGGGGGTTGGAAATAAGCTTTGGGTGTGTGACTATCATGATCCTTAAAATATCATTAAATACATTTCAACTATCAATTATATTTTTAAAAAGATTGATATTATTATTCAATTTAGATCATCAATAAATATGTTTCAACTATCAACTATTTTTTTAAGATTGATATTATTATCCAGTTTAGATCATCAATAAATATGTTTCAACTATCAACCAATTTTTTAGAGATTGATTATAGAATATTTTGTAAAATTATTTTATTAACAATTAGCCTGAAAGATTTGATAATCTTTATATGCTTATAACTAAATCATTATTAGATACTAAATTCTCATTCTAATTCAAAATTATGAATATCAAATGAAATCGACAGACTTTATTAGCACTGTTGCTAAATTAAGTTTAATATACTTCAGTTACAACTAATTTTATAATTGTTTGTTATTTAATCTTAGTGTTAAATACTATAACCACAAATTAGTTGTTATAATTTATTTTCATATATACATATATAACTCATAATATAAAATCATTTAATTAAGATTCTAATAATTTTTTATGATAAAAACCGAATTTATAAGGACTTTCCATACCTTATCAATATATATTGTTCAATCAGTTGTAAAAAAAATTACAAACAACAGCCCATTATTTATGAGAAAGGTGATAATGAGATTCTCTAATCAATTGAGCAAATGCTTTCATATATATATATATATATATATATTAATAAACTAGACAACACAAAATTTATTCATGCATTTGAAAAGTGTCTCAAGAATATTGTTCTATATTTCTTAAACCTTCGTTACTAACTATTTGATTTTTTTCTTTATCCACTTCGTGTAAGATATGGGGTTATAACCTAGTATGTATTATATTACAATTTTTTTTAATTTACCCAAAAAAGAAAAGCTTAATGTACTACATGTAGTATGTACATATAAGTTGGAGATGTATTTATAATTGCTTAGTGGACTTCTAGTTCCATAACTATATAATGCTTGGGTGTGAATATTTTCTTTAAACGCAAATTATCTTACCACAAAAAGATGTATTTATAATTGCCTAGTGGACTTGTAGTTTCATAACTATATATGCTTGGGTGTGAATATTTTCTTTAAACGCAAATTATATTACCACAAATATTGTAATATACAAAATAATTATCTATTTATATATCCAATTTCTTACTCGACTACAAAGGGTCCAAAGCACTTTATTTTGTATTTTTCTCACTAAAAAGCAAAAAAGACATTTGATTACCGATATATATTGTATGCCACGTGTCTTACGTATGTGTATAGTATAGAGTCGATTACAAAAGTAGTTCTCAACTATATTTCTAATGTACTCTTAGTCCATTGACAATTATATTGGCCATAACATGTGCCATTGGTTTATATAATGGACCAGTTAGATCCTTTTGGGGATCATTATATCATTACAATAACAATCAGTATATATAGAATTCTTTTTTTTTATGTTATTATTTATTTCAACAAGTTGGCCACTTGTTTGATTTAATGTGTTTTGTTCAAATCCTAGTATTAAATTAAGGAATATGATCATGTGTTTTGTTCGGTTGTAATAGGTGGGATATGCAACAAATAGACTTACATATACATATTTTACCCAACAATACAATTAACAACAACACTTTAAGTGAGTGAAGAGTATGGTGCAGTTTGTTTTTAAAGAGATAAAATGTCTGTAGTCTATGAATCTATCTGTATATATTTATAGAAGAAGAGGTGGACCAAATATTTTTAGTCTACAAAAAAATTGTTTTTAACGTATGTAGACTTCTAAAATAAACTGGTGTGGTGGTGTTGGACGTGGACGGTGGTGGTGGTGGTAGTGTTTAACCATTTGCAGACTTTAGAAGATCTTAAAAGTGGCTTGGCCAAGTCTGCACCAAGAAAAGCTCGCGCAAATGTTTTTTAATGAAAACAAACAGTTTGCAGATGGCAATGTCTATGCGGTGCAGGCAAAAGAGATTACGCAGATCTTTTTTAGAAAAACAATGTGACCATTCTCGCTCTATGAATGTCTTAGGGATGAGCTAAGCCCTATGAGTGTTCATAGTCAGTTCAATCATTTTTTTATGAAAATTTTGGGTTTTGCACTTAAAGGGTGAGGTTCTCGAGTGAACACTAGTTTATTTGTAAACTGAGTGAACAAATCCTAGACATTGATTTACATTATCAAATCGTAAAATTCACTATTGTATTTTCATCGTCAAATCTTGGTCATTGATTTACACTTATGTATTGATAATAAAAACTAGGTTAATTCATTAATGTTCACTAACAATAAGTTTGTTCATAAATGAACATAACCCTGCACTTCAAACAGTGAAGACAGATTTATTATCACAAGTTTTTTGTACACCTTAATAAATAAAAGGACATGGAACAAATCAATATTACGATACTCTCCGTGCTAAGTAATACGTACATTATACATAAGTGTAAAGCAGTACATAGATTTATATAAGTGTAAACTTGTAAGTTCTAAAAGGTTTTATTCATTATTCGTTTATAAATACAACCACTATATCACAATTATATGAAAATTAAAAAAAAAAACTAGCATTTATAAAGAAATGCATTTTAAAAAGAAGTGTATACATGAGATATTTATTTATTATAGTGTTAGAAACTACAAAATAAGTCAGTTAGAAATTGTACAGTGCCATATATAAGAGGAATCTTAAAAGCTAGTACATAGATTATACAAGTGTTAGAATACAAATATGTGTGTATATTAAAGCTTGAGGTTGAATCTTAAAAGCAGACTATAGATTTATACAAGTGTAAAGCAGTACGTAGATTTATAAAGCAGTACAAGCACTATATTACAATTATATGAAAATAAAAAAAAACTAGCATTTATAAAGAAATACATTTTAAAAAAGAAGTGTATACATGAGATATTTATTGTAGTGTTAGAAACTACAAAATATCAGTTAGAAATTGAATACAGTGCTATATACAAGAGGAATCTTAAAAGCTTTTCCTCTATATATATATATATATATATATATATATATATATATGAGTGTGTGTGTGGTATTAAAGCTTGAGATTGAATCTTAAAAGCTTTTCCCATATGGAGCTTCCGTGGTTTTCACCAAATGTGATGTCTCAAAAAAAGCAATGAAGGGTGGTTGGAAATCAGCCATTTTTATCATTTGTAAGTCTATATATAATTTTCTCTTCTTCATGCATCCATCCATACATACATGCATATAATAATAAGTTATTTGAAGCATGCAGTTGTGGAATTCAGAGAGCGATTTGCATAAGTGTCAGAAAATCTGATCACGTACCTGACAATGCTTTTGAAGCAGCCTTTATCCACCACAGCCAAAAATGTGAACTTGTGGCACGGCGTTTCCGCCATCTTCCCCATCCTTGGTGGTTTCCTTGCCGACTCTTTTTTTGGACGATTCAAAACCATTGTCTTCTCATCCCTCACGTATTTCTTGGTAATCACTTCTTACTTTTATTTCCATATGTTTCTCCACCTCATCTCAACTTAATTTGCTTCTTTATCTTAACACGGTTCTACTTACATTATGTGTTTTATGTTGATTATGATGTTGTGTTTTATATTCATAACATTATATACATGTTATTATGCTTGCCGTCTAATCGAGCTTTATAAATACAAATAACAAGCTCATTTAAAGTATTTCAGGATCACCTATAAATAGCTATTGATGTATACTCCTTAGTTTGTTCAATTTAGAATTTACTAAATTAAATTCACCTTGTTTACGTGAGTACTTGTTTTCATATATATATATATATATATTTATATATTATATGGAGTTCAAATAAGAAGAAATCACAAATTAAAAATAAAAAGAATAAATGACACAAAGGTAATTTGAACAAATAATTTAATAACTCTATCCTTTATTTTTAATATTTAGACTAATTAATGAACCCTAATCATTTAATGAGTTCATTCTATTAAATAGTTGTGCACCTTACACAATAAAAACAATCGCAATAATCCTACATATTCAATATTTCCTACACCATAAAAATAAAGTTTCCTACACACGAATATGTTTTGGTGTAGGGTACAAATGTGTAAGACCCTAACAATTTTAAATAATTTTGCGATTATAATAAAATATGTGTAGATACAACACTTTTAAATAATTTTGTCTCCTAATAAAATTGGTGTAGGACACAACACATTAATGGTGATGAAGGAGAAAATTATGATGAACATTAATGAGATATGAGTAACTCTTATTATATTTATTAGTATTCTATATCAAATTGTCTATTATATCCTTGTTAATTAAAGCATTAACTAAAAGTGGACAAAAATCATATCTTGATCACTACCATTGATAAAAAAAATTATAGGGTCTAGATTAATTTATTTTTCTTCTTATAAAAATATTCTTCTCAAATGAACATTCCCTTATATATATATTTATATATATATATATAGATGTAACACATGATGATTCATTACTGAATTTTTGTTATGTAATCACCAAATAATTTAAATAATGATTTGTAAATTAGCGAGATTCATTAACCACCAATTTTTTTTTAAATTTTTAAAACACTAAATTTTATGTTATTATTATTATTTTCCAAAATAACTTTATGTCTTCTAATGTAATAATACAATGTGCTATACTATGTATAAAAGAGATCGAGATCCAAGTAGAGTAGCCGAGAAAGAAAATATAACATAAGACACACATAGCTTAATGTTTTAATGCAGTATATAATAAGTTTTTAAAGTATCTTTTATTAAAATTCATTGACAGTCACGAGGAAGAAAATATAACATGATACATACATAATCATCATCATACTCATGAGGAAGAAAATATAACATGATACATATAACTTATTGTTTTAATTGCAGTATATAATACGTTTTTAAAGTATCTTTTGTTAAATTCATCCAGTCAAATTTATGTTACTTGGGCCATCAGTGCCATGATATTTTCATTATCATTTGTTACGTACTTTTTATTTAGCCAAGTTGGATGACCAAAGTATATTTTAAAATGAACATCATGATAGATATAAAATATAATGATATATAATGACTTTAAAATATGTACAAGTAAAAACATTAGTTACTAACAATAATAAATTAGAATCTACACAACTTCATTTGAGTTGTCATGAAAATACACAGGTTCATAGAAATATATTGACAAATGTGGTTTTTAGATGTTTTACCTTTTTTCTAACTAGATTAAAAAAAGTTTATCATATTTAATTTATTTGATACCTTCACAACATTGAAAATTTAATTATTAAAATATTTTGTTTTATTTAAGCAACCACTAGTTATCAAATTTAGGTATAGTAAATTCTAGACATGAAATAAAACTAACTATAATGTTAAGTAATACATATTTATATGTACTATTTTTATTTTTCTAATATCTAAAATCGAAAGAGATATTAAAAAGTATTAAATGGCTATCTTTTTCATATTTTTATATGTTATTAATTATTATTAAACTTAAAATGTTAAACTTGATCCACCTTTCACGTATCTCTATTTATACATTTATTATTAAATCTAATCAATAAAATAAGATTGGCTTGTTTACAATTCGAGCTTGGCTCGTTTACAATTCGGGCCGATTCAAGTCGGCTCGTTTACAATAGAGATATTTTTCGAGCAACTCTAATAGCTAGTCTAATATTGTTGACTCTGATGAATAATAGTTAGTCGTCATATTTAAAGTTCATACAAAAAAATAAAAATAAAATAAAATTGTTTGATAATCATTTTTCTTAAAACATTCTCAAAACATAAAAAATTTCACAAAAGACAAAGAATAGTTAGTCGTCAAATTGAACGTTAATACAAAAAATAAAATTGTTTATAATCAATGTTCTTAAAACATTAAGCCACAAAAGACAAATAATAGGTAGTCGTTTTTTCTTAGTAAAAGAAGTTGCCGAAATTCAGAAACGATGAAAACAACTAGGAATATCAATAACAATTTTTAAGATTATCATTTGATCAAGTAGGCAAAGAATGCTCAGTTGGTAGATGCAATTAATCGTTCAAGAAAAATAATCACAACGGTTAAATATTTGATTTTATGCGATTGATATATCTTGATAATCACGAGGAAGGTTGATTGAGCAATTTTGCAAGAATTATTTACAATCAAGCGATTCCCACGCTAATGAGTCCGATAATGAAAACAATATCACGCTAATTCCACAAGAACTAAGTCTAGGAAAATGGTGGGTGAAGGTGTGCAACGGGTTAAAACAGGTAGAGGCCAAACCGAATTCTATGTAAAAAATGGTTTGGGTCAAAACTGTTATAACAAATTTCGATCAAATTGACTCGGGTTAAAACCAATTTTTAGATTAGAAGAAACTATCAAAATGGGTTCAACCATAATATTTTTTTCATGACGGATGGAAATGGGGAGGTGGCAGTCTAGGTGGTGGAGAAAGAGGTCCGTTACATTCTTAACAAAACAAGTTTGGGTACAAGATCAATTTTTATTTCCAAAAATAAATACTCACAGGAATGTGCGGGTATTTCTATTAGTATAAATATATAATTACTACCAACTTGTGAAAGAAATTTATATATGTTAGTCAACCTACGGTCCTTACATAAAAAATAAAATAAAAAATTGAGCCTCTGGAACATTTGTGTGGTTGTCCACCCTTTAAGATATCCCAAGAAATTTCATATGCATTTCTCATTTGAACATGCTAGGTGGATTTTATCATGATGTTTTCAAGGGGTGTTTAGGATTTTTTTTTATTAAAACTAATATCTGTACGTTTACCAAGTTTTAATATAACAATAAGCAGTAGTATTGTTTATATGAACATAAATTAGTAAAATAAGCGGTTTGAATATACTTATCGTGACATTTTTGGGAAGACAACATGGTTAGTGATCACCTTAGGGTGGGCATTGCTCGCCTACGGATACTGTCATGCTTAATTTACCCATTTTTATCTGTGCGAATATAACTGCATCAATCATAATTTATTATACAGATCGTAAAACCATAATAACTAATAACGGTGTACGGGGTGGTCGCGGCAAAGGGATTTAGCAACCCCTTTGCCGATCGACAAACACCACCACCAAGGATCTTTGCCGCGTGGGAAGGTGCCAAATCGGGGAGAGTTTGCCGCATGGGGAAGGATGATGTGACCGTTTGAAAATGACCGTTGGGGGACTTTTTTTGAACGTTGGGAGTTTAACGTTAGGCAATATGACCGTTAGTTTATAAAAAAACAATAAACACCGTTATAAATATCATTCCATTCTAAAAAATTCTCACCAATTTAAAAAATTCTCAAGCACACCATGGATAGACAAAACAAGAGAGATGGTAAGAAAAAAGTATCGGGTTCGAATGCGAGAGGGCGTGGCTTGCAAAGTGTGTACCAACCCAACTTCCCACCACAAAACACCCAACCCCAATCCAACTATCCACCACAATTTTTCCATTACCACAAGGTCCCACGATGGTTGCACCAGGTGTATACGAGTATCCTACAGAATCCCAAAACGCTTTTGACCTGTTTGCTTATCGGAGTCCACCATCTCAATCTCCAAGAGATAATGTTGAACACATGCTTATCATATACGATGACAACGAAGATGAAGAATTTGTACCGATACTCAACACTTAGATGAAGATGAAGAAGTCGACGAAGTGGAAGATCTTAAAGGTGAAGTAGAAGCCAAACATGAAGGGAAAGGAAAAGGGAGTAGGGCGGATCTGCAAAGATGGACGAAGAAGCAAGAAGAGGCTTTAGCGATGGCGTATGTGTATTGTAGTCTTAACAAGAAAAAAGGAAATGCACAACGAGCGGAAAGTTTTTGGAAGAATGTTCTCACACACTACAATGCAACCGTTGGAGGAAGCTCACGAACCATTCATCAAGTCCGTTCGAATGGAAAAATATGCAATCAAAGTTGAACAAATTCAACGGTTTTTGGCATCAAGCGGTATAACTTTTAACTTTTACATAGTTTTTATTTTTTACCATAAAATATATTCTGATTTTTTACATTAATATAATTTATATTTTTATTATAGGATCGTTTACGTCCTAGCGGGAGTGACGCTAGTCATGTTATGAAACAAGCGTTAAAAAATTACCAAGAATGACATTCGGGTGGCTTTCCTCATATTGAGGCAGGGAAGGTGGTTAGAAAGCATGAGAAATGGGTCTTGGTACCATTGGTGGGTGATGATAGTGGTGGTTCGGGACAAAAAACAAAGTCATCTGATTCGGGTAACTATCAAGCGGGTAGTGATCTACCCGACATAAACGTAAACCCCTCTCCAACAAGGGAAAAAAAGAAAGAGAAAAAAGATAAAGGACCCGCAACGTCGAGCTAAAAGTCAGTTGGTATGTCCGACAATCTCCAAGAATACAAATATATGAAACAAGAGTTGGTGGAAATTACAAAAGAAACGACAAGAAAAATATATCGAGTTGGCAGATGAATATCGAGAGACGTTGAGATCGATTCGGTTTGATAAGGATTTGGAGACGTTTAACAGGCCACACGACATGTTGGAAATCACACTAGCTTGAAAACGCGAGATCGCAAAAAAATATGGATGACCATGTAGTTTCTAAATTTTTTATGGTTTTAGGTTTAATTTTATGAAATGTCTTTTTTTTTTAATTTAGTTAATGTTATTTTTGTTATTTTATTTTAATATAATGCTTTTTTTTAATTTAGTGTAATTTTATTTTGTTAAAATTAAGTTTCATTTATTAATTAGGTAGTTTTAAAAAAAGAAAAAAAAATTAGTTTGTCTAATCTAATTTTAGGCATTTACGCTTATGTTTACTTGAGCAATAATCAAGAATGAGAAAGGAGATGATATGACATAATATGATTGGGTGAAAAACAAGTTTGCCTAATCTCATTAAGCATGTAGCCTCTTCACCCTAAAATAGGCACATTTTTTTGAAAGACCATGTCTGCGTCTATATTTAGTTACTATGATATGATCTGTAATTGTTTTTAAAAAAGAAGTGAGGGAAGTATTAAAGTGTTTCTTGTATTTATTTTTCTGTTTACAAGAATAAAGAAGAAATGACTTCTTTTGCCCACCTTTTTTTCTTTCTTAAAGCATAGATAAATCATCTTGTTTCATTTCATTTGGTTTGAATTTTCTTTAGCCTTACAATTTGATTATAGAGTCTTTTAAATTAATTTCACTATTAAATTAAATTCAATATATTTATAATTTTAATAACTTATAATTTATTAAAATTTATTAGTTTAACATTTAAATTGTAAAATGTATAAATACAAATTTCCGACATTAACATTATAGTTTACTTATAAAACAAATTAAAAGGTTTAGGGTTTAAGATGAAGTATATATTTTATTAGATTTTTTTGTCTAGTTCAAACTTCAAAGATATTCATGTTCAATTCATGCCTTAGTTTGCTTTTTGAATGTCTTCCTAGTTCAAACATATTAGATGCTTACAAGAAGGTTTAAGAACCTCCACTTGCTTTTCCTTTTTCTTTATATGCATCACATTTTGCTTTTTGGAATCTCTACCATGTATTGAAATGGCCCCCAGCCAATGCACATGGAGATGTTGTACCCATGCAATAACTACTTGTTCTATAGCATCCAACAATATTATTAACCTGAAGAAAGGTTCAAATCACACAACTCTTCATCAACTGTCATAAGGGAACACTATTTCATAATTCATATAGAGAGATGTAGGAGTTGAGTTCATTTGAATTAGTTCAAGTATGGAGTTAAGTGGAAATGATAGTTTCACCCCTCAGTCTTCTTCTACACAACTATCTATTGAACAAGAATTCATCATGAACAAGACTCTACTCACTCATGAATCCGACATGATTCGTGTGGATTGCAAGATTTTGTTTCAAGCCATGGAAAATGTCGTGTCATATGCGTCTAATTCAAACAACGTATATATCACCCTTGATTCATTTCATCGTCTTGACTAATATTGTTGTCTTGATTCATTTGATCACCTTTATAGCAAAAGTGTCAATTTTTTTTATATTTTCAGACTGTTGAAGTGCATACTCTTGATAGTATTGAGAGCTTTGCAACGAATGAAACTTTGGAGCATGCCATTTATAAATTGTCACGCGCGGTACTCTATGAAGAACTCACGAACGTAAATCTTTATTGCTGATTTGATCTCTATTTTCTTCTAATACAATGCTAGTGTCTTGTTGCAGATACTGTGGGAGTGTCATAACACGACAGATATGCACGCAAGAACTATAGTTTTACTAGAGATGTTAGGGAACTACAGATGGGATGCAAAAGTGGTTTTAATACTCACGGCATTTGCAATAAGTTATGGCGAATTTCGGCTCATTCTTGAGGTTTATTCACAAAATGCATTAGCAGCATCACTTGCACTACTCAAGAACTTGTTTTGGAGAAATTCCGAAGCGTTGAGACCCCAGTTTAAGGCTATGGAAATGCTAATAAAGGAAATGGTGGAACTCGCTAAGTGCGTAGTGAGATTTGAAGGCCTGCCTCTCCAACTTGTACTTTATGATGATCATGCTTGTACGCTTATGGCTGATGCAAAGTCGAAGATCTATCTGGCCACTTATTGGATTTTTAGAAGCACACTCACATCTGCTTCTCAGATCACAGACTTGATTGCCACGAATCAGGAGCAAGTGCCTTTTCTTTTCTTTTTCACTTTTATTTATTTATTGATTCATTCATCAAGATTAAGTCCATGGTTGTAAAAATCGCGCTTAGTAGCCGATTAATCGCTAGTCCTGGGTTCACCGAGTAATTTTCATCTAACCGACCAATTAATCGCTAGGCGTTAACAGTGGTCAAATCCGGTCCTAATCGGTGGCAATCTAGCGAAGATGGTGTTAAAACATGTCAAAACCTGTAAATTCTAGCAACTAATCCTATCTACTTCAAAATATGGGTCGAAGATGGTGTTAAAGCATGTCTACTTAGAAAAATTACATATGAAAATGTGTGCATCTACAAATAAAACTGAAAATTACATAAAAAATTCCAATTCGATTGATCCCTATTAATCCCAGTTAATCGCTAGTTGGTACCCCACCGGCCGATTGGCACCTAGCTATTCTTGTAACACTGAGATTAACTATTTGAACTTATGTGTATTTATTTTTTAATTTATTAGCGATGATTAAAGATTGAAACTTTTATGCAGGAATTTGAATACAACCGTGAATGCAGCATGGGGTTTGTCTAGTTTGGCTCTAAGGTTGAGCAGATTATGCAGTAGCCTCAGAATGCAGGTTGATACATATCAAGAACAGATAGGCAGAACCACTAGGTTATAACGAGATACGAGTATACGACTATAACCACCAAATAGAACCTTGAATCTTCTCATCAAGGAAAGATTTTTCTATTTATTGTTTGCAGAGCAGCATTTGTTTGAAAAGCTGACGGTTCTTCTTGAGGATCACACAAAAGTTGATAATCAAGAATTGCTTCACTTCTTCTTTTCTTTGAATGATGATTTGCCGTTAATAGATTCTTCTTCTCAAGAAAAGGTAAGTTCTTTCTTTACAAGAATCATCTATAGCTAGATAGAGGCACACTGCATTAAAAAGTACCTACATATACATATACTGATATACATACACTTATAAATAAGGATATGAACTATCACAACAAACTGTTTGTCAGGGCATACGCGCGCACCCAATATGCCAATAGACCATGCGAGTCGGCCTCTGCTTTTCTATATTTTAGTGAAACTAAAAACTAAAAAAAAACTTGTTATTGTAAAACAGGTTGGCATATCAGCAGTGAAACACAAGGTAGTTATGCTTTTGGTTTCAAAGCCAGATCTTTTGCCGATCGAACAAACTCTATTGCTTCTACACCAAACTCATGAGCATCCCGACAACAAGAACATAGAACAAGACTACGAAATCATGTGGGTCCCAATCTCGTCTTCGGAAACATGGACTCTTGAGGAACACATAAGTTTCGATTACTTATCAAACTCGTTACCGTGGTTGTCAATAAGGCAACCATGGTTGCTGAACTCAGCAATAGTCAAAATGATTAGACAAGAATGGAAGTTTGAAGAGAGGCCTTTGTTGGTAGTATTAGATCCACTAGGATCGGTTTCAAATTATAATGCGATTGATATGGTGTTGATTTGGGGACCGAAAGCTTTTCCTTTTTCGGATTCAAGAGAGAAAGAACTTTGGGAGGAAGAAAATTGGAATCTGAAGCTGATGTTAGGTGGAACAGATCACTTCCTAACGAAGATGGTAAGATTCTCGAAATTGGACCCCACGTAAAATCAGATCATTTCCACATGGATTGATTTTTTAGTTTTCTAACAATGTACCAATGATACTCATTAGTGTTGTTTTCAGGTGGAAGGAAGCCAAAACATTTGCATATGTGGAAGCAGTAACCTAGACTGGATCAACGAATTTGATTCGAGAATCAAGAAACTAAAAGAGTCAGGCTTGCAGCTTCAAGTGATCTACGTCGGAAGCAGAAACTCAGTTGAAAATGAAAGCATGAGGACAACATTAGCCGATATCAACAAAGACAGTTCGTTCACTCCGATAAAAGTTCAGTTTTTCTGGCTAAGGTTAGAGAAGATTAAAGATTCAATTCTTCACGCAGGTCAAATTCAAACATTTGCAAACTATGAAACAATGTTGGAACAAGTCTGTGAATTGCTAGACACTGACGATGATAACACCAATTGGGCGGTTTTTGGATGTGGGAGTTCTAATGATTTTGTGATGTTAAAAGGAAACAAAATCGTGGAGTTCTTTGACCGGCTTCCTAATTGGGTCAAAAAAGTTGCAACATTGGGTTTTGTGGGTGCGATCAGAAGCGTTGATGATGAAGTTAATGATGTGGTCACTTGTGATCACACAACCGAGGTTCCTTATGATGAAGGAATGGTTCAAGAAACTGTGGTTTGTGAAAAATGTAAGCGTGTGATGAGGCGTTCTATAGTTTATAAATGTGAGGGATCCAAGTAGAATGTCATAAGGTTAGAAAAGATGATTTTGTTTTCTTGAAAAGCATAAAAAATAAGTTGAGTTTTTGTATAACAATATCAATCAATAATGTTGGTTCTTCTCTTCATGATTAATGTATGCATTGATTACACATACCCTAGCAATCAGCAACATCCTGGTAGGCATGAGCCATGAGCCCTGTGGTTCTCCATTAACTCATTAAGCGTGCTGCCTTGTCTTAAACTAAGCCCAATCAAGACTCCACTAACCCAACAATGCCTGTATAAATAGCAATACAAGTAGTAAAGTCAACAACCACTAGTGCAGCAGCAGCGACAACTGAATCACTACAACGATATGCAGAACAAACACTGCAAAATTTAAATACAAATAAGACGATCATATGTAACATTACATTTTGGTTTAAAAGTTATAACTACTCATTTAAAAGATGTAACATACACCATCCACAAAATCACCTTTTTTAAAATTATTTCTCGTTATTTCTTTGTAACTTTATAAAACTTAAAATTGTCTTATGTTCAAAAAGCCCCTATAGCTCAGTGGTAGAGCGCCAGTCTCATAAACTGGAGGTTTGTAGTTCGTTTTTTTAATGGGGTCCAAATATTTTGGATTTTGAAGGTGATTTTAGTTTTATTTGGGTGAGTTTGAAGATGATTTCATCAAAATAAATTGGGCTTTTAAATGTCAATTTTATGAATATGATATCGTAAAGTTTTTGATCAAACTGCTTGTGGAGCTGCAAGTTGAATACACGTAAAGAAATCAGAAACAATTAAGCATCACTGATGAAGAGGACATTTTTAGACATGAACACCTTTAACAAAATCAAAAAAATTGCAAAACATTTTAGTGATGTGATTACAGTTTGGTCCATGAAAATATGATAACGCAATACATTTTAATAACATTAGCTTTTTTTCTAACATCATCAGAAAGGCAAATAAACGAACACTTGGTGGGCAGATAAAACAAGATTTATATTTCTCATGTAGATTGCAGATGAAACGCTCCGCTTCCGGTATGCTCATATAATGTAAATATGTGTGTGGGCGCTCTGGGGGCAAAAGTGAAAGTGCATTAATTTTAACGTTATTTTACTACTTTCGTGAAAATAACGTTATGGTTAATCATGCGTCATGTGGTGGCGTTGATAGCCGAAAGACAAGGGGTGCATGCAATAATCGGCGTTTGTCTCAATTGCTGAGTGTTATGTGCCTTATGTCTAAGACTTGATGCAACACTACTATCGAGCCGGGGTCTCACTGGAAGCATCTGTCTATTCTTACGGGGTGGAGGTAAGGTTGTCTACATCTTACCCTCGCTATTGATGAGATTTATGTGCCTTATGTCCAAGACTTGATTCAAAACTACTATCGAGCCGGGGATCTCACTGGAAGCAGCCTGTCTGTTCTTACGGGGTAGAGGTAAGGCTGTCAACATCTTACCCTCCTCATACCCTACCTTAGCTTTGCTATTCATGAGATTTACCGAGTATGATGATGATGATGATGTAGATTGCAGATGAGATTGCAAGTCGATTTGAAACTGTTAAGGAATTTGCTACTGTCAAAACCTACACTTGGGTAGAAATATAATGTTCTAGTGCATCAACAGACTTACGGCAGAAAATTGAATTCCTGTATGATATTGAAATTTGACAAGTGTTAAAAAATAAAAGATATCAAAGGATTGCGGGATCAGTCAAGCATCATCTCCCAAAGGATTGCGGGATCAGTCAAGCATCATCTCCCAAATTAAGAGGGTCAAAGACAACTAGTAACAGCTAGCAATCCAGCCGTAAACAGAGCTAATCTACCATATTTGATTATCGTTTCTTGCTATAAATTGTATACTTTTCGATGTAATGAATATACACAAAATACACACCAATTCTGTGTTTTTTCAATCAACCTTTTAACATGGTATCAGAGCAGAGTTCACGGTTCTAATACCAACCTGCTCATCACTTACCCTGCTCATCACTTACCCAAATCAATCATCCTCTCAACCAAGCTGCCATGGCCGAAGCCGGTAACTTGGGAGAAGATCTATCAATCCAAATCGCCAATCTGCTCAAGAATGGCCTCAACCCACAAAATCAGACCCCAAAATTGTCCGATAACCTTCAAATAAACCTCAAGCTCAATAGCCAGAATTATGCTCTATGGACCCGGATGATGAGGGTAGCCATAGGCGGTAAATCAAAAGCCTTTTTAAACCATTTATCAACCAATCCACCAAACCAAACCAACGAAGAATATGAACAATGGGAACAAGATGACCTAGTCGTCTTCTCATGGCTCATAAACCCTCGCCAGCAATCTAACCGAATTTCCGACAGCAAAATCGCTGTGGGATGCCCTGGCTATAACATATAGCAGTGGACGTGACAAGCTCCAAACCTTCAACCTACATGTCAAGGCGAATGAAATCAAACAGAACAATCTCTCCCTTGAAGAATTGTGGATTATACTCCAAGGAGTATGGGGAGAAATTGATCGGATTGACCCAAACCCGATGACCTGCCCAACCGATATCCAAGCATATCACAAAATCAGGACTGAACAGAAACTGTTTCAGTTTCTAAACGCTCTTAACCGGAAATATGACCCTATAAAGAGGGAAATACTCCGGTTAGAACCCCTTCCAACTGTAGAAACTGCATACGCCACTGTCCGCAAGGAGGCCGCTCACCAGAATATTCTGGGAACACCTCTCAATGACACACAGGGCATCACAGTGGTCTAATGGCCTCTGAAATTGACGGATTAGGGCTTGCATCAAAGGGCTACCGACGGGTCGATGGAAAAAGAATCGGAACAAGTAACAAAGACGACAAAACTCACCTCAAGTGTGATCATTGCGGCATGACGAAGCATACCCAGGAACAATGTTTCAAACTCGTTGGGTATCCCGAATGGTGGTCTGATGGTCAGAAGAGAGGCACAAAGACTACAGTTAAAGAAAAAGGGAAGTCATCTAGCACCGGCAACCGAGATGTCACCAGAGATGAAAGCCGGAGCAGAACTGGTTTCGGCGGAATGGCCAAAGCAGATGAAGAAGAAGACACTGCAACAGGTAAAGGGTTTGGGGCGCAGTCCTCAAACCCTCGGTCATATAAGCGTAATAAAGAAGCAAATATGTCACATTTAGTCCCTGGAAATAAGGGAAATGTCAATATGGCCCACGAACATCATAAAAAACGAAAACTATGGATCTTTGATTGTGGCGCGACCGACACGATGACTTATGAGCTGTCGGATATTATTTCAACAACCAAACCAGAAAAAACACATATTCAAACGGCAAACGGAGGAATAATGGATGTAAAATCGGGAGGGACTATTGAGATTTCACCCACAATAAAAATCTCTAATTGTCTTTATGTTCCCTCGTTATCACATAAGCTGCTTTCCATCAGCCACGTCACAAAAGAACTTAACTGTATTGTCCTAATGTACCCTACGTTTTGTATTTTACAGGATATCAGGACGGGAGTGATCATTGGGCGTGGCACTGAAAATCAAGGGTTGTATTATGTGGATGAGGTGACTCAAAGTGGTGCTGTGATGTTGACTCATGGGACATCGAAATGAGAAGCTTGGCTATGGCACCGAAGATTAGGTCATCCTTCTACAAGTTATTTGCATATTTTATTTCCAAAACTATTTCCAGTTAATTCTATGTCACATTGTGAAACATGCGTTTTAGCAAAGAGCCACAGAAAAACTTTTAAACCCAATAATACTAAGGCTGCTTTGCCATTTTCATTAATCCATTCTGACGTATGGGGTCCTGCCCCAGTTCTTGGGGGGCAAAACCTTCGTTACTTTGTGATGTTCGTTGATGATTGTACCCGAATGACCTGGGTTTATTTTTTGAAAAACAAATCCGAAGTCTTTGAAAAATTCACTATGTTTTACGCCATGATCCAAACCCAATTTCAAACAAACATCCAAATATTCCGATCCGATAATGGCGGTGAGTTTGTTAATACCTCGTTTAAATTGTTTTTCCAAGACAAGGGAATAATCCACCAAACTACATGCCCAAACACCCCAGAACAAAACGGTGTCGCCGAAAGGAAAAATCGCATTTTGCTGGAAATGACACGAGCTCTCCTAATTGAATCCCAGGTCCCGAAATATTTTTGGCCTGAAGCCCTTGCTACCGCTACCTATCTTCTCAACCGACTCCCAACAAATATCCTAAAACTTAACACTCCGTTACACACCCTTTCAAAATTCTTCAAACTACCCTCAGTTCTTACTCTTCAACCACGAATCTTTGGATGTACTGCCTTTGTTCACATACCTAAATCAGATCGAACCAAACTTGACCCTTGTGCTGAAAAATGTGTCTTTGTTGGGTATGGAATGAATAAAAAAGGATACAGATGTTATAATCCAAAATCACGTCATATGTTCACCACAATAAACTGTGACTTTCTTGAAACCGAGTATTACTACAATTCCCAACTCAGTGGTCAGGGGAGAAGGCATGTTTAGACACACTAAGTTGGTTAAAATATGTTCCCTATGTACCAACTACAGAGTCACCAGAGTCCAATTTCAGTGCCACTGACGGTCCTAATGTTCCTCCTAACCTGGTGTCCGAGGTAAGTAATATTCATCCTATTCAGTCTGGTGGTATTTTTGAAGTTTCTAATGACTCCAAGGATACCAATACTTCTAATCATGAAACTGCCACAGAACAAACTAAAAATTTGCAGGCAGATGAATCCAGACAAGAAGAACCACCATCAAGATATGTGTTACCCCCTAGAACAAACAGAGGGGTTCCTCCGAAACGGTATTCTCCTGAAAAAGAACCAAGAAGATCTAGTTATCCTATAGCTAGTGTGGGTAATGGAAATTTCACTAAGGAAGCCAAAGCATTTATCTCATCCGTTTATTCCGAAGAAACTCCTACAAACGTGGATCAAGCCTTAAAATCTAAACATTGGAAGGAAGCAATGAAAATAGAAATGGAAGCCCTAATCAAGAACAATACTTGGGAAAAGTGTACTCTCCCGTTGGGAAAGAAATCCGTGGGTGTCGTTGGGTCTATACGGTTAAGTAAAAACCAGATGGTACAATTGAAAGATATAAAGCCCGACTGGTAGCAAAAGGGTATAACCCAGACACATGGGATTGACTATGCTGAAACATTCTCCCCGGTTGCAAAAATGAACACAATTAGGGTTCTTTTTTCGATAGCTGCAAATGAAGGGTGGCTACTTCAACAGTTTGATGTAAAAAATGTTTTTTTACACGGGGACCTACATGAAGAAGTATTTATGGATGCTCCTCCAGGATTCACAAAAGATTTCAAAACTGGAGAAGTTTGCCGTCTGAAGAAGTCTCTTTATGGTTTGAAGCAATCTCCCCGGGCTTGGTTTGGCAGATTTACGGTAGCTATGAAAAAGTTTGGATATAAATAGAGTAATGCCGATCATACTTTGTTTCTCAAAAAAAGAGGAAAATTCGTAACCTGCCTAATTATCTATGTAGATGATATGATCATTACAGGGAACGACAAAGAAGAAATGGTAAAACTAAAAGAAAACTTGTTTGCTGAATTTGAAATGAAAGATTTGGGCAGACTTAAGTATTTCCTCGGAATTGAAGTACTAAGGTCAAAACAAGGAATTTTCATTAGTCAGAAGAAGTATGTCTTAGACTTATTGGCAGAGATTGGAATGATCGATTGCAAACCAGCAGACACTCCTATGAGTGTAAACCAAAAGCTTTATATGGAGGAAGGAGCAAAGTTAGCAAATAAAGAAAGATACCAACGGCTGGTGGGAAAACTAATATATCTCTTACATACTCTTCCAGACATTGCCTATGCTGTAGGGGTAGTAAGTCAGTTCATGCACCAACCCCAACAGTCCCATATGGAAGCAGTTTAGAGAATTATTAGATATCTCAAAGGAACAGTGGGTCATGGAGTCCTGTTTCAATCACATGGACACCTAAATGTTCAAATCTATACTGATGCAGACTGGGCAGGAGACAAGGGAAACCGGAGGTCAACAACTGGCTACTTCACGTTAGTTGGAGGGAATCTTGTTACTTGGAAAAGTAAAAAACAAAAGGTGGTTGCTCTCTCAAGCGCAGAAGCTGAATTTAGAGGTATAGCTCTAGGTTTAACAGAAGCCATGTGGATGCGAAGACTCTTAGCTGAGATTGGTTTTCCGCCAAAAGAAACAAGTAAGATTATGTGTGATAATAAAGCTGCAATTTAGATTTCAGAAAACCCAGTACAACATGATCGAACTAAACACGTGGAAGTTGATAGGAACTTCATCAAAGAAAAATTGGAAGATGGTACAATTGAACTACCATTTGTTCGATCAAAGGATCAGATCGCTGACATTCTAACAAAGGCGGTTAACGGGAAAATTTTCAGCGATTGCTTGGGCAAGTTGAATTTTGGAAATCCGACTATTCAACTTGAGGGGGAGTGTTAAAAAATAAAAGATATCAAAGGATTGCGGGATCAGTCAAGCATCATCTCCCAAAGGATTGCGGGATCAGTCAAGCATCATCTCCCAAATTAAGAGGGTCAAAGACAGCTAGTAACAGCTAGCAATCCGGCCGTAAACAGAGCTCATCTACCATATTTAGATTATCGTTTCTTGCTATAAATTGTATACTTTTCGATGTAATGAATATACACAAAATACACACCAATTCTGTGTTTTTTCAATCAACCTTTTAACAACAAGAATAAAAATCATAAAAACAAACTAGTGACCAGTCGATCAAGTCACTTAAATGAGCATAAATAGATCTAACTTATAGCTATCAAACAACATATATTATAATAAAATATAACTTATATAACGAAACAAAACAAATTCGAAGATGTACCTAGATAAAAAGCAACACCAATAGCTAGCGAAATGAACATCGTCTCGTGCAGCAACAACTGAACCACTGCAATAATATGCAGGTTTGAACAAACACTACAAAATTTAAATATAAACAAGCCGATCATTTGTAACATTATAAAAGTTAAAACTGCTAGCTAGTTTGTAAAGATGTAAAATACACCATCAATTCATTCTTAATATTTAATCATCGTACATGTTTTATAGTTCAAGATTACTGCTTGTTCAAAGGGCCCCTATAGCTCAGTGGTAGAGCGCCAGTCTTGTAAACTGGAGGTCTGTAGTTTGATCCTGCATGGGGGCAACATTCTCATTTTTTTTACCATTTTGCCCTCACCAAGCTCAAACCCAATCTCCTTTTTATCTTTGTTTCTCCCAAAACACCCACAAAATCAAAAAAATGTCTCAACTTTTTCATAAGATCTTACGCAAACCCATCAATGGAAACACAATTCGAGCTTTAATCACCCATCAAAACGCAACACAATCATCAATTCCTCATCTTTTCCTCAACCCCAACCCAACACCCAAAACCCTTTTCTTGAATCTTGTTCTGATGACAAAACGACCCTTTTCAATCGGCTCCATATTTACCCTAGTTTTTCATTTGGGTATTTCTTGAATCCGATTTCTTCAACTGGGTCACCGGATTTTAAGCCCGAGGAGGTTCCGTGATAGGAATAGAATCGAACAAGAAGAATCGTAAGAGAGGGAAAGCTCAATTCATTATCCAGATGATGATTACAATTGACGCAACTATCTCATATACCGACTCAACAACCTAACCAACTATTTACAAACAAGTCCCTGAACTTTGACAACACTACATACAGTCCCTCTACTTATTTGAGCACAATTACTATTATACCCCTGACTATTTTTAACATGTAACAATACTCCCTTCTTTTTAAAAATTCTTGTCCTCAAGAATTAACATCAAACTCTGGAAATCTAGTCACAAAATCTGAAGCAACTACCCAAGTAGCATCATGTAGGGGTAAATCCTTCCACTGAACCAAGAACTTAACCACCGGTCTTTGTCCTTGTCTTGCCAGCTTTCTCTCTAAGATTGCAAAAGGCTGCAACCCTGTTGGTTCTGCATTAGGCAACTGTATTTGTTGTGCAGGTGGACCATAAGCCTGTTTTAACAAAGAAACATGAAAGGTAGGGTGAATTTGGGAACCTGCTGGAAGGTCCAACGTATAAGCAGCTGCACCAATCTTCTTTATTATTAAAAATGGCCCATAGTACTTCTGAGACAACTTAGAGTACTTATGTGTTCGTAATGAAGATTGCACATGTGGCTGCAGCTTTAAGTAGACCCAGTCTCCCACCTTGAAGCTTCTTTCACTTCCTTTCAAATCTGCAAATTGTTTCATACGAATTTTTTCTTTCTCCAATGCCTGTTTAAGAGTGGTGATCATTAACTCTCTACTTGAAAACCAAAGCTCCAAATCTTCAACTTGAATATCAGAAGGAATGTGTGGCAAGTGTATTGGAGCTTCAATACCATACAAAGCCTTAAAAGGAGACATACGAATGGCAGAATGCCATGTGGTATTATACCACCATTCAGCAAGAGGAAGCCATTTTGACCAAGAACCTGGTTCAGACATAGCCATGCACCTAAGGTAGGTCTCTAAACATCTGTTTAAGACCTCTGTTTGTCCATCCGACTGTGGATGGTAAGCAGTTGAAAGGGCCTGATCTATTCCTTGCAATCTCAAAAATTCCTTCCAAAACAAACTCAAGAACAAAGGATATCTGTCTAAGACAATGGTCTGAGGACACCCATGCAGTTTGAAAACGTTATCCATTATCACTTGAGCCACATTCACAGCCGTGAAAGGATGCTTTAAAGCTATAAAATGACCAGATTTAGTGAAACGGTCAACTACCACCAAAATTACATCTTTACCTACGGATTTGGGTAAGCCACTTATAAAATCCATTGAAACATCAGTGAAAATGGATTTAGGAGTAGGTAATGGTTGTAATAGCCTAGGAGTAGCTACTGTTTCATATTTGGCCTTCAAACATACATCACATTTCTTTATTAGGGCTTTAATATCTTTAGAAGCCCCTCTCCAATAGAATATGTCTTTAAATCTCTGAGTTGTTGGTTGTACCCCTGAATGACCTCCTAAAGGAGAGGCATGACATAGCAACAAAATGTCATTTCTCAAACTTTGATCTTGCCTAATCCATAATTTCTTCTTTCTAGTTAATAAACTACCATTCCACTCTATATTCCGAGTGACATCACCGTGTGATAATCTTTGAATTCGTTGCTGAGCAATAACATCGGTTTCCCAATGTGCTTTAATCCTTTGGAGAAGAAGTGGATCATAAGAAGAGACTGCCATTTGAAATAATGTGACCCCATGTACTCTAGATAAAGCATCAGCAACATCATTATCTACTCCTTTCTTATAGACAATATCATAATCATAGCCCATTAGCTTGCTTAACCATGTATGTTGTAATGGAGTAGTAATTTTCCGCTCCAATAAATGTTCCAAACTTTTTTGGTCTGTCTTTATAGTAAAATGCTTCATAATAAGATACTGATGTCAATGCTTAACAGCTAGTAAGATGGCTAAGAGTTCTTTTTCATAAACAGACAAGGTGCATTGTCTAGCAGATAAGGCTTTACTTACAAAAGCAATGGGGTGCTTATCCTGCATAAGAACTGCTCCAAGACCTTTTGAACTGGCATCAGTTTCTACCACAAATTCTCTTGACCAATCTGGCAATGCTAAAACTGGTGCGGTAGTTAAAGCCAATTTCAATTTGTCAAAAGCCAGCTGGGCTTCATTTGACCATTTAAAAGCATCTTTTTGAAGCAACTGAGTGAGAGGTTTAGCCATAGCTCCATAGGAAGCAAAGAACCTCCTGTTGTAACCAGTTAGGCCCAAAAACCCTCTTAACTGTTTAATATTTGTAGGAGTAGGCCAATTCTTTATAGACTCTACTTTTCATGGATCAGTAGCCACACCGTCTTTGGAAATAACGTGCCCCAAATATTCAATTTGAGACCTACCAAAACTACATTTGGATTCCTTTGCATACAATTGATTATCTCTGAACAGTTGCAGAACTTCTCTTAGATCCTGCACATGCTGCTTCATAGACTTACTATAGACTAGCACATCATCAAAGAATATGAGCACAGATTTCCTTAATAATTTTTGGAACACATCATTCATAAGACCTTGAAAGGTTGCTGGAGCATTTGTTAACCCAAAAGGAAGAACCAGAAATTCAAATAGACCTTGGTGGGTTCTGAATGCGGTTTTATGGATATCATCTTCATGCATTCTAATTTGATGATATTCGGATCTGAGATCCAGCTTTGAAAATACTACTGCTCCTCCCAATTCTTCCAACAATTCCTCAATGAGAGGAATAGGAAATCTGTTTTTTTATAGTTTGATCATTCAACCTTCTATAATCAACACAAAGTAGCCAGGTTCCATCTTTTTTTACCAAAACTACTAGAGAAGCAAAAGAGCTGACACTATGCCTTATAACACCCATATCTAACATCTCTTGCACCATCTTTTCTATTACATCCTTCTGGCCACAGGATATCGATATGCTCTCTGATTAATGTTGACCTTCTCATCTATCAACTGGATTCTGTGGTTACAACTCCTGTCAGGAGGCAAAGTCTGTGGAGTTTGGAAAACATCCTTGAACTCTTGCAACAAGGCCTTCATTTCATCATTAGGTTGACAACCAACTATTGATGATTGATGTTGGAAGGACCCATTTTCCAGTTGCATACTATATAATTGCACCTGTACCATAGGTTTATCCTTCTCCAATATATTTGTTAACCTCTCCACTGAACACAAGGATACCTTATTGATATTAGATCCCTTTAACATGATTACCTTTGAATCTACCTTAAATTGCATGGTTAATGCCTTGAAGTTCCAGACTATATCATCAAGGGATTGTAGCCATTGAACCCCAAGAACCATATCATAATTGTCTAGTGGTAGGAGTAAAACACCTGTTTTAAACCACCCCCCTTGCATAAGCCACTGAAAGTCTTTACATAATTGGCTGCAATCTAAATTCTTCCCATTTGCCACTCTTACCTTCATGGCTAGTACCCCTTTTGTAAAGCATTGCAGTTTAGATGCAAGCTTAGAATCAAGGAAATTATGAGTGGACCCCGAGTCAATCAAAATATGGATTTGCCTAGTACCAATAGTCCCCATAATTCTCATAGTTGAAAAAGAATTAACTCCCATTATTGCATGAATGGAAATTTGAGGATCTAAATTCATAGCTTGTAATTCTCCAGAAGTATCACCATCTTCATCTTCTATACATCATCCCCATGGATTTCTAACACATATAAGTGTTTGAACTTACACTTATGTGTTGGTGTATATTTTTCGTCACACCAAAAACACTCATTTCTAGCCCTTTTTTCTTCAGCCATTTTTGCAGGTACCTTTTTAACATTTTAAGCATCTTATTGGCAGGGGGTGTAGGTAACAGTGCTAATGTATTGACAGAGTTTCCCCTACCTTGGCACTATTACTATTAATGTGATTGCTTACAATAATAGAACTGACCTTATTTTCTTTATCACCTGCACAACAAATACAGTTGCCTAATGTAGAACCAACAGGGTTGTAGCCTTTTACAATCTTAGAGAGAAAGCTGGCAAGACAAGGACAAAGACCGGTGGTTAAGTTCTTGGTTCAGTGGAAGGATTTACCCCTACATGATGCTACTTGGGTAGTTGCTTCAGAGTTTGTGACTAGATTTCCAGTGTTTGATGTTAATTCTCGAGGACAAGAATTTTTAAAAAGAAAGGAGTATTGTTACATGTTAAAAATAGTCAGGGGTATAATAGTAATTGTGTTCAAATAAGTAGAGAGACTGTATGTAGTGTTGTCAAAGTTCAGGGACTTGTTTGTAAATAGTTGGTTAGGTTGTTGAGTCAGTATATGAGATAGTTGCGTCAATTGTAATCATCATCTGGATAATGAATTGAGCTTTCCCTCTCTTACGATTCTTCTTGTTTGATTCCATTCCTATCATTGGTATCAGAGCTGTCCAATCCTTGGACACGCTCGAATTGTAAACCCTAATTCGTTCATTCCTTCAATTTTCGTTTGAATTGCTTCGATTGCTCGAGCAATTTTCCTTCGGTTTCTTTTCAATTCGTTGGAACTGATTGTTCCAGTTTCAATATTCGTGGTAATTCTTCAATCAATTTTGATAATCATCGATGGCAACTAGGCAACAAGAAATGGAAAGGTTAGAGAAGTTAGTGCAGGGTAAGGCTAGTCTTTTGGGTTGAGTTCTCTTGTTTGGTATGTAACATTGGTATCAGAGCCAGAACTCGGAGTGGTGGCCCCGGAGTGGTGGCCTGGAAAGAGCCAACCGTGACCAACGTGGCCATGACCAACGAGGCTAGGAGTGGTGGCCTGGAAAGAGCCAGCCGTGACCAACATGGCCGTGACCAATGAGGACGTTGGCCCTTTAAGGAGGGTCGATTGTTATGGACTAATACCATTGCAAGGTATGGGACTTGTCCCACATCGGTTGTATGGGCAACCAATGTGGGGTTTATATACCAAATGGGTTCCCTCACCCATCAGGCTAGTCTTTTGGGTTGAGTTCTCTTGTTTGGTATGTATTCCTAACATTGGTATCAGAGCCAGAACTCGGAGTGATGGCCCACGGAGTGGTGGCCTGGAGAGAGCCAGTCGTGACCAACGAGGCTCGGAGTGGTGGCCTGGAAAGAGCCAGCCGCGACCAACATGGCCGTGACCAACAAGGACGTTGGCCCTTAAGGAGGGTCGATTGTTATGGACTAATACCATTGCAAGGTATAGGACTTGTCCCACATCGGTTGTATGGGCAACCAATGTGGGGTTTATATACCAAATGAGTTCCCTCACCCACCAGGCTAGTCTTTTGGGTTGAGTTCTCTTGTTTGGTATGTAACAGTCCGGACACTGATGGGTCGGGTTCGAGTACCGGGATGATCTGGGCGGATAGTGTGAAGAAGAAAAGAAAGAAGAAGATGAATAAGCATAAGTTAAAGAAGCTGAAAAAGCGTCTTCGTCACTGCTCTTAAACTAAGGTGGTTCTTTTGGGCAATAAAGATTTTATTTTCTTAATCTGGTATTGATGGTTGAAATGTTTCTAACATTTTATTTCATAAGAAAATTGAGATGTTTGATGCTGTTTTATGATACGTGTGACGGAAATTATGCAATTGAATAATTGCTCGACTGTGAAATATGATTATTGCTACTGATTTATTTATCAGGTTGTTCTTTCAGTGAACTGTTTATTCAACTTTACATTATAATGCTTAGTGAAATGCAAGGTTTTGAATAACTAGTGATAATCTTTGTAGGACTCAAGATTTTGCTTTGTTGTTAGAGTGATCACTTGTACTTTAAAGTTGATAGGTTGAGCCCAATCTAATGGAATTATTTTATCTAAGAGTATGATCATGTATAATTCATAACACCGAGTTACCAAACCAACCTCTGGTTTATCGACAGTGTTATCAATATGCATGTAGATGGGCTGGATTGATACAGTCGTATTATCTTATTTGATCCTTGTTTTAGTGAAGTCGATAGTGTTTGAACAGTTAGGCGAATATTTTTCTTTTAATGGCGAATGTTACCCCTTTATACCAATAATTCTAAATCATTCCCCTTTGCCCAGGTTTGGACCTGAGACCCCTCTTTAAGAGGCATGTGCCTCTACCGATTGGGCCACCCCACATTGGCAGTTAGGCGAATATTTAGATCCATAGTATGCTGTTATTCACCTTTTTGTAATTATGTTGGAGAAGTTGTAGTGTAAAAAGTGTATTTATCATATGATATTATGTTTATGGTTCCAAATGTCACACATAAGAAAATTAAGTTTTATTTGAAGTATTGTTTAATTACCCTGATACAAACAGGTGTTGGTCGTTCCAAATTAATCACCAACTTAGATGGTAGATCTATCAAATCAAAGGATCAATTTATGTATGCATGTTTAAAGGAAAGATTTTTGTACCAGTTAAGTTGGGATGACTCAAAACACTTTTTAGCCTATTTTTTGAATTTTACAAATCATGATTTTTTAAAAACTACTGTATAAAAGTTTTAGTTTAATTTTCTAACAAAACATGTAAGACGTTGTATATATTTTAATACCTTTTGAAGATATATTACTGGTTTGAACAATTTGATGGTTTTATTTTTAGCTATTTTTTTAGTTTGACCCATTAAAGATGAAACATATTTGGCAATGGTTTTTTTTTTGTATTATGGATTGAACTTATCATTGTCTACTCATATTGCTCTTAGTTGCTTCTTACATACAACAATGGTTTTTCCATACTTGCAGTCTTATACTAATCTGTCTTTTTTATTCTTTTGTTATTTATATGTTAGTTCCGGTATTTTTATTTTCTTTGTAAATCTGACACTCATCCAACCATGCAAATTATTCTCTAACATTTGCTTCCCTGTTGGTTAGATTTATTGACCGACTGTTGGTTTAGTTCAGTCTCAAATAACCGCGGTTAGGAATGTGCAGTTCACGGATTGGACCCATCAGAATCGCATAACCGACCCGTTTGCTGTTATAAGGTTCGGTCTCGGTTCCAGTTTTTGTAGCTATTCGGTTCCAGGTAGAAACCGTGGTTCTTAATCTTAAACCGGTTAGAACCTTTTATTAGTTTACCCTAGTTTTTTAGGGGTATGAGGAGGCGGTTGGTTTTTTAGGTTCATCTGACTTATTTCTTTTTTGCTTAAACATCATCAAGCATCACCAACATCTCTGTTAATCTTCATCACAACATCTCTTGATCATCAGTTCATCACAGGTATATTATGTTACATCATTTGTTAATCTTCACTATATGTTAAACCAACATGTATATGTATGTCGAGGTATGCATAGATTTCGATTATACTCTTCAATCTTCATCCTCTTCATAGTTCATCGTCTGCCTAAAGTCCTAAACCATGGAACTGGACCGTGAAAACCTGCATATAATCGACCCGTGTGCATGTCCAGTTCTGACCACACACTAATGACTCCTTTAGTAAGTTTGGTCAAGTCAACGTATAACTTGTCTTTAACAAATTGACAAATTCCAAGAAGTCCATTTGTTTCTCCCATGCCAGCAAACTTATAAACAACTCCAAACATACTAGTAGACCAAGTCGCTAATCAAGTTCGTCCAGAACACCCCCATACAAATATATAGACCAAGTTGCTAATCAAGTTCGTATGACACTAATATCGTTCCACACTAACTTTGTCCACCTAAACGTCGGTGATAGAAGTCCGCTCACAAATTCCGTTCCAAACGAACTTAATGTTCGTTCAACAGTTCAATATGATAAGTTCTACAGTTGACACACAAGTCCGTTTCAAAATAACACACAAGTCCGTTGATGTAAGTTCGTTCAAAGTATAAGGTGGGTGTTTGGGATTGCTTATTTTGAGCTCCTTTGAACTTTTTAACTTTTTTAAAGTTAATGAGTTTTTGTAGTGTTTGGATAATGTGTTGAAAAGGAGTTTTTGTGCTTTGAAAATGAGAAGTTAGATGGTTGTGACCTTTCCAAAATGGAGATAGAAAAGGAGAAGCAATCCCAAACACCCCCAAGAGTGCGGAAACAAATAAGTCCGCATTCTTATCAATCTTGATTGATGGTACGGACTTATTAAACGTGTGGATTCTATAGCAATCTCAAATAGGTCTGTGGAAACAATATTCAAGTCCAAACTCTTCCAAACCACCACCAAAACTCTAGAAACTCATAAGTAAACACTTGGAATACTCTGTTCAACCCGATAACCAACCGAAATCAACGTAATGTGAATCTGATAAAACTTGTTTATGCCAAATTCAATCTCGAACCCCACGAATAAGAGCCGATTGCTCTGATACCTGAAAGGGTAAGTCCGTTGGTCTGAATGACTGTTACCGTTTGTTACCGTTGTGTTTTGAATAAAGGAGAATGGGTTAATACACGTGGATGGAAGAAGTCATATGCTTACCGATTCTTTTGCGTTTATCTCGTTCAAGTGGGCGTTAATTTGTTTCCTAATTTCTAGCTTTGTTTGTTATTTTTCTTCTTGTATTTAAAGGCATTTTGGCCTCGTTAATGAATCAAGTTTTTGTTTACTTGTGATATCCAATTATAACAATGGTATCAGAGCAAAATTCACTTCAATCACTAACAAAAGAAACAACGATGAGTACTGAGAAATTGAAGGTTCCTGTATTTGATGGCCACTACGAGCACTGGAGCGAGATGATGGAAAATTTGCTGCGCGCAAAACAAGTATGGGGACTCATTGATCCGGGGATACTGAACCCGCAGTTGGAGTTGCTCCGTCGGAGGCTCAGAAGAAGAAATTGGAAGATCTGAGATCAAATAACTTACAAATAAAGCATTACTAGTATCAGGTAATTGACAGGTCACGTTTGAGCTGATCCTGAATAAAAGCACTTCCAAAGCCATATGGGAATCAATGAAGAAAAGGTTTGCTGGAAACGAACGTGTGAAGAAGTCCATGCTGCAGAAGCTAAGGAGGGATTTCGAAGTTCTGGAAATGAAGAATGAAGAGACAATACCGGAATACTTCGGTAGAGGGTCAAACCAGATGAGAATCAATGAGGAGTCCATGGCTGATGTGAAGATTGTGGAGAAGATCCTCAGAACTCTCACCAAAAAGTATGTGTATGTGGTGGTGTCAGTTGAGGAATCTAAAATCATTGAAGAAATGACAATTGACGAATTGCAAAGTACACTGATAGTCCATAAGCAGAAGTTCAAGAAGGTAGAAAGAGAAGATGAACAAGTGCTGAAGATGGAGGATGGTGAAGGATCAAACACTCGTGGCCGAGGAAGAGGCCGTGGGAGCCCAAGAGGTAGGAGTCGTGGATGAGGCCGGTCATCGTTCAACAAAGGGACAATTGAGTGTTTCAAATGTCACAAGTTGGGACATTTTTCTTATGAGTGTACAAACTCAAAAGAAGCTAACTTTGCTGGTTTTGATGAGAATGAAGAAATCATGCTATAGGCTGATGTGGATGAGAATGTGTTCATGGTTCATAACAGTGATGAAAGCAAGAATTGCGTTGGTTCCTTGACTCCGGATGCTTGAATCACATGTGTGGTATTAAGGAAAAGTTTGTTGATTTTGATCAAAGCTTCTCCACCACAGTCAAGCTTGGCAATAATTCAAGGATGAATGTCAGAGGTAAAGGTAAAGTGAAGCTAAGTCTGAATGGAGCCAAGTTTATTATTAATGATGTGTATTACATTCCGGATCTGAAGAATTTTTTGTTGAGCATAGGACAACTTCAACAAAATGGGTTGTCCTTCCTGTTTCAATCAAACGTTTGCAAGGGATATCATCCGGAGAAAGGGTTATTGTTTCAAAGCAATATGAGTGCCAACAGGATGTATCCTCTCAGTGAAGACACAAGGAGATGTGCAAATCAAAGAACTGATGGGTGCAACTACACAAGTGATGAGGATGTAGGAAAGTTGTGGCATTAGCGGCTGGGGCATATCAGCAAAATTAATATGGAAGCACTGTAGAAAGAGAACATGGTTCGTGACCTTCCGAAGTTCGATTTGACAAAGCTATATGTGGAACTTGTCTCATTGGCAAGCAAACTAGAGAAGCTATTCCAAAGAAGAGCAAATGGCATGCAGATGATGTTCTGGAACTGATCCACTCAGACATTTGTGGACCCATCACTCCTCATTCCTATACGGGTAAAAGGTATCTATTGAGCTTTATTGATGATTTCAGTAGAAAAGCATGGGTGTATATGTTATCTGAAAAATCTCATACTCTAGAAAAATTTAAGGAGTTTAAGAATAAAGTAGAAATTGAAAGTGGGAAATTAAGTGTCTTAGAAGGGATAGAGGGGGTGAATACTTGTCAAAGGAGTTCATTGAATTATGTAAAAAGAAGGGGATAAAGAGGCAGTTAACAACTAGGTTCACACCACAGCAAAACGGTGTGGCCGAACGTAAAAGTAGAACCGTTATTGGAATGATTATTACATTGCTTGCTTCTAAAACATGCCCAAAATGTTATGGGCTGAGGCAGCTTTGTGAGCTTTTATGTATTGAATAGAATTCCATGCAAGGCTCATTCAACTATGACACCTGAAGATGCTTGGAGTGGATCTAAGCCCACAGTAGATCACTTCAGAGTGTGGGGTTCTATAGCACATGTGCACATACCAAAAGTAAAAAGGAAGAAGCTTGATGATCGAAGTCATGTTTGTGTGTTAACTGGTGCGAGTGAAGAGTCCAAAGCCTAACGGTTAGTTGATCCCCAAACGATGAAAGTTTTGATCAGTAGAGATGTAGTGTTTGAAGAAGATAAAGCTTGGGATTGGAACTCTGGTAAAGGGAAAGGAAAGGCTGAGGAATTGACATGGGGAAATTACACTTGTGATGAACAAGAAAGTGTCCAAGTTGGAGCTAATGAAGAGCAACATGAAGTCAATAATGAAGAAAATGTTACTGATCCAGGTCCTAGCACAACAAGAACAAGGGAGGGAAGAGTAAGAAGACCTCCTAGTTATTTACACGATTATGCAACTGGAAGTGAGTTGCAATCTGATGATGAACAAGAGTTAAATGTTATGATTGAAGACCAAGATCCAATCAAGTTTGAGGAAGCTATTAAAGATGATAAGTGGAAGAAGGCCATGGATGTTGGGATATAGGCTATAGAAAGAAATCAAACGTGGAGTCTGGTTGAGCTGCCAAAAGGTGCAAAATGTCATCATCATCATCATACTCAGTAAATACCACCAATAGCAAAGCTCAGGTAGGGTCTTAGAAGGGTAAGATGTAGACAGTTGCATAGAGAGGCTACTTCCAGTGAGACCCCCGACTCGAAAAGGTGCAAAATGTATAGGAGTAAAATGGCTATTTAAAACAAAGTTAAATGAGAAGGGAGAGATAGAAAGGCATAAGGCAAGGCTTGTGGCTCGTGGGTATGGGCAACAGTATAGTATAGACTATTCAGAAGTATATGCACCAGTAGCAAGGATGGATACAATTCGTATGATGGTTGCAATTGCTGCTCATCATGGCTGGGACATCCACCAATTGGATGTAAAATCAGTCTTTCTACATGGAGTGTTGCAAGAGGAGGTATACGTGCAGCAACCACAGGGATATGTGGTTAAGAACAATGAACACAAAGTGTATAAGCTATACAAGGCGTTGTATGGCCTGAAACAAGCCCCCAGGGCATGGTTCAATCGTGTTGAAACTTATTTTGTGGTGGAAGGGTTCAAAAGATGCAAATCTGAGCACACTTTGTTTGTTAAAGAAAATTCGGTGGTAAGAGGCTTCTTGTGAATATCTATGTCGATGATCTGATTTTCACAGGTGATAATGAAAGAATGCTGAAAGAATTCGAAGAATCCATGAAGATTGAGTTTGAAATGATGCGTTTGGGGAAGATGAGATACTTTCTTGGTATTGAGGTAGTTCAATCATCTTCTGGAATTCATATGTCACAAAGAAAGTATGCTACAGAAATTGTCTCAGTTCAAGATGTTGGATTGCAATGCTGTTGTGAACCCGTTAGTTCTAGGATGTAAACTGAAGCAAGGTGAAGGAGAACAGATAGACGATACTATATTCAAGCAGGTTGTTGGGTGCTTGATGTACATTACAAACACTATGCAACAGCAAAGAAGGTTATGCAACAGCAAAGAAGCCCACAACTATTCATTATGCAACGGCAAAGAAGGTTATGCGTTATTTGAAGGGTACCTTAGATTATGGAATATGGTATAAAAGGGGAGGAAAAGGAGAGTTAAAGGTGTACACTGACAGTGAATTCATAGGAGATTATGATAACAGAAAACGTACATCCGGGCATGTTCTGTTATGGGATGGTGCTGCCATAAGTTGGTCGTCTAAGAAGTAAAGTATAGCGGCATTGTCATCGACTAAAGCTGAGTATGTTGCTGCAGCATCGTGTGCATGTCAAGTTGTCTGGGTTGGAGGTATACTGGAAGATCTTGGTGTTACAGTGGAGGGAAGTACTATAATCAAATGTGATAACACATCAGCAACATGGGAGGTGTAAACACATTGGTGCTTGGTTTCACTTTCCACGTGAATTGGTCAGTGAAGGATGCATTGAGCTGGAGCATTGTGGAACTCATGATCAAGTGGCTGATATTCTAACCAAACCAATGCATCGTGAAACATTTTTAAGGCTAAGAGATGAGCTGGGTGTTTGTTCGATTGAAGGCAAACTTGACATGAATGGCATGTCATGTTTGAGGGAGGGTTTGAAAGAGTAAGTTCGTTGGTCTGAATGACTGTTACCATTGTGTTTTGAATAAAGGAGAATGGGTTAACGCACGTGGATGAAAGAAGTCATATATTCTTTTGCGTTTATCTCATTCAAGTAGACGTTAATTTATTTCCTAATTTCTAACTTTCTTTGTTATTTTCCTTCCTTTATTTAAAGACATTTTGGCCTCGTTAATGAATCACGTTTTTGTTCACTTGTGATATCCAATTATAGCAATACCAATTGTAGGTCTCTATGACTGGATCGATAACGACATTGAACAAAACGTTTAAGAGCGTGGAATCGTCAAAAACGAACTAGCAACGAATAAACAAGTGATACGAACACAAGATTACATAAATATTCATTTTCTATTGATTATCAAAGTGTTTACAAATATTCGTCTTCTATTGGTTATCAAACAAAGTTTTTACAATCCATTCAAGACACAGCGAAAACTCTCTCGTAAAGTCTTGTGGCCGTGAATGAACTCTAGAACTCCTACCTCAAAATCCTACGATCTAAACATTATATATACATGAATTAATTACGTTTTTCGTCCCTTTGGTTTGTTGACAATAATCATTACAATCCATTAGTTTAAAAACTGTCAACAGTACCAGTACTCACAGTTTTGTAACAATTACACTCCACCTCTGTTAACCCCATCCAATTTTCCACTAAAAAACAATATATAAACAAATGAGTTAATTACGTTTTTTGACCCTTTGGTTTGTTGAAAAAAACCATTACAATCCATTAGTTAAAAAATTACCATTACAGCCAATTTTTGTCGCTTTTGTTTTTTAATGGAAAATTGGATGGGGTTAATAGAGGTGGACTGTAATTGCTACAAACTGGTATTGTTTTAGCAAATTTTAAACTAATAGACCGTGATGATTGTTTTCAACAAACCAAAGGGACGAAAAACGTAATTAACTCATGTATATATAATGTTTATATTGTACGGTTTTGAGGTAGGAGTTCTAGAGTTCATTCACGGCCACAAACGACTTGGAGATATCCCTAGATGAGCTTAGAAGTAGCCTTTTGATGCATGAACAATGAACAAACAAACACGTGGATAATGAGCAGACTCTTCAAATCACATCTGGATCCCAACACGAAAGAAAAAGTAAAGGTCGAGGCATGTACCGAGAAAGAGGTAGGGGTAGATTTAGATTCAACAAAGTTATTTTCGAGTGTCCAAACAAACCAAGGAGCAAAAGACATTCCATAAATCACATCTAAAAACATACCATGTTCCTTGATTCGGGGTGTGGCGATCACATGTGCAAGAACAACAAAGATGTTTCATGATTCTGGTAATTAGTTTGGAGAATCAATGAAACTTGGAAACGACATGAGTCTTATCATACAAGGCACAGGTCGTGTTCGACCAAAGGTAAATGGGTTTATATTCATCATACAAAAGTTCTTTGATAAAAGTTGATTCAAAACACTGAATTGATGTGTGTATTCATATGTTTCATTACAAAGAAGGGTATACTATTTATACACAAAAAACGTAGTCTATTTATAGAAGACAGCAGCTGATTGCTAGCTGTCTTGACCGTTGCTGTCGATTGCTGTTAATCTGCTGGAGATTGATTGCTGTTGATCTGCTGGAGATTTGCTGGATATGTGGCTGTTGATTAGCTGCCGCTTCCTTCAAGGTTAGACCTTCCTTTCTAACACTCCCCCTCAAGTTGAATAGTTGGATTTCCAAAATTCAACTTGCCCAAACAATCATTGAGAATTTTTCCGTTAACTGCTTTTGTTAGAATGTCAGCAAGCTGATCCTTTGATCGAACATGGTAATTCAATCGTACCATCTTCCAATTTTTCTTTGATGAAATTCCTATCAACTTCCACGTGTTTTGTTCGATCATGTTGAACTGGGTTTTCTGAAATCTGAATTGCAGCTTTATTATCACACATAATCTTACTTGTTTCTTTTGGCGGAAAACCAATCTCAGCTAAGAGTCTCCGCATCCACATGGCTTCTGTTAAACCTCGAGTTATGCCTCTAAATTCAGCTTCTGCACTTGAAAGAGCAACCACTTTTTGTTTTTTTACTCCTCCAAGTGACAAGATTCCCACCAACTAGAGTGAAGTAGCCTGCTGTTGACCTCCGACTTCCCTTATCCCCTGCCCAGTCTGCATCAGTATAGATTTGAACATTTAGGTGTCCATGTGATTGAAACAGGACTCCATGACCTACTGTTCCTTTGAGATATCTAATGATTCTCCACACTGCTTCCATATGTGACTGTTGAGGTTGGTGCATGAACTGACTTACTACCCCTACAGCATAGGCGATGTCTGGACGAGTGTGTGAGAGATATATTAGTTTTCCCACCAGCCGTTGGTATCTTTTTTTATTTGCTAATTTTGCTCCTTCTTCCATGTAAAGTTTTTGGTTTACACTCATAGGAGTATCTGCCGGTTTGCAATCGATCATTCCAATTTCTGCCAACAGGTCTAAGACATACTTCTTTTGACTAATGAAGATTCCTTGTTTCGACCTTAGTACTTCAATACCGAGGAAATACTTAAGTCTGCCCAAATCTTTCATTTCAAATTCAGCAAACAAGTTTTCTTTGAGTTTTACCATTTCTTCTTTATCGTTCCCTGTAATGATCATATCATCTACATAGATAATTAGACAGGTTACGAATTTTCCTCTTTTTTTGAGAAACAAAGTATGATCAGCATTACTTTGTTTATATCCAAATTTTTTCATAGCTACCGTAAATCTGCCAAACCAGGCCCGGGGAGACTGCTTCAAACCATAAAGGGATTTCTTCAGACGGCAAACTTCTCCAGTTTTGAAATCTTTTGTGAATCCTGGAGGAGCTTCCATAAATACTTCTTCGTCTAGGTCCCCGTGTAAGAAGGCATTTTTTACATCAAACTGTTGAAGTGGCCATCCTTCATTTGCAGCTATCGAGAAAAGGACCCTGATTGTGTTCATTTTTGCAACCGGGGAGAATGTTTCAGCATAGTCAATCCCATGTGTCTGAGTATACCCCTTTGCTACCAGTCGGGCTTTATATCTTTCAATTTTACCATCTGGTTTATACTTAATCGTATAGACCCAACGACACCCCACGGATTTCTTTCCCAACGGAAGAGTACACTTTTCCCATGTATTGTTCTTGGTTAGGGCTTCCATTTCTGTGTTCATTGCTTCCTTCCAATGTTTAGATTTTAAGGCTTGATCCACGTTTGTAGGAGTTTCTTCGGAATAAACAGATGAGATAAATGCTTTGGCTTCCTTAGTGAAGTTTCCATCGGCCACACTAGCTATAGGATAACTAGATCTTCTTGGTTCTTTTTCAGGAGAATACCGTTTCGGAGGAACCCTTCTGTTTGTTCTAGGGGGTAACACATATCTAGATGGTGGTTCTTCTTGTCTGGATTCATCTGCCTGCAAATTTTCAGTTTGTTCTGTGGCAGTTTCATGGTTAGAAGTATTGGTGTCCTCAAAGTCATTAGAAACTTCAAAAATACCACCAGACTGAATAGGATGAGTATCACTTACCTCGGACACCAGGTTAGGAGGAACATTAGGACCGTCAGTGGCACTGAGATTGGGTTCTGGTGACTCTGTGGTTGGTGACTCTGTAGTTGGTACATAGGGAACATATTCCAACCAGCTTAGTGTGTCTAAACATTCCTTCTCCCCCTGACCACTGAGTTGGGAATTGTAGTAATACTCGGTTTCAAGGAAGTCACAGTTCATTGTGGTGAACATATGACGTGTTTTTGGATTATAACATTTGTATCCCTTTTGATTCATTCCATACCCGACAAAGACACATTTTACAGCACAAGGGTCAAGTTTGGTTCGATCTGATTTAGGTATGTGAACAAAGGAAGTACATCCAAAGATTCGTGGTTGAAGGGTGAGAACTGAGGGTAGTTTGAAGAATTTTGAAAGGGTGTGTAACGGAGTGTTAAGCTTTAGGATTTTTGTTGGGAGTCGGTTGAGAAGATAGGTAGCAGTAGCAAGGGCTTCAGGCCAAAAGTATTTCGGGACCTGGGATTCAATCAGGAGGGCTCGTGTCATTTCTAGCAAAATGCGATTTTTCCTTTCGGCGACACCGTTTTGTTCTGGGTGTGTTTGGGCATGTAGTTTGGTGGATTATTCCCTTGTCTTGGAAAAAGGATTTAAACAAGGTATTAACAAACTCACCGCCATTATCAGATCGGAATATTTGGATGTTTGTTTGAAATTGGGTTTGAATCATGGCGTAAAACATAGTGAATTTTTCAAATACTTCGGATTTGTTTTTCAAAAAATAAACCCAGGTCATTCGGGTACAATCATCAACGAACATCACAAAGTACCGAAGGTTTTGCCCCCCAAGAACTGGGGCAGGACCCCATACGTCAGAATGGATTAATGAAAATGGCAAAGCAGCCTTAGTGTTATTGGGTTTAAAAGTTTTTCTATGGCTTTTTGCTAAAACACATGTTTCACAATGTGACATAGAATTAACTGGAAATAGTTTCGGAAATAAAATATGCGAATAACTTGCAGAAGGATGACCTAATCTTCGGTGCCATAGCCAAGCTTCCCGTTCCGATGTCCCATGAGTCAGCATCACAGCACCACTTTGAGTCACCTCATCCACATAGTACAACCCTTGATTTTCAGTGCCACGCCCAATGATCACTCCCGTCCTGATATCCTGTAAAATACAAAACGTAGGGTACATTAGGACAATACAGTTGAGTTCCTTCGTGACATGGCTGATGGAAAGCAGCTTATGTGATAACGAAGGAACATAAAGGCAATTAGAGATTTTTATTGTGGGTGAAATCTCAATAGTTCCTCCCGATTTTACATCCATTATTCCTCCGTTTGCCGTTTGAATATGTGTTTTTTCTGGTTTGGTTGTTGAAATAATATCCGATAGCTCATAAGTCATCGTATCGGTTGCGCCACAATCAAAAATCCATAGTTTTTGGTTTTGATGTTCGTGGGCCATATTGGCTTCTCCCTTATTTCCAGGGACTATATGTGTATTTTTTGGTTTTAAAACCGACCGAGGGACTATAAGTGTATGTGTTCGTGTATCTTCTTCTTCTTCACTTATGAAAGACTTAGGGTTTTGAGGGTTGCGCCCCAAACCCTTTACCTGTTGTTTCTTCTTCATCTGCTTTGGCCACTCCGCCGAAGCCCGATCTGTTCCGGCTTTCATCTTTGGGAGCGTCTCGGTTACTGGCGCCGGATGACTTTCCTTTTTCTGTAGTCTTTGTGCCTTTCTTCTGACCATCAGACCACCATTCCGGATATCCAACGAGTTTGAAACACTGTTCCCTGGTATGTTTCATCATCCCGCAATGATCACACTTGAGGTGAGATTTGTCGTCTTTACTTGTTCCGATTCTTTTCTCACCGGCTCGTCGGTAACCCTTTGACGCAAGCCCTAGTCCGTCAATTTCAGAGGCCATTAGACCCACTGTGATACCCTGTGTGTCATTGAGAGGTGTTCCAGAATATTCTGGTGAGCGGCCTCCTTGCGGACAGTAGAGTATGCAGTTTCTACGGTTGGAAGGGGCTCTAACCGGAGTATTTCCCTTTTTATAGGATCATATTTCCGGTTGAGAGCGTTTAGAAACTGGAACAGTTTCTGTTCCGACCTGATTTTGTGATACGCTTGGATATCGGCTGGGCAGGTCATAGGGTTTGGGTCAATCCGATCAATTTCTCCCCATACTCCTTGGAGTATAATCCACAATTCTTCTAGGGAGAGATTGTTCTGTTTGATTTCATTCGCCTTGACATGTAGGTTGAAAGTTTGGAGCTTGTCACGCCCACTGCTATATGTTATAGCTAGGGCATCCCACAGCGATTTTGCTGTTGGGAATTCGGTTAGATTGCTGGCAAGGGTTGGTTCGATGTTCTGTATGAGCCATGAGAAGACGACTAGGTCGTCTTGTTCCCATTGCTCATATTGCTCGCTGGTTTGGTTTGGTGGGTTGGTTGATAGATGATTTAGAAAGGTTTTTGATTTACCGCCTATGGCTACCCTCATCATCCGGGTCCATAAGGCGTAATTCTGACTATTGAGCTTGAGGTTTATTTGAAGGTTATCGGATAGTTTTGGGTTTCGGTTTTGTGGGTTAAGGCCATTCTTGAGCAGATTGGCGATTTGAATGGATAAATCTTCTCCCAAGTTACCGGCTTCGGCCATGGCAGCTTGGTTGAGAGGATGATTCGGTTTTGGGTGAGCAAGGTAGATGATGAACAGGTCAAGAACGACACTGCTCTGATACCATGATAAAAGTTGATTCAAAACACTGAATTGATGTGTGTATTCATATGTTTCATTACAAAGAAGGGTATACTATTTATACACAAAAAACGTAGTCTATTTATAGAAGACAGCAGCTGATTGCTAGCTGTCTTGACCGTTGCTGTCGATTGCTGTTAATCTGCTGGAGATTGATTGCTGTTGATCTGCTGGAGATTTGCTGGATATGTGGCTGTTGATTAGCTGCCGCTTCCTTCAAGGTTAGACCTTCCTTTCTAACACTTTTTAAAAGGTTTTTGATTTGAAAAACAATGTGCTGAACATAAGACAATTGCAAGAAAAGGGATTCATTTGTTGTTGTTGGTTTGGCGACAAAAAAGTCTACTTGTTGAGACAGAAGATGACACGAGTCCATGACCGAATGCTTCTCATTGACCATTGTTCAAACAAATTTGTGGCATTCTGATATGGACATCTTGGTTGGAATAGGCTTAAGGTACTCCAACATTAGGACTTGGGGGTGTCTAGGGGTGTTTAAGGTCTGGTTTATAGGGTAAACTATAAACCAGACCATTAGTTGTGGTTTTTGATCGTTGTAAACCAAACCAAATCAAACTATTATGAACGGTTTGGCTCTAGTTTGGTTTCATGGTTTTGTCAAATCACCGACAACCTATCTTTGTGCAGCAAACATGAAATTATTGTACAAACTATAAACCAAATAACATCGTGGACAAGAGCGTCGGGTGGTAATTCAAAACGGTAAGCCACATATTGTAAAAGCTTTGTAGTCATGTAATGTTTTCTATATTTGACACCCAAAAATTGGGTTTTGGTGATTTTTTTTATGGAAATCAGTAAGGTTTCTTTCCATTGTGAAGAAAAGAAACGGCTCAACGTGTTCAAGTACAACGTGAACCACATTTACATAGTTTGACTAGACAAAGGTTATTTGGTTTTATCTTTGGCAATTTTTATATTTCATTTTTCATTTAACACTTTGGTTGATTTATATGTTACTTTAAGAATATATTACAAGTATTTTCTTACACTGCTACAATTTGAGAATAATAATAATAATAATAATAATAATAACCGTCCACCTGTCAAAACCCCAGGCTAACCACAAAAAGGGTTCGCTAGAAAGCAAAATGCACCCCCCCCCCCCCCCCCCCCTTCGCCTGTTCTCATGTAATAAAATGACAAAGAGGGATCTCAGTAGACTTGGTACGTACAAAGTCAAACCCCTTTATTTTGTCATCTCCCTCCAAATTATAATTAATATTTTTTTTAACAATAAATCAAGATTTCAAACATTTGACACTCCTGCTAAAATCATACAAAGTTCATATTTAAAATAATGAAATCACTTATGTTTCATGTTCTTCTACTCTTATAACATTCCAATAATTCAATTTAAATTTATTGATTATTGGCATACAATTGTGAAACTATAACAAAATAAATTATAGAGTAAACCGACAAAATAGTCCTTAAGGTTTGGTCACTTTTGCCACTTTAGTGCAAAACTCAAACCTTATGAATCTGGGTATCTTTTGTTTCAATTTTGTTGTCATTTTTATCTACAAGCAAAATCTGGTTAGATCTTTCAGTTAACATCCAGTTTTTTTATCCTGTTTTCTCCCTTTTAACGAATGGCAAAAAAAACGTTAAAAAACTATTTTGTCCTTTATTAAAAGAGAGGAAAACAACAAAAAAACTGGATGTTAACATTTACAACCCCTTAACTTTCCAAAGACTTTATAATCGAGTTTTACGTATTTATTTTCATGTACATGTCGGTATGAATTAAGATTGATTTTACGTTTTGATATAATTTACTTGACAATAAGTTGGGTCAAATATAATATGTTCTTATACTTATTACTATGTACGTTTTCAGTTTATCTACGTTTTGACGTACTTGGTTTTTTTTCTTTTTTTTACTTTTCTTTATGTTTAATGTTTTAGTTTGAGGTTCCTTTTTCATTAATGTTATATTTAAAATAACGCTTACGTTTCTATTTATAATTAATATAAAATCAGTCGGTCCGTTGTCCATTTAAATTTATTTTTATGTTGATATAAATCATATGTCGATATTCTTTTAAGCATATTTCTTTTAATTGGTATACTGAATTAGTTATCGACCTAAACCCGCAACTTAATGCGGGTAATCTTTCTGGTTTCTTTCTACGCGTCAAAAAGTTATCTTCTTGAAAAATGTTGTGCCTAGAGCAAGTAGGCCGACAGTGAGCTACTGAGCTCTGGTTGCTCTGATGCAAAGCATAGTAAAATCCAAAAAAAAAATAATAAATAAATTGCAAAAGGAGAAAAGAAATATACTCATCAGTCCACCTTAAATTAGCCTAATGTTTAAAACACATGGAATTAACAGCCGGAGTATTACAATATTCATTGTCTATCAAGCACAACTCCTACAACTGTCACATTACTACTACTATTACAATATTCATTGTCCATCAAGCACAACTCATGATCGAACCATGTTATCAAGCTTCGTGCAACGATCGGCATTGGCTTAGCCAGCCTCTGGCCATCTCGAGGCGGATCAAACACCACTGGCATGTACTCCTCCTCCTCCTCGCATAGAAACCTAGAGTTCTTGAAATGCTCTTTCAATGTATCCACAGCCTTTCAAAATTTCATTGATAGTGAGATTTGTGTCAATTAGAATAATATATGAAACTCAATTAGGCTGAAAGAACCTGCAGTCTGGCGTAAGAAACTTCGCAGATCTTTTTGGAGTTAAAGACCTCCCAGTTTTGTTCGTGAAACGCCTTGTAGAACCTCATTGTTGCCTCTGGCGACGCATGTTAACGAACCCATATCCCACGTTGCACTTGTTCCTATATTTTTGTAATTCAACAAATGTGTTAGGATCTTTTCATGGTTAAGCATAATCGATTTGAGTTAGAAGATAGTGTTATTTGTTTCTACTATACGTTTCCACCCAATTTTCTTGTTGTTAATAGCTTATTAATGCTATTTTAACAATTTAATTTTTGCGGTAATATATATTTTTGTAGCTATATATGTTAACTTTATAGATAAGGCTTGCCTATATTTCACTCTGCTTAGATTCTACCGACTATAAGTGAGATCTTGTAAGGGTATAATGGTTGTTGTTTGTAATTATGCCACTAAAGTGACACCTACATGATTTCACCATTTTTATGTCACTTTTTATAAAGTTAATAATGGAAAATGAGCTACATACATGAAATCGATAGGGAGGTTGTACAAATTA